>JAFMSR010000012.1:23700563-24300563 GCA_022818135.1 Saxidomus purpurata
AACTCAAATGCAAGTACTATACATAGTGTTCATATTATGGTGGCTGATTTGTGCCATTTCGCATTTTTGTTAACTCTTCGCTCGGAGAGGGTCGCGGGGCGAAAAGGCGAAATGGCACAAATCAACCACCATATTGTACACTTGATACACAAACGCTCTTGAGACACATCGAATCACAGAGAGAAGGATCGTAGATCTTAAAGTGACATTATGCGCATCTTACTGCACAAAGTGTATTTTTGGTGATAGTTTTATAAAAACAATTTTCGGTTGCTGTGCATTCAAATGTGTTAAACTAATGATAATGCCGCATTAGTATTTGAAGTTGGTGCTTTAGAAATAAAAAAATGGACTAATAAAAATAATAGTTCCTTTCTTCACAGTAATCTCCCTTGTGTTATTGTTGTTGTTGATAGAGATTTCGACAATGTAGTGGAAGGGAAGCAACTCCTGCATGCAGTTGTTTTTATTTGAAATTGACTCTCCCAGTCAAAATAAGAAAAGTAATATTTTGAAAGTTATTTTTCGTTCTGGTAGCATGAAGAGTTTGGTGTATTGGGTTAAAAGCTATTATTTCCTCTACCCTTTTTACACACACCTATTTCAGCTGGATTTTTACTTGATAAATGCATAATTCCACTTTAACAGATGACACGTGCAAGTGTTTTATTGTGCGACACGTCTTGTTCCGAACCAGACGACAATTTAAAAAAGGTATTTGAAAGCGACTCCAAACAGCGTCTTTGATGACATCTCAAAATCATTTTGGTATAAAAAAACGAGCCTGTAATATTTATTAAAACAAATGGTATATATATATTGAAAGGGTTTTCTTATTTAATTACACGGGCTTATATACGTAATACTTACATCAAACGTCATATTATAGTGAATGATAAAAAAAGGTAAACAACATTTGACAAAACAAAAACCGCAATTTTTACCGTATTTCATTAGGGGAAAAACCTTCTCCCCGTTCAGTTTTGTTGTGATGATGATGTTTTTATCCCTAAGGGTACGAATGAATTATATGTTATCAAAAGTAAATGAAGCGTGACTCATGCGTTCTCCTCGGCTTTTATCGTTGTATTCCAGTGCGCTCAAAGTGAAGGATCGGTTATCTGAACATTGTTGAGCTGGCAATGCTTATAAAAATTGCAATTTTTATTGGTGATCATTTTGCAATATACTTTTCTCGTTATCGATCTAATATAAAAAAAAAAAAAAAAAAAAAAAAAAAAAAAAAAAAATTTTTTTTTTTTTTTTTTTTTTTTTTTTTTTTTTTTTTTTTTTTTTTTTATTTTTGTTTATGTTTTTTTTCTCTTGTTTTTTTTTTTTTGGTGTTTTTTTTTTTGTGGGGGGGGTTTTTTTTCTTGTTTGATTGTATTTACACTAAGTTTATTTTTTACAAATATTTAACTGAAAATTGATTAATTTTACACTTTCATTTGAATAAACTAGTCGTCCTCATGGTCAGGTTTGTGGAGTGCTTTGAAACTAATATGATGTTTCTTTTAAAAATTATAATGACACATTTAACAAAAAGTGATGTAACATCTATGAAATAGATTTTACTTTTGGATGGTATATCGGTTAGTATATCACGGTTTGGTGCCAAGATCCGATAAAGGTCTGACATTAAATTAACACATACAATTAGTAATCCTTGTCCCAAAAAGCCGTTGCTACTAAAATTTAATAAGTTTAAACATAAAGGCGAAATGGTTAACTCGTCCTCAATATCCAGTTAACATTATTCCTACTTACCAGATTGGTATCGAGCGATCGGATTGGACAACGTATAGCTCTACATGTGTAGTGTGAACTGGATTCAAAACGTATATGTAAATAGTAACAATGCTGCTCAAGGATCAAGCCCTTGCCTTTAAATGCAAGCGTATCGTCATTGTAACTTTGTTTATCGTCATTGTAACTTTGTTTATCGTAATTTTGCGTATTGTCATCGTTATTTTGCATATCGAACGTGCTATCTAAAGAGAAAAGCAAAACCCTGTTGGAAAACCATGGAAAACAGTTATTGCGTAGTTACTTTGGTGTACTTTTCCACTGTTAATGGCAGGATTGCTGTATTATTGTATCATATGGCAATCTATATAGAGTCATGAACCACCAGCTGTCACGAGGAAAAACCCAAATGGAAACATGTGTGTATAAACTGCGCGAATATTTTCAAGATAACAACGCAAATATTATTAACATAACTTCAATTGCATGTCGTCCTTTTCCAAACCAGGCTATTCTTATAAGTGTGTCAATAGGCCAAGACGAATATGGAGACAACACAGGCGCTGGTAGTTTGTTTGTGTGATTTATTAGATCTTCCAAGAGGCACTTGACTGACCTTGTATGTAGCTATTAAGCATATCCGTTTCCATAAGTACCCACTCATAACTATGTAAAGAGCATACAAAGTGTTCAAGGCCAGTTTCAACATAATATTTAGGTTTTGATTAAACACGGTTGAGGAAGAAAGTCTTATAAAAGGTCACTATTGATGCTTTGAAATAAAGGCCGAATTCGTCTAATCTATTCTGTTGTTTGTTTCAAGGTAGAAACCAGGATTCGAACTTGTACCGAACGGTAACATTGCCTACGTGAAATGAAAACAGTGAGGGAACTTGGATGTAAGATAAGTGAAGACACAGCATCTTGTTTATAACGTTGTCCGATAAAAATAATATAAATGTGGCTGTTAAGTAAACAAAAAACACCTCTAAACTTTCTAGCCAATGCTTCCTTAAACTGGATAAATAGTCGACGAATAATTTAATGCAAAAAGAAAAGGGTGAAATAAAACTCAGAACTTCAAAAAGTTACTAAAACCGACAACCTGACACATTTTTGAATTGCACGAAATGTAACTTTCCTATGCACTCGTAAACATTCGGTCATACGTCAGAACAGGTTAACTCCCCATTCATATGCCTAATGAATAGCCTGGATTACCAATTGTTAACTGATTTGATTTGTTTACCTACTAAATTTACTTACTAATGTAGATGTATAGTATAGCGAGGAAGTATTAATATGACCAATAATGGGGAATTTTATTACTGTACCTGTGTGTATATTGGTCATACATGTAATCGTACATTTGTATAGAAGTTTATATATACAGACAGAGTAATCTCCGAATGACGGCGCAACGTAGAATGATCTAGTCCTAATTATAAAATTCCCAATTATTTAAAATAAGAAAATAAGGTCAGACCCTCTACGTATAAATGGTGTTTGATTTGTTTTATTTTTTAATTTGGTTCAGTTATCTGAAACAGAGCGGCAATATTTTCTGCTTTTTTTGTTTGTTTGGAAATTGGTACGTATCCGATCTTGTCATTTTAAAAATCAAAAGTATATGCTAGGTATTTCCAATATCGTAGAAAGAACATTTTATTATAAAGGTTAGAATTTTAATGAGATTATTTGACAGTCAATTATAATTTATAATATGAAAGGCATTGTGCATAGTATTTCATGCTGTTTTATCTACACAATGTATTGATGTGCAATTAAGATAAATAAATAAATAAATAAATAAATAAATAAATAAATAAATAAATAAACACGTGAGAAACACCGAGAATAATACATTTTCATATATTTATTATGACACCTAATTTCAACTTTGAAAATGTAATTTGCTATATTTTGTATCTTAAAACGCTAGTACTAAACTTCCACTTTTCAGATCATAGCTTTAACTAACAACATACTCTCAAAGAAAACAGTTTCCGAAAACGTAGGCAATAAGAAAAGCGTAATTAATAGCCCAAATTAAATGTAGAGTTGAAGTCTCAATTCTTGTATTTTTCAGATTTCAGGTTGACTTTTAACGCAGACAACAAAAAAGATGTCTTGGGGAAATTCTTGGGGAAGCAGCAAGTGGGGAAGCGGCTGGGGAGGTAGTGGTATATCACAGAATAGACACTCGGAGCCAAACGGCCAACACAAATCCTCGTGTACCGCAGGGATTGGAATGTGGGGTGGTAAGAATTATCACTACGATGAAAGTTGTTCAGGTTGTCGCCGGGACAGGTCTATTGGAAGGGCTAACACCAACAAAGGGAGTGGTGTTGTAACTCTTGTTTCCATTATTACTGGGACGAAAGTAGCCAAAGAAAAGCCTATGGGGATGAAAACAAGCTTACGAGGTGCATTGAAACTTTCCCAGGTTACTATCAGGGCATGTTTGGTTGACAGTGTCAGTTAAGAAAATGTTTTCTATTGCGAAAATATAACCGTAGATACACGTGTAATTCACACTGTTGGGTATATTATCAGTGAGTAAACGTTGATCATGATGAAATGGTAAATTTGTATGGGACATGAATGATTTACATTTTTGTACTCACCGCAAATAGAAGATGTAATGGAAAATTTTCGGATGAAGAGAGGCTAGATAATTGTGTTATTAGTTGTTACAGTAACAGTCTAGAGTATCTGCGGTAATGGTTTATAACATGTGACAGAACATCGCATAATTATTGTGATATATTTTGCTGTTTATTTTATTCATGTTGTGTTGTAATGTTATTTATTTCGACTGTTATAAAAATAAATCGTTATAAACTGAAATTAGTTTGTTGTGCAATTTTAACAATACTCAGAAGTGGTCAAAAATTGGTATACAAAATGTCAATTTATAATCGAATTCATGAAACCGGATGTTATGGCTTCCAGTGAACACATCGTTCACTTATATTGGTATGTTGCATAAATACTAAAATGATTTCAAAACGTAGATGTCTAGAAATCACGTTTTTAACGATATTGAAAAATGCCATATGATTTCTTTATTGTACAACTAAGGAGCGGAAACATGGTTTTCCAACACTGATGTGTTTCTTAAGGGAAATCCCACATATTCGTTATATCAGCACAATTTATAAAACAAGAATGTGTAACTTAATCTGTTTTGTTACCAATGAATTATTGGCTGACAATTTAATTACCGTTCCGTTATTTATTAACAGTATTGTTAACTAAAACAAAGCAAAACAAAGCAAAACAAATTGTTTCTTCACCGGAAGAAGGATTGGTATTCATTCTTTGCGTATGAGCCTACTTCAGGTTTCGTTTCCAACAGGAGTAGTTTTAAAATGACATGCCTCCGCGGTCGCAGGAATAAGGTTACTGAATTCAACGTCTCAGTGTTACTGACTTGAATCATTTAATTCAACGTCTCAGGTGAGGAGTACGAGTTCCGCTAGAGACAGATGTTGTAAGTGATGAGTGCAGTTCCTTGTGTAGGATTGGAGTCTAGCACTGCTCCTTTCCAGGAGAGATAAAAAAAATAAATGTGCTCATTTACATATCTTACATACATACTGAACCGCCCCTCTAACCCCAAAAAGCGAAAGCAAAAAAAAAATCGAATAAAATATATATCGTTGTCCTTAAGCAGGTAGGCATATAGGTATGTACACGTACAACATTTTTAATGACTTGATGTAGACAGGCACATGTCATGTAGATTTCAAATTCAATCGCAGTTGTAGTAAATAAAAGGTTTATTATAAGGTCAAGCTTCTTCTTCTTAAATGATAAGATAACTTGGTAATACTCGGGGCCTGAGTTTTACACAATGTATAAAAGTGGATAATACTTCTTTAATGAAGCAATAGTATTAAAACAATTATAGACATTCATCGCGTGATAACCATCCTTTACACAGCTCTGCCTTCTTACGAAGACCACGACGATCACTATGATTATCCCCGATCTGAAAAAGTTATCAAATCGGGGCATTATCGCCGTCAAAATCCAGCAATTTGGCAAATTAAAGACTGTATCACGACTGCACTGGGATGCTTGTACGTCAAAAGCGCTGCTGACTCGCTGCCACTACGATTCCACCTAGACCGATGCTGACCAAGCGGTCGTTCGCTACGACGTACAGAACCATACTACGTTGTTACACAGACCTAGAAGACTGTAGGACGATGTCGCTACGCTGGTGCTGACCATATTACGCTTCCAGTACGATGTGTGGCGTTGTGAGAGCATAGTGGTAAAAGCATAATTAAAACGGTTCGAAATAGTTGCCGACGGTGCTTCGTTTTTCTTAAAACCACAAAGATCTCACCACGATGCTACCACGCTACGTGCACGATAATGGCGTTCCAACTACGTTCTTAATAAGACTTTGCCCCGCTTTTTGTTAGCCACGACCCGGCTACGCTTATTTTGTGCACGTTCAAAATAAGCGTGGGGAGAGCGTGCAGCTTCCCGACCTAGTAGATACAACCCCGACCAAACCACGATCATGGAGATCCTCCCATAATTTACCCCGCTTGGCCATGCTCTCGGCTACTTTTCCATCGTAGTAGAAGCGGCATCTGTGCATAACGGGGTGTTAGTCTTAACTTTTACCCCGAGGCAATTCCTCCCCCGCCAAAAAAAAAAATCAACAAAAAACAACCAACAACAACAAACAAACCGTGAAATATCATTTTGGGTAATGTTTCCTCAAAATCGTTTAAGATACATATAGATCTATGTGGAGTTATGCAACATGTAAAAAGGACAGACAGCGATGAAAGCGGCCTTGTCTGTCAAGAAATTAAAACAAATTATTGCTAAACAGTACTAGATTTTACCTTTAAGTTAAGGTTTGCATATACATTGTTTCTGAAGTTCAATACATGTGTATATAACTTGTTTTGATTGCTTCCTTGAGGTCTTACTGTTGAAAAAGATTTAAATGTTTCAACGTCTTTGAAGGTTATGTTGTGGATGTGTGAAAGAGGAGTTCTTCATGTATGAGACCTGGTTATGAACTTGAAAAAAAGATAATCGGACCGGAACATGCTTGCAATATCTGCATCTCCTTTTGTTAAAAGATTTATTAAACTTCAGTCTGCGGTTGCAGATAAATAGCGCGGACCTGGGCGTATATTAAAAAGTAAATAAAGGCCAATAACTCTGTGAAAATTATCTTGATATATCGTTTTCTGAAAGAGTTTGTTTCAAATAGATAAACACGGCATAGTTTCTGGCTCTATGTAACCGAAACGAGTGAAACATTGGTCTGCTACTTTCAAACTTATTTGGTGTACCTTAATCACATGCTGCCTGATTTTCCAGTTACAATATCATGACACTTTACTTTTACAAGTTGTCCTTGAAGACTTACATAATCTCTATATCACATAATAAGAATTCTATGCAGTCTGACTCCGAAATCGAACACAGGGCCCCTCGTTTGCAGGGCGGAAGCTTTACCAACCTACTGGTATCTATTCAACCACATAATATACTTTTTGTTCCAGACTGTTTACAAGTTCGTACAGAGATATAAATTCGTACAAACCGGGACTCTAACTCAAAATCCTTCGCTTACAGGGCAAAGGTTCTATTGACTGCACCAACCGGAGAGTTACACATGCTCACTCTAATCGTATGGTCGTACCGACAAAAATTTAAACGTATTTATCACTAATACCCTTGATACTTATGTTAATAACTTTTGGTGACTGATTCTCGCAGTTCTACCAGTATTCGCCCTGAAAATAGGAGCTATGAATGTCGCGAAAAAATGTCTGTGTGTCTGTCTGTGTGTGTGTCTGTGTGTGTGTCTGTGTGTGTGTCTGTGTGTCTGTGTCTGCGTCTGTCCGTGTCCGTGTCCGTGTCTGTGTCTTTGTCTCTGTGTCTGTGTCCGTGTTTCTGTGTATGTGTCTTTGTCTGTGTATGTCTGTCTCTGTGTCTCTGTATTTGTGTCTGTGTCTGTCTGTGTCTGTGTCTCTGTCTTTCGGGCTGATTCC
Organism: Saxidomus purpurata; assembly: GCA_022818135.1. Classification (NCBI taxonomy): domain Eukaryota; kingdom Metazoa; phylum Mollusca; class Bivalvia; order Venerida; family Veneridae; genus Saxidomus; species Saxidomus purpurata. The sequence goes on from JAFMSR010000012.1 coordinate 23,708,348, forward strand.
ATCTGGAGTGAGTCTCGAGATTTATTAAGATATGTTGTCAGAACTTGTTTCGCAACCGAGAATAAATCAATTCGTATAAATGAAATATAATGATCACGGAAAAATATTTTTTTAAACTTCGGAAGATGTGAAAATATAAAATAATGATCTTTTTATCTTGTAATCAAATGTAAAGTATTGTAAAATTGCAATTAGAATCATTTTTACATAGGAAGACATAATTAGCACAGTAATTATCTTGTCCGATGATTATCAGACAGTAAATCATGGGCCTTACTTTGTCATCAGCCCCTATGTTTCGATTTTATCTTTCTGTTAACAATAGTTGAATATTATCTAAGACATATCTTATCATATACACGTGCCCCAGAGACACGCGTTTCCTCGGTAATCATAATTTCTGACTCGTGACGAAAACAGAATATAAAGTGGCATGGTAGTATGTTAACTTCATTGAATTCTTCGAGCTTTAGAAAACAACTATCACTCACAGGCCAAAGCTTCTTCTGAATAGAAATATTATTTTTTCATCAAATTTGAGAAAAGCCGCGGTAATTACATTTTCTCATAATCAAACAGACACGTTCTAATCTCATTTTGTTTGTAACTTTGTCGATAAAAGTGTTATTTATTTATGAGAGCCAAGCTAAAATAATGTTCGGCCCAGTCAATCATTCGCTCATTTATAAGTGGTAGTTATGAAATATTAGATAGATAGAACATAATAATTGAGGACGAATGTAATGATGCTAAACAGCTTCTCTATTATTTTCAGATGGGTATCCGTGACTTTGGACGCTTTGATATCAAGTTTCATTTCAATGGAAAAGGACTTGATCTGAAAGTAACGAAATTCAGAAACCCAAGACGTCCAGCGCATGGGAGCGGGATTTACCGGGCCATTGACAAGAGGCCCCGGGAGAAAACGTTGAGTTCCACTCAGAAGGAAACAATGAAATAAACTGTCACATGAAAGTTTATCGACGAATTGGAACAGTACAATAAAAAACTACACGATCTGATTCCGAGGGGGGGGGGGGGGGGGAGCTTCAACTTGGAAGGCCGTAAAGCATCTAGGGGTCTGTGTTAAGCGGTATGCGAATATTCTGCAATTGTTCACGTTCTGCCAGATGGAGAAAAAAAAAAATTTTTTTTTTTGGGGGGGGGGGGGGGGGGGAAAAAAAAAAAAAGGGGGGGGGGGGGGGGGGTTTTTTTTTTTTTTTAAGAAAAAAAATTTTTTTTTGGTTGAAAAATTAAATTTTTTTTTTAAAAAATAATACACATTTTTTTTTGAAAGTGAGTCAGATGATTCCTTCTGTGACACGTCATCAGAGAACAATAGTGATATATATCTTGACGAAACAGTTACCCTGGACACAGCATTCGTAAAGAGCTCAGGAGACTCAGATAGTGACGAAGGTATTGACGTCACAAGTGTGACCTCTGCCGATCTGGATACCGCTTTCCTAGGCGACTTTGAGAACAAACGTTTTATGAACGTTACTAATGAAGCAGACGAATTAAATGACGGATATACTGCATACGAAGGAAGTTGTAATCGTAGAGGAAATAAGTTTGAAATGAATATATCTGATAATGAAATTTTGAAAGAAATTTTCGGAAAAGCAGGTATTCAAGCTGTTACCTCCGAGGATGACGAAATGGATAGTTTCATGAGATCCAGACTAGATTCTTTTTAGGACAAGATATTATATTTGCAAACAAATGTGCTACCTACTTTTAAATGTTTCTTTATTTTGTTTTCACTCTTTCCCTCCACCTTTCTCTATCCTTTTGTGTTTGTCACTTTTGTAATTTGTGTTCTTGTGTTAAAAAGTGATAGTATTTGTACTTTTGAAAATGCTGTAAGAATAAAGTTTGAAGCAATAGTTGCTACTGGCTGGTTTGATATATTTAAAAAGAAGTCCGAATAGGTGTATACGTGTACCATTTGTCCTTTGGAAACAACGAGTTGAAGACTTCAAAAACTAAAACAGATTCAGGTAGAAGCTTGCCTGCTTTACAACTCTCATATATAAGCACTCTGTGACAGTCTTTAATTTTGAAAACATGGCAAAGGGGATGATCCCGACCTATCGAGAAACCAAACGAGTGATAAAACCCCCTAATGATTCATCTAAAATCTCCCTTGTTTAAACAATATTTTAACATATAACACTACTGACAATTGCTTTGCACATTCAACAATGATATTTGTGTATTTGTTTAAAATGTCAAAACTGGGATCGAGCCAGGACTGACTGATTTGCAAACAGCTTCTCGTTCCTGAGCTATACCGACTCAACTTTTAAATTAGATTTAAACAACAATGTTTTCCCTGACAATACTTCCGATTTTATTTCTTATAAAACGGACAATATCAAATCGAAACCAATTAACGCCTATCAAAATTGATCAGTAAAGTTAATAGAATATAGTTACGTGATTTTTGTTAAATAGTACATGTTATTCCTGTTCAGACATAAGTGACAGGGTGAACATCCTAAAAAGTATGGTGGTTGATTTCTGTCATTTCGACGTTTCGGCCAATCGGGGCAAAAAGTCGAAAACGTAACAGATTAAAGGTAAAACCACGACAAACAATGGGCGAATGCATAATGTATTGTTTCGTCGAGCATTCGAGCTGGCGAGTTTTCGGGTTTTAAGGGTGAAAACACGACAAACATATGGCGAAAACTCGACGAGGTAGCTACTTGCCCACGGGTCGAAAAGTCGAAAATACGACGTATTAAAATCCGCCAATCGGAAAACAGACATTTTCGCCCTACCAAGTTGGAAAGCAAAAATACCTACTTGTCGAGAATTCGTGTGTTCGACTTTACGCCAAGATAACACTATTATTTTTAAGACACATTGCTTTATGTAATTGTTGATTTTGTCAGATGCCTAATTTCTATTATAATAACAGGGAAAACATATCCTAGATTACAACAGTGAACTGGAGTGTTCAGTTAAAAGATTGTTGAAACTTTGACAACATAGGCACCTCTGGGTGAAATCTCACATATAGCAAAAATTAATTTAATTAAGTAATTACAACCAATATTAACAACTATATACAACTACACCGAACACAATACAAATCAGGCAAAATGTCGTCTCTTAAGTGAAATATTTACAAACTCTATTTACAACAATAGATGTAGACAATGGCTATAAGTTTATCATCTCTCTCTCTCTCTCTCTCTCTCTCTCTTTAAAAAAAGTATTCATCCCTCTATAGCATTTAATACCGCTACAAGTTGACCAAAAACTTGATTTTTAAAACGTCTGTGATACTGTTAATTTCCCGTTATCAAAATGGGTGTGGAACAACAACAATTCAAAGTATGTACAACATATTGTGTCTGTTTTCTAATTATGTGGCTCTATTCAAACTTGTATACACGTACATCTACACTAACATAAGATATACTAACACAACATACAAGTCAGCGCTATTTCCGACACTCTTTGGACAGCGAAATGATAAATTTTAAAATCTTTAACATGTCTATAAATATGAAATATTAAAACAATAATCAGTATTCGTCATAACTAAAGAATCTTTAACTTTGAAAAACTAGGTACTAATCGACTTGAATATTAATAACATATATACACAAAAAGGAATAAGCGCCCCCTGAAAGTTTAGAGTGACTTATCTAACGAAGCTTTATCATGAAAATACTGTCAAATTGAGCTAGGGAAGAAGATTGTTTTCCGTAACAGCATCCCTCTGGCAAACAGAAAACGGCAGAATATCGGGTGATATTGTTGAACAATCAACGGGTGCCGTTTTATCCGAAATCAAAAACACATTTAAGTATGGAATTGTAGAGGTCACAGGAAGATTTTAGGTGGCGAATTAGAGTAAAAATGCAATTTTGATTCATCAGATGGCAATCGTACTTCATACGTTCAGTAGCAGAGTAAACCTTCACTGTGCCTGGGTGCCACCCTGACCCTGACTATTCTGCCTCCAGATGAACCTCGGATCTTTTTTAAGACAATCTGCTTACACTCACAGTACAAAACTGTTTGCAGTTCGTGCAGAGGGTTGCTGTTATGATTTACAGCATTTTTTTCAGTCGTTTACATGAAGGTGATTTCATGATACAATTTTTTAAAGTCACTTTATAACTTCCAGGGGGTGCTTAACTTTTTTCTAGGTGTATATTTCACTATAATTGCCGTTTTAAATCTCGATTTGTATCAGTCTCTAAGCTTCGTCAGACTGTCTTTCACTAATCATCACCTTGATATTAGATATCTAAAGTGGTAAAGTATAGGAATATGTAATAAATCTGAAGACAATTCTTATATTTTTTCAATTCTTGGAAAAATATGTGTCACCCTAATCTAGCATGAATGTCAGAGACATGCCATATTGTAAGTTCATCACGTCTATAAATTAGCGTCGGTATACAAGCAACAATCTGCGCATTTTGTTATGAAAACAAAAGTGGTTATATATAAACTTTTCTTAGAAACAGTTCATTCTTTTATTAATAATGCAAAATAATTTTTCTGGATTCCCTATGAATATAAAGCTCTATAAAAGCGACATGTAGCAGCTGTCGCAAATATATATACCTTAATACACAGATGCACTTGAATTTTTCTATATAGACACTCTAAGGTAAGATTTAGATTTGTAGAATTTAATATTATAATATATTCATTTTGCAAAGTACGTCGTTTGTTTAAAAGTACAGAATAATTGTTTGAATTGTTGAAACTTTCTTTTGATGCGACAGACACTCGAAACGTTAGTCGAAAAGTAAGTACGGAACTATATTGTTAGAAGTAAATTTATGATTTAGAGCAAAATATTCTCTGCAGTTTTATAAGTGTTTACTTAATAGATAGTTCTTGTGTTTTGAGTTCAGCAACTCCTCTAATATCAAACGGAATATCATTTTTATATTTTAATATTGACTACAAGTCTATGTTTAGATTAAGATTACGCGACCAATACATTCAACAATGGAATGCTTCTATAAGAGACACTCCTAAGCTTCATTATTATTGTAAAATTTAAAAAACATTTTTGCTATGAAGAGTATCTAGACAAAATAAGTAATAATAAATTACAAAGACAGCTGTCATGCTTCAGACTAACCTCTCATTCTCTTGAAATTGAACGTGGAAGATACACCGGTGTAAATAGGACAGAAAGAATCTGTAAGCTTTGTAACTATAACTGTATAGAGTCCGAATACCATGTGCTTTTATGTTGTCCAAGATACTACGATTTAAGAATAAAATATTTAGGTAGAATACCATTCCCAAACATTAACAAATTTTGTTCTATAATGTCTAAAATTGACCAAAACTGCAATATTTTTAACAAAAGTAATGGAGGAAAGAAAAAAATGCTCTTGCGGATATAACTGTTTCTTAATGTACTGAACTACTTCTGTATTATGTTAATAACCACTTGTATTGTGCTGTGATGTATATTGTATGTAATTTTGTCTTTGCCATATTCGTTATAATTATTTGTAAATGGCCAAAGGCAATAATATGCCGATTTTGCCAATAAACTGAAACTGAAACTGAATCATTCCAAACTTTCGTACAAAAATACGAGATGAATCTTTATAATAATTGGTTCGAGGTATTCTTTGAAATAGCAATTATCCTTTCACTCAACTCTCAGAGGAGAATTGCCATTCATCTGTAGCGCCTGACACTAGTATATTTGACATATGAATAACAAAAAATATCTATTTTTAGTAACAGAAAAACAGTTTTCAAGGAAGCACCAACACAATATTTTTCAAAAATAAATATTAGAAACTATTGTTTACTGCTGAATCGTAAATAACCGTAATCAAAATGAACACGTACAATTGTGAAATATTTGTCAATGTGTTCGTTGCTGAAACCCTGACAAAATTGTACATGGTGTTGTATTGCTTTCATTTATTTTATCATATCTGTGTTTGGAACAACTGAAACTTATACCAACAGGAAAACGTTGTAATTTTGATTTTCTATCATTTGCAGTTTTACACCGACACTAATAAGATAAAATGGGAAATTCTGAAAGTTTTTCGGGCCACGCCTCATCTTGGAACAGTAGTCGCTACAGCAGTCGCTACCCGAATACAGATCCCGAGGGCACACATAGTTCCACATGCATTACAAAATCTAGCGACTGGATGAAAAGTTCATACGAGGAAAACTGTTCAGGCTGCAAACATGAACGTGCAAGCTCCGTATGGAGTAGCCAATCCTCTAGTGGTAATTTGGGTGTGTCTCTACTGAATGCACTCGGAAAATGATCGAGAGAAACTTGTTTATTTGCTTAAAGTTATAGAAATGTTTTCCACTGCTTGTGTACATGTATACATGACGTCACGAAAGTACTGATTGTGGGGGGAATGTGACCATGTAATTAAAAAAAATAATTCAGAGGCAATACATCATTTCGTTTGAATAACACACTTTTACATTTTATATGTTGCTGTGCAGTATTCATCAATATTTGATGGTACTAGTAAGGTATTTAAGGATCGAAGTCAATAAATATAAGACTGTCTATTTATCTGAATATTACAATTTTTCTAGTTAAAAATGCCATAACTGTTAATCGTTTATTCCTCAGAACAAATGTTATATGCTCTAAATATTTATATAATTGTGGACTCGTGAGGCATTGAATTTTATGTGATATTCACCAGAAGAGGCCAATATTCACTTGGGATCATGAAATGTCTTATATTTCGCTTTGCTGATAGTGGTCTGGACCAATGAGATAGTGTTTATTTATAGATCATAATAATTGTGGATTCGGCAGGCATTGAATTTGATGTGATATTTCATTCAGTTTGGATAATGAAAGGTGTCTTATATTTTGCTTCGCTGATAGTGGTCTGGACCAATGAGATATTGTTTATTTATAGATCATAAATATTATACATTTGCTGATCAGATCATACAAGTAAACATTATAACTCAAAGTGATAGTTATTGGATTAAGTTCTTGGAATTGTCTTTTGTTTGTTTATGTACTGAGTGATCATCAAGCATACATTGTATTTTCACTTTCGTTTTGCTTGAAAATTACCGAGCAAATTTCATGATATAGCAAGGTTTATTCATAATCATGGCTTGTTACAAGCATGTGATTAGGAAAAAGACTTGAACAAAACAGTATCTAGATACAACAGCAAGTTACAATGTATGACTAGTGTCCGCATAAATTAATGCTGTATTATCTAAAGTGATTACAATATACACCACTAGACACCTACAATATGGGAAAAGTTATATCTCCCTGATTTTTTCTGAAGTACATGTACATGTATTTGATTGTTTATCACTTTGATAATTCCCAGAATGTTCTAATATTAAATATACACAACTCTGTAGAGTAATTAAGTTTTGTTTTTGCAGCATAAATCAACAATATGTACATTACACACAACGTAGTGAGAAAATTTTAGGCATGTTCGAAAATATGTGGAACCGCTGTATTCACTGAAGAACTTACAATATGAGTCACGTGTATCAACTTTTTGTGTCGTCTTTTGACACCATTACACAATATTTTATATGTGTATACTATGAAACAATTACACAATATGTACTATGTGTATAAAATATTTGTATGTTTGTAATATTATTCTTGCATATAATGTTTCTTCGTGTATACACTATTATTCAAGATAACTTGATTACTAAACTGGAAATTAAAACATTTGTTTTAGCATATGTTTAATATGTTTTTCTCATCCCGGCCTACATGTATCCATGTATATAACAGTTAACTTCATCATACATTTATTTCATTGGTCTTAATCCGACGAAACTAAACACACACAGTCAGCCTAATAGTCAGCAACATGTTTTTTTCAACACTGACAGTAAATGACCATGACCTATCAGCTGAACAATGGTGCTCACCTAGTTGACACTTTATCCATCAGCACCAAATTAGAGTTTTTGATTCAGTATATGTTTCTATATATAAATTGGGGCGTGTGACCTTGTGGCATATATTCAAATCAATTTTAATAAAACATTGCTCTTTTTGTATTGCAATGTGTTACCCTAGCTGAACGTTTTCTGGATACTAGTATTGTAGGACACAGAAAATCTCTCGTTAGAACAAAGCAGTGATGATGGTGATGTTTTGCGCCATTTTATGTATACTGATTTAATTAATCTCGTTTGCGAAACGAATCCAAACAACTTAGATTAATCGCTCTCGAGACATTCCATCTCGAAGAGAGAAAGGCAATGTGGAACCTATGGACACAACCGCAAGCCACAGATATTTCCACAACTGCGCCTTTAAAACCTGATTAAGAAAGGGGAGACAAACCGTATACACACAGAGTTATACTGATATTTTACAAAAGCACACCCAAACTACAATTTACAGGGGATATTAAAAAGATTTAAACTTAATACCAAAAGATCAAGTATAAGCATTAAGAGTTGTATTTAACAGTGTTAACCGATCACTACTTTACTTAGTCATTTATTCTTGTAGGGTAATGACCATTACATTTGTATTTTGTCCTGAAGTTCTGTCAGGTCAGTATTATTTCAAGGGGTTTGTATTTGGCTTTGTGTTCTTTTAACATCATATTATTGCTCTTTATTTTCACTATATCTCTTAACTCTTGGTCAAACATTAATTACTAATTAAAATAACAACAATAATCAAAACTATAGAAAACACATAAATTAAACAATAAACATCATCAGTTACAACGTTCACCAATAGCTAGACTAGAACACATCTAACATAAAACTCGCCAGACTACTAAGAATGTTTGAGCAAAGCCGAAATAAATGAATAATTTATACAGTCGTGGCATGTAATACTTAATTTTCATGCTCGAAGAGAAAGGTGGTTGTTCGTCAGTGTTTAGGATGACAGAACTCTCCTATGTTGAACACTTCCATAATCCGAAGTACCGGTGGTTTTACTTTTTTGAAGACAAACAGTGTTCATTTAATAATTTCTTAATTTTAGCATATTTGTTCGAAAATTAAAAATTGAGAGAAAAAATGAACCAAAATCAAATAGGCAACACATTTTTAGACCCTGTTGAAATCTAAAACACAGTGGTTACAATGCACATGTTAGTAAAAAAATGACTAACAATTTTCATGAACTGCATTATGCCCTTTTAAAAAAGAAATGTAAGTAAATACAACTTCACCAGGGAAATTGTAATCTACACTCTTGTCTTCAAATAAACTTAATGCGCTTACTTTAATCGTTTCATATTTAAACATGACGATACAACATGTAGTTAATAGTAAAATATAAACAAAACATATCGGACTAGCATGCTCTTTGACCTCTGGACCTTTACTTGATATAAATGTTTGATTTTTTGGGGGATAAAAACAAGCGAGAAAACAGGTATATGTGCGTTTTCTGTAATTTTGTTAATAAGCATTTATTTTCATAACAAAACAACAAATCAGCAACTTGCGGCATGAGAGTTTTTGTAGAAATAATTTTGCCAGGTTAGCAATTAATTACAAATTATTATTTTCATAAACAGAAATTCTTTCAACTTTCCAGTTGATGTAGGTTATGTTCTTGTCACCATCGCAATGCATAGATTGCACAGTTATATCACAGCTGACCTTGCCCCTCTGCCCCCCACAAGTACCGATTGCCGCTCATCCCGGAGGTTACGGGCTCGAGCCCCACTGGGGTCACGACCGTACTCCTCATAAGACACCAGTACTGGTTTTTCCAGGAAGTGGACTCGAGAGTGACACGATAAGCTACAAGCTTTCTTCACAGTCGAGTTAAAATAAATCAGCATAAACTAAATACCGATTAAATTTAACCACTTGCAAAAAATGTATAAGATCATGAATCCATTAATTTATCGGAAGTATTAGACTCTCTATGCATTGGTGATTGATATACAAATGCTCTTAAATAAAGTTAATAAAAAATCAAAGGAACCTGAAGTCAAAAGTGGCGCTTTCGAAGCAGCTTACACGAGGAATGATCCAAAATTCATCGGAATATTTAAATTACAATAACTTAGCTTGTCAAACACGTCATTTGATGTTCAGTATTTACTTCACCATCGCTGAAATTTCATTTGTACGCCAAACATTCAAGATGCATACAAAAGCAACAAACATGTAACAGCAAGTCGAGAAGAGTCAACAAATGAAATTGAATTAGGCTGACGTTACGCTAATTTATAAGTTAGTTTTTTTATTTATTAACAATCGAGGAATCCACATTTGGCTATACACACTTTACTGTCACATAACTATATCAAACTCCTGCCTGGTGTACCTCCTATCACATCCTGACAACCACCTTGATTGTCTAACAAACCAGTATCTTCTAAAGAACCTGTTCCCAGGATCTTCCAAATACAAATAGTACTACTTGAAATACCTTGCTGTTCCCTCCCTAGATCGCGGATTGCATCCAAATACTTGTGAAAGAACATTTCTATGCTGTAGATGTCAGAGTTACTGTAGTGTTTTGTATGAATGCAAACGAGTATGACGTTGATGTTTTGTAAATGACGTATGTGCAGGCGGGTATTGACGAATAAGCGCGGCGCCGACATTCGTACAGATGTACATACAATCTATTACTTGCGGATTATCAAATAACTGCCCCTGGTCTGTTAATAATACGACTAACTACAGAAACGCTGAAAATTTATTTCCAAATTTAGTTGACAAAGTAAAACTTATTTGTACAAAAAATGAAAACAAATCTTCAAGTATTTCAAGAAATATATCACGAGACCGAATCATTCTGGATCACCCCTTGTGATGATGTATTCAAAAGTGATTATTACTGTCGTAACCCTCATTTTAACATTTTCTCATATATTACGTGATAAATCATATTACGTGATAAATCATATGTAAATGATACAAAATTTACATCTTTCTCATTTCATTACGATGCATTTAAACATTTACAAATGAGCAAGATAAAGACTTTTGTCAGGATTTAAAAATGATAAACTTACAAACGAACCGAGAAGCTATAGAAATGTGCATAAACAGTGTCCGTAACATGTTACATTTTATGAGTTTTGTCCAACTGATAATGGCGTTATTAGAAACTCACTCATTTCATCTAAACGTAGAAGTTGCAAAATTTATTCAGGAAGCTTTACAAATACGCAAAATATACTCTTGAAAATGTCATTCTGATCACACATGTATGTACTGATATGTTCTTTATTATTTGTTGGTAAGTTCAGTTTCATGTATATATTGTCTTTGCCATAAGTTATTCTCTTACGTTTGTAAATGGAATCGCTGATTGCTAATAAACCTAATTGATTGATTGATAAAGTTTTGTCAAGTCATAACAAAATATGGATTGCAAGTGGATCATTTTATATTGGTATATATAAGAGGCTTTGACAACATAATCGGATTAAGAAAAAAATAAAACAACGGAAATTTTTCTTCAACCCGTCAAATGCAAGTTAAAGATATATGCACTTAATGTAAACGGAGAGCGGGTGGGTTCATTAAAAATAGATGTTATGCCATTAAAATATATCTTGTAAAAGTATTATTACATCCCTAGAAAAGCAAATTCAAACTTGTGAGTTATATTTAAAAAAAATACATTGATAATTTTTATTTCAACTATGCTTTCATCTTTGTTCACAAAAGAACATTTTTCAATTTTTGATTGGATTATGGTTAGTTCGGACACACTTTTGTAACAGTACATGTTCTCTTTTTCAATGTTCCCACAGGGAAGTTCACCACACCATTTGCTACAACTTATTAATAACTGCTTGATTTTATCCGGCTAACATTATTTTCATCTGTGTTGTTATATATGCCCGTTTCCTGTGGAGTACTAGTCTATTTCTTTCTCGCAGTTCTGAACGAAATTTCGTCGAATTACGTTTTTGTCGGCTGATATTTTGTTGTAATGACACGATGTCGAATACGTCACTTCGTCTACTCTTTGTTTATCACTACGAAAGTTTTTGTCGAATATATTCATTACATTTTAAAGTCACTCAGTGAGACAGTATTACGATACGACTTTAATAAGAAAACAACATAAAACACATGGCTTCCAGCATCTTTGTTACTTTTAAAGCTTTCGCCCAGAGATAAACGCTGATTAATGTATTCAAACTGACTAATGAACACAATCCTTACAAACCATTTCGGGCTTAAACGTATCCTCCAGGCGCAGGGTACCCGGTATCACCCGGCCGGGAGGAAGTTTGCCTGCCGCTTATGCCGATTTAAATAAAAACAGAAATAGTAATAGATTCCTTATAGATTCTATTATATTATACGTATAATTTGTTTAAAGACCTTCCAAACGACTGTTTGTCTAAATGAAGAGAAACCTTTATAAAATTCTTTCTTTGTAATGGTGGTATAGATAGTCCAAACATAGTGTTTTAATTTACATTTAAAATATTTTCTGAAAATGATTCCGAGAATGAATTGAGGAAATATGATGCTAACGGATGTAATAAATCCCATGCTCTATCGAAATGCCAGAATAAAACTGAAGCAAACAGATCCACGATGAAAAGCGAGTTGAGCATTCCTACTATCAAACTTGATGTTGCAACAGTTGAGTCAGCGACTGTCACAAATATTAAATCACTGTCGGGAAACAGATACCGTCGTTTGGAAGCTCGTGGTGAACATACTAAATGCAGTGTCGTTATCTGCCGCCTAAAACCGAAAAAAAGAAAGATGTTTTAATTTACATTTAAAATATTTTCTGCAAATGTTGTCGTTTATATCAAACTCACTGGTTTCCACATTATACGAAATTCAATGGAACTCTAAACATTGTAACAACGGCATAACATTTGCAACTCTGTTATTCGTCCAAGTTTATTTTTCATCCCAAATGTGACTCATCTTTCCCGTTGAGTGTCATTTACAATCTCACGATTTATATGTGTCTAAATGCATATAGCAAGTGTTATTTCTCACACGTTAGATGAGCAACTTAAAGGTATGTCAGCTCCGACTCGAAGAAATGTAGAAAAGAAATGAGAAAATGCAATCATTAATTAATATGTTTCTTTGTCTCATTGTTTGAGCTCCTTATCGTGTAACAACATTTTCTGATATGCCATAAATGTAACATGCCTGTATTTCAGTTTGAACCTCTTTTATACATTCGGATTCCACATCAGTCTATATTTGATTGATGTCTTCTTCATTAACAACTTACACATTCAAACTATAAAATGATGAAATTGGGTCGATAAATTGTAAAACAACAATATTTTATAAGATGTCTGCAAAATTCATATCTCTAGCATATTGGGGCCGGCATTATGTAAAATTTTATGGAAATTACATTATGTAAACAATACATTTACATCATGCAAAACGTGTTAGGTTAATGCGATATTTGTATGCCAGACGATTGCAAATAAACAAGTCCCTGTCTCGCAAGTTTGCAATTTACATTTTCGAGAACTAGTAAATGTACTAATTTTAGTCTGTTAGTATTACACGTATAGAAATTATTTACACATATTCTTCTAAAATAGTACCCTGCATACGTCTATTTAACTTGATGTTACTCTTAAAAGTGACAGACATTATGTTCACTCTTTTGAAAAATGTTAAAATAAAATTAACATTACCACAATAAATGTATCTGTACTTGTACATATACTCTTTTATACTAATTATCATCATATACTATAGTATTTACTATTCTGGTCAAACACTGATGACCAATCTGTTCCGCAAAGTTTCATTTTGCTCTGCTGATCTGAGATATAATTCAGTACAAGTAATTTCGGATATAACATGTTTTCAGAACATTAATCGTGTCTTATAATTATTCTTGTTCATAATAGACTATGGTTATTTCAAAAAGTGATGTAAATTCAGGACTTTATGGTATTGCTTTATGATATTACCCTTCAAAGTGACCATCATAATTTTTAAAAAGACATTAGTCACTGATTTATACTAATTGCCAAAAATTATAACAGAAATATATGAATCTGTATTACTTTTTTATTCCCATTGAATATAGAGAAAATCAGTTAAAATTTTTTTTGACTATCCTAGTCAAATAGATAGTCAATCCTTTCTTTTATGTACATGTTAATTTATATCATTCAGAAAGAGAAATAACTTTGCCGAATTAACTTTTTACATGTTTTCATAACATTTACCAAGTTTTTAGCTTCATTCTTGATCATAAATCAATATGGTGTTTTGAAGGGTAATATAACTTTACTAATGAACGTAGTACTCGTCAACCATTCCCTTGGTCACCAGGCTTAACATTTATCTATGCAACAGATTTGATATTATCAGAACGGGCTAATCGCTTTAATTAGTCTACATGTACTCTCTACTCGGTAAAAGTTCATTCTTACCATTCAAAAAGGTTATCTTATGAAACTTTTTTTGAATGACACCGTTTTTTTACGAAGAAGCCGAATTATTACCTTTGCCATTTAACAAATACCAATGTTTGCTGAAAGAGAAACTAGCGTAAGAGTCCGGTAGAATTTAGATAAGAGTTTTAAGTATAGGTTATAGTTTAAATACAGTTGTTTTAAGAAATTAATTTGGGAGCGAGCAGAGCATGAATTACAAAACATGTATTAAAAGTCTAAAAGATTAACACGAGTAACAAAAATATGCAATAAATACAAAAAATAGGGGATACAAATTACCTAATTTTGTCTCGAGACATATCATACATGTAAAATTACAAGAGTATAGCAAAAGAATCGGAAAACTTTTATGAATGATATATAAACTACAATATAAAAAATAATGAAAACGTTTTACTATGTACTCTAAAAAGAGTTGAGATATTGAACTTTCAAAAATGGTCAAGGTTAACTTTTATATTTTCAAGTAATTGAACAACATGATAAAATTAAGGAACATTAAGACACAGTTCTAATACATGTATCTTGCCAAATTACATACATTTTCATGTAATTCAATTCAATAACTAAAAACAAATAACAAAAAGAATATCAGCTTCCATGGAGATTGAACCCAGGACCTCTTGTTCTCAAAGCGGACGCACGGTACAAAAAGTGCACAACTATAAACTCCAAAGAATTCCAAATGGTCATAAACAGGAAGTACTCATATAGGGTAAACTGCCACGCAAATCGCAAAGACTGTTGATAATAAATATTTTCGCTTTTGTGAATCTCCTTTGACTTATAGACAAGACACTTGCTAGTAAACTTTTCAGAATTTGTCACTTCTTGATTTTCATGTATAACCATATATTTCCTTATGATACACGTAAAACAAATTCCATCAGCGGAAAGTAGAAAATTAAATTTAAAAAGCGTGATGAATTAATATTAGATAACTGATTTGTATGGCTTACTAGCCAAGATTTAAAAAGACCTTAATGAAATTCTGAAGGTTGTTATACTTTTGCCAATAGGTCGCTACTTTTCGAAGTTCTTTTTTTGCACAGAGGATAAAGAAACCTCTATTTTCTTTCTTTTGCTTTATAGCTTGCTGTCGTATGAAGACAATTACCTGAATCTATAAAGAAAAATATCTTTAAAATCAAAGGTGATTAATTGCAACTTCACAGTTATTGGATCAGGCTAGCAATAATTTTCATTCCAAATCGTTAATGTATCTCCGGGTCCTGTGGAACAACTGTGTATTCGATAAACACCGATGCATATAATTTTGTTTGTCCCGACATTCAAATTAACAATGAAGTTAGACATTTCCCATGTCAGAACTTGGTCATCTCTTTGAAAATTAACAACAGAGTCTAAGTGGAATCCATTTGATAAAACCATCTTGCACATTAGTCTACCTTTGATTTAACCTGGCAAGGGAGATAACTAATAGATAACGATCAAATGTCTCTATTAAAGGCAGTTTACATCCTTGCGCGGTCATAAGATTGCAATACTAACGCCCTTTAACAAATTGAATTCAGTCAAGTTCTTGGTCGTGATATTGTTTGCATTCTGAGCTTTATTTTTTTATTTCCCTGTCCTTATTTGTTTTCAATAGACCAGTAATATTAAATCTGGCGTGGCTTATACGAACTTTTAGCATTTACCACTTTGAACTATGTCACTGTGATCACAAGTTTGCGATCTATATTTATGACGACAATGACAAAAGTGATGAAAAACAATGCTTAAAATTGCCCTTTGGTATGCCGCTTGACATTAGTTTCGGGAAAATCGAAATAAAACATTTGCTACAAACTGTCGGTATTTTGAATTTGTAAATCCCATTATATATGGATTTATTGCACAATAAATCATATATGTTCGAAACGCAAATTCTTCAGAGACACTCAGTACCATACCACTTGTTTGAAGTCTTGGTTTGATAGAAAAGCAAACATAAAAATATGATGAAAATGGTAAAATAGATGCCAAGGTAACAGCAACCATCATTATAACTATTGTTCTTTCAGCTGCTATTTTGGAATTATCATTTCTACTTGTTTGTGCTATCCTTTTAACTGGGAAGTTTCTTCCAAAAGATGCAGGGTTCTCCTGATTGTTTGATGAGCCCGAATCTTCTGCCGAAGGTGCATTTAAATCATTCAAATGACTTTTTTCGGAATTGAAAGATAGATAATCGTTTGTGGTTGGAACAACATTTGTTGCAACTGCTGACTCAACTGTTGAAATGTCAATTTTATCAGGAGGCGTACCCATTACATCTCGCTCGATAGATCTATTAACATTGACTTTAGTCACACGGCTTGTCACTATCGGAGAATTTGATCCTTGGAGAGCAGCACATCCTTTATTTTGATGTTGTTTTAATTGTCTTTCTGCATGGACGATTTTCTGTAAGATTTTTTTATACAGAAAGAACATAATGATTGTAATTGATATCACAATACTCAGATCTACGATATGTAATATGAAAATGGTAGTCTGTAAATTCCTGTCGTATGATTGGTTACAGTACAAACCATTAAATGTTTCATTCTTTTCATTTGTTAATCTAATTTTTGAAATATCAATAATAAAGTAATTTTTGCAAGAAATCACGAATGCCAAAACAAATATGCCAATTACACATTTCTTTGCGGTACGGATGCTGAACTGCCATTTAGAAGGGTCCAAGCAAATCCTTCGGTATCTGTCAATTGCTATAAATAACAGTAACGAAATGGAATTAATCACCAACCAATGGTTAAAGAAATATATTGCAACGCATCCGAGTCTATTCTTGAAAATGAGAGAATGCGTCATTTCGTAGAAGATACTACATTCACTTATACATGCTGCAAAATCGTTCGTTGAAAGTATTGTTAGCATCAGAAACGTGACATTCCTCCGTTGTTTTGCCTCTGTTTTGAACCCATAGAAAGCTATGGAAAGAGCATTACCGACGAGCCCAAATACGACAATTATTCCAAATGTAACTATAACAGGTATATATTCCACAGTCAATTGGTAATTTAGAACTTTTATTTCGTCCTGATCTTCCATCTTTATGTCGAATGCTTTAGTATATTTTACAGGAATTAATGTTGTTTAAAGTTGTATGAAATTGAGACACTAAAGGTTTCAGTTGTTACTTTGTTTGTTAGTATTCTATTTTCTTATAACAGGTTACAGCATTGCCTAAAATCTTTTAAATAAATCACTTAAAGAGTACTATCCATCGTGTTTTATTTTTTTATTTTTTTTAGATATCTTTAAAACTCTATTAACTTTTATTATGACTAAATTATTCTTAGTTTCACTGCTGTATCAATCTCATTGCTTTCACAAATACGAATGGAATAAAATTGTCAGAACGGCAACACATTTGCATACTAACATTGCCTTTTTCCTCCAAGCTTAAATATGTCCGAGAAAAATATAAATGTCAGCCCTATGATAATATAATTAATTTAACTTCACGATCTGTCAATTACAAAAGTGTCGTAAAACAAAATATTTACAATGAGCAATTTAAAGACACTAATTTTAACATTTGACACTTGAAAAATGCATACAGACTATTTTTATTTCGATTTTTCTTAGAATGAATGTGTCAGCTCCGTGTCGTGTTGCAATGTTCTGATGTGATAGATGTGTTATATTTGTGATTCAGTATAATCTTTATTCTGTTTATTTGCATATGATCGGATTTCAAGTTAATTTCTTTATTAATCGCTTCCATTAACAGATTACGAGATCAAACAAAAAATAGATGATTAATATTTATTATAATAAATAGATTGATATTTGACCGTGGCAAAAAACAATTCAATATTAAGATTTTACACGAATATTTGCGGCATCGTATCACTTTGTAGTGTCATATGTTAGATTTACAAAACACTTCAACAGGTAGACTTCAGAACAGGGAGGGTAATTGGTGACGTATGGCTCTATATCATTTATAAGCAATACTGATTAACGTCAATGGCAAATGGAAAGATCTTTTTGTGTATTTTCAACGGATAAAAAATGTAAGTCAAACATGAAAGACATTTCTTTTTTTTCAATATATATTCTCATCAAGTTTTCACAAAACCCCATACTAAAATGTGAGATTTATACGCCGGTCAATTACATATACGGACCAGTTTCTCATTCATGTGGCTAATTAGACTTGCTGGCTTCAAATCTTTTAAGTTGGCACAATTTCCATCCAGTATAATGTGGTCATTGCGTGCATAGTGGAAACAAGTGTGATCTTCTGTTTACTTTTATAGTATATTGTGTTAGTGACTTAACTTTGTGTAATAAAACAAAAGAAATCAATCTGAATAATTACATTTAATTTATTTTCAGGAAAAATATCTTCAAAACTAACGACAATGAGTTGGTGTACTTCTTGGGGTAACACTGGTTGGGGAAGCTCTAGTTCTGGTGGTCACGGCGACTCATCTAAAAAGTCCTACACACACAATAAACAACCGGAAGGTGTACATAAACCATCATGCGTTGCAAAAGCAGGAACATGGGGTCATTCGGGACCAGGTGGAAATTGTTATAATGAGAGCTGCTCTGGATGCAGACATGACCTAGCCAAGTCTTCCTGGGGTAGTAGTAAGAAAGCAGACATGCAATTTGTATCGCTTTTCGGTATTGGACCTACAGCAAAAAAGAAAAAGAAAGGTTTCTGGACTTAATTTGTTATGGAAAAGTAACTATGTTTTATTATGTTATTTTCTTTATGAATACCAGGAGTAAGGAAACAGAATTCTTTATGAACAATTTGCAAAAGATTGTATAAAACTGGGCAAAACATGATCGGGTATTTTTTCAGGTTTTGATATTTGCGATAGGATACATAAGTGTTTTGAAAGCAACTACAAATTACAGTATGCATTGGCCGATGATTGAAGGCTGGTAGTCATCAATGACCTAATGGATTCATTTATTGGAATAAAACTAGAACATGATTGAAAACCAACATGATCGTCATATACATGTTAGTTTGTCTATGCATTTTTCATATGTGTGTTTAGGTTAACTGATTAGTACTTAGTCCCGTTGAATATTTATATGTATTAACTAACTAGGAAATAAAATTAAATACACTACATGTCTTCTTCAGTTGCAATAAATTATTATATTACAAACAAGTAACGCCACGTCCGCTAAACGTAAAAGAAGATGTTCTTTAAAAAAAAGTTTATCCATACAACTCAATGTTGCACTAGATTTTCTCTGAAACGCTTACATTTATATTTCTATTATCTCCCTTTATTATTGCATTGTATAATAGAAGAGACGCGTATATGAGGTAGCACTGAGTGACGCGTGTATGAGGTGGCACTGTGTGACGTGTGTATGAGGTGACACCTCGTGACGCGTGTATGAGATTGCACTGTGTCACTATTTGTGTACGAGGTAGCACTATGTGACATGTGTATTAGGTGGCACTATGTGACGTGTGTATGTAGCGTCACTGTTTTACATGAGATGGCACTGTATGACGTGTGTATGAGGTGGCACTTTGTGACGTGTGTATGAGGCAGCGCTATAGGTGACATAAGATGGCACTGTGTGACGCGTGTATACTGTGGCACTGAGTGACCTGTGTATGAGGTGGTACTTTGTGACGCGTGTATGAGGCAGCGCAATGTGTGACGTTAGATGGCACTGTGTGACGCGTGTATACTGTGGCACTGTGTGACGCGTATCTAAAGAAGCACTGTGTGACGCGTGAATGAGTAGCACTGTGTAACGCGTGTATGAGGCGGCGCTATATGTAACCTAAGATGACACTATGTGACGCATGTATGAGGTGACACTGTGTTACTGTGTGTGTATTAGGTGGCACTATGACCTGTGTATGAGGCGTCACTGTTTGACATGAGATGGCACTATGTGACGTGTATATGAGGTTGCACTGTGTGACGTGTGTATGAGGTGGCACTGTGTGACGTGTGTATGAGATTGCACTATGTCACTATGCTTGTATGAGGTAGCACTTTGTGGCGTGTGTATGGGGTGGCACTATGTGACATGTGTGTATGTAGCGTCACTGTTTGACATGAGATGGTACTGTGTGACGTGTGTATGAGGTGGCACTGTGTGACGATGAGTGGTAAGCTATGTGTATGAGATTGCACTGTGTGACGTATGTTTTAGGCAAAACTATGTGTATGAGATTGCACTGTGTACTATGTAACGCGTGTATGAGGTTGCAATATGTGACGTGTGTATGAGGCAGCGCTATAGGTGACGTTAGATGGCACTGTGTGACGCGTGTATACTGTGGCACTGTGTGACGTGTGTATGAGGTGGAACTTTGTGACTCGTGTATGAGGCAGCGCTATGTGTGACGTTAGATGACACTGTGTGACGGGTGTTTACTGTGGCACTGTGTGACGCGTATCTGAGGAAGCACTGTGTGACGCGTAAATGAGGTGGCACTGTGTGAAGTGTGTATGTGGTGACGCTATGTGTAACCTTAGATGACACTGTGTGATGCATGTATGAGGTTGCACTGTGTTACTGTGTGTGTATGAGGTGGAACTTGGACCTGTGTATGACGCGTCATTGTTTGACATGGAATGGCATATAAGGTGGCACTGTGTCACCCGTGTATGAGCTGAAACTATGCGACTTGTCTATGAGATGGCAATATTTGACGTGTGTATGAGGTGGCACTGTGAGACGAGTGTATGAGATGGCACTATGTGACGCGTGTATGAGGTGGCACTGTGTGACATGTGTATGAGGTGGCACTGTGTTACGTGTGATGAGGCGGCGCTATGTGTAACCTTAGATGACACTGTGTGACGTATGTATGAGGTTGCACTGTGTTACTGTGTGTGTATGAGGTGGAACTTTGATATGTGTATGAGGCGTCACTGTTTTACATGGGGTGGAATATAAGGTGGCACTGTGTGACCCGTGTATGAGCTGAAACTATGCGACTTGTCTATGAGATAGTAATATTTGACGTGTGTATGAGGTGGTACTGTGAGACAAGTGTATGAGATGGCACTATTTGACGTGTGTATGAAGTAGCACTGTGTGACGTGTGTATGAGGTGGCACTGTAAGACATGTGTATGAGGTGGCACTGTGAGACATGTGTATGAGGTGGCACTGTGAGACGTATGTATGAGATGGCAATATGTGACGTGAATATGAGGTGGCACTGTGTAACGTGTGTATGAGATGGCACTGTAAGATTTCATCATGTGACGTGTGTATGCGGTGGCACTGTGTGACGTGTGTATGAGATAGTAATATGTAACGCGTGTTTGAGGTAGCACTATGTGTGACGCGTGTATGAGGTGGCACTGTGTGACGTGTGTATGAGATGGCACTATGTAATTGTGATACGAACTGGCACTATGTGACGTTTGTATGAGTAGGCAGTATATATAACGTGTATTGGGTAGCACTATGGACGTGTGTATGAGATTGCACTGTGTGACGTGTTCATGAGGTTACACTTTGTGACGTGTTGGACGGCACTATGTGACGTGTGTATGAGGTGACACTATGTGACGTGTGTATGAGATGGCACTATGTGACGTATGTATGAGGTGACACTATGTGCGTATGTTGTGACACTTTGTGACGTATGTATGAGATGGCACTATGTGACGTGTGTATGAGACAGTGACGTGTGTATGAGATGGCACTATGTACGATGTGTAGGTGATGTGACGTATGCATGAGTTGACACTGTGTGACGTATTATGAGATTATGAGACGTGTGTATGAGTGACACTATGTGACGTGCGTATGTGGTATGAGCGTTTAAATTTGTAACGTGTTGACATGAAGCGTATGACACAGCATTTGTTATGTGACACTATGTGCCGTATGAGATGGTGACACTATGTGACGTATGTATGATTTGGCACTATGTGACGTATGTATGAGGTGGCACTATGTGACGTATGTATGAGGTGACACTATGTGACGTATGTATGAGTTGACACTTTGTGACGTATGTATGAGATGGCACTATGTGACGTGTGTATGAGTAGACACTATGTGACGTGTGTATGAGATGGCACTATGTGCCGTATGTGTGAGGTGACACTATGTGACGTATGTAGGAGATGGCACTATGTGACGTGTAAAAGAGAAGGCACTATGAACATGTGTATGAGATAAAACACTGTGTGACGTTTTTATGAGATGGCACTTTGTGATGCGTGTATGAGGTTTAGCTTTGTAACGTGTTCATGAGATGACATAACATGTATGTGGCGTACGTATGAGATGGTACTATATGACGTATCTTTGATTTGGCACTATGTGACGTGTGTATGAGATGGCACTATGTGACGTGTGTATGAGATGGCACACTGTGTGACGTATGTATGAGATGGCACTGCATGTAGGTTACGTTTGTATGAGGTGGCACTTTGTGAAGTGTGTATGAGGTTGAACTGTGTGACGTGTGTATGAGGTGGCGCTTTGTGAGGTGTGTATGAGATGGCACTATGTGACATGTGTATGAGTTGGCACTTTGTGAAGTGTGTATGAGGTCGAACTGTGTGAAGTGTGTATGAGGTGGCACTTTGTGAATTGTGTATGTGGTTGAACTATGTGACGTATTTATGAGGGGCGCTTTGTGAATTGTGTATGAGGTTGGACTATGTGACGTATTTATGAGGGGCGCTTTGTGAGGTGTATATGAGATGGCACTGTGTGCCATGTGTATGACATGGCACCATGTGACGTTTGTATGAGATGGCACTGTATAAAGCGTGTATAAGGCACGAGGAACTGTCGACATATCTATATACCCAGGATGATCCGTGAAGCAGTGAACAAAACAATCTCAAAGCAATAATGTAGTAGTGCATTATCAATGATTATTTATTTATTTACGAAACCTACTTTGACATGTAATTTGAAATACCAAATAGAAGGTGCAACTCCACCGTGTCCATTGACAAGAACGACGACTCTTGGCAAACTGAGTGACTGCACAGGAGTTATAAAAACAAATCACAACTTTAGATATCTCCTGTCTAGGAATATGCTTCAAGTTTTTATGTTGGATAGTAAATCTAATAACTCTATGGGTTCTGAATACAATATCTGCAGTAAAACAATAGGAAAAGTAATTCTTCGTGATAAAACACCAGAAACAGCTTTCCAGATACGTTACGGTGTTGTTATTAACGCTGTTCGCGAAGATGTGCACCGTCTCCTGTAATGAACTTTAGCCAATCAGTAGCGAAATTATTCGGATCTTGCCCATAGCCATTCACAGCAGATCCGTAAGGAACATAACCATTGGCTGGTTTGGCCTGCTTGGCATGATTTCCTCCAATCATCGTCGGGTTCTCAAGCGTGCTGTAAGGAGCATTTCTGAAGTTGAGTCCTAGAAATAAAGCCCCAACAAAAAAGGTTGAAACCGTTCGTTTACGACTGTAATGATGTATATGCGTCAAGGCAAAATATGCATGGCAAAATAAATAATTGAAAGTAATGCATAAACTTACCACTTTGTCCAAACGGTCGGCCACCTACCGACCTCTTCTTTCGAAGACCACCTCCGCCGAGGGTTCCAACTGAAAATGATAAGCAGAACATTATAAATAAACGCCATGAATTGTTACTATAGCTACGAGGGATACATGGAACAAAAATCAACCCATTGTCATTAACGAACCAAAGCTTCATGTGAACTTTTCCCCTTTCCCCTTACGCTAATTCTTTTTAAAGTTTACAACGCTGGCAGCAAGTCATACTGCTTTGGCGACCAGAGTAGATCATGATTATTTTGCATATTCGTGTTGTTTTATCATGAACCACATGCACAATTTCCCATTCGGTCGGTGTATTTTTACTGATCAATTAATAAATCATTTGTTTGGTGCATAAGTTATTAAAAGTCATCGTGATCAATACCTCGATAAAGTGCTGTTTGAAACTGTCAGTTGTATAAAATCAGACAAAATGGCTGTTTCGGAACCTGCTTTTCGTATCTAAGTCGAAGTATTTTTTATTGTTTATAGTCCCGGCCGACCCTATGCATTCTCCTCAGGTGAAACTGCCAAGAATCCTGAAGGCGCAGGTTGAAGAGGCAGATGCAGATGCAAGCGAATTCGTGTACCAGCCCTTATCTTTTGTACGAATAGACCCCTTGGTTGTTTTACGTGCCCGGTGTATAGCACCGATACACACAAGAATATAAGGATTTCTTACCAGTTTATCTCTATCCAGGGGTTGGAAGCACTGAAAAGCGTTTCTTAAATTTCCAGTGCCCGGTCGAGATTCGAACCGGAGATCGCCGGATTTGTAGTCGATGTTAATTATTCCTTACCAAAATGTGTATCCTCGGACCCATCCCCAGCACAACATTTCAAGCATGGACAACACAACGTTGGACCACGTCTGCAACAAATGCACTTCTGTGTATTGAAGAATGGAACGTTCCGGAGTCTTGAGAGCCTCCAAGGAAGGTAACCAGGTCTCCAGCAGCACCAACACAATGCCAGTATTGCTAACATCGCACCGACAGCTGCAGCAATTGGGGTCCAGTCAAAGGGCTCGACAGGGGCTTCCGTAGTTGTTGTTGGGACAGGGGTTGTGGTCTTTTTGACTAAAACAGAATAGATACATTGTATAACACAGCGACTCCGCCTTCGAGGTTTCAAATGTAAATATTGTGGAAATAAGCTTTCATTATACGAATGTTAATTCTAACTGAAATGTAATGTAAAACATCGGGTAATCAAAGTCAGACTAAATGTAAATATGCATCGGGGGTACAGCTATAGACTCCTAACCCTGGAGCGGATGCCGTGACAGTTCCTCCACGTTTCCTTTTTTCCATATGAATACTTATTAAGTTATCTTGAGTTATTTCAAAGAACTTGTATGTTAATAAGTCAAACAAGTAATAGTTAAACCATACTGCCGCAGTATGCTGGGCCATCCTTTGTTTGGTCGGATTTATCTTCATGAAATCCAACCGACTTGCAGTTCTGTGAGAAGAAAAAGTCACACATCAGGCTTTCGTCAAGACATCGTCCACTGTCGTTACATTTCAAAATCTCCCCTTCTACTGATTCGTTACAAGCTAGAAATTGAACAAAACTATGATGCTACGTTGAAGAAATAGTGTCCGATTGATGTGCTATTTCTAAACGGTCTAGTTATATCGGTAGATCAATTAAATCAATAAACATAAGTAAAAACAACGATGAAAGAGTTGTTTTAAACCTTACCGATGCTCACCATAAGATTACGTCATAAGTGACGGTACAGTGAATCGGTATTACATGCACTACGAGATAATGTAACACTCATACAGATAAGGTTTTGGTGTAATTGGGTATTTACCCCATTAGGAGTCCGGGGATATTTCACCAATTGCTTTTTTGTAGCTTTTCAAATGAGTACGTACAAATTTTTTAACCCGTATTATATTTTGATCATTTGCCTTTTTTTCCACAGGAAACAATTGGCTTTTTTAGGCGACAAATCATAAGTTGCGTAATCGGGATCAAACTTGTTTACAAAATGTAGACGGAAATACTAAATCTCTGCCGAGACTGCTTTACAACTTGATTAAAAAAGGAACATACGAAAAGGATAATCCCTGCTGATTCAATGTTCGCTATTTATTGGAAAGTCATTTCTCGCTGGAACAGTCTATAAATACGATTTCAGTTTATTCACTTTCGATACGCAGCGATGTTATAAGCAAATGCATAAACTTATTTTCCTTTGCTTTTCTGTACGCAAGGGTTGCTATTTCAATTGCTTTTTTGCCGATTTTGTTTGCGTATTTACGCAAATACGCAGCTTATCTGTAGCTCTGTTAACACTGCAGTTTATTCGCCCACTTAATTTACTACTTGCAACTTATGTAACACGTTTTGATTTGTAGTATTATAGAATATCTTAGGAGTCAAGCGAGGAAAATGACTTTACCGACATACACTTTGTATTGGTAGCATTATTTTTGCAATAGAGATACGTATAAAAGAGAAGAAACAGTATGTATATGTTATTTGTCTTTATACCGACAGGAATAAGCAAATTTATTACAAGGGAGCGTCAGCGAACCGAAGCAGTAAGTTTGTTTATTCTTGTAATATGGATCTATAACCGGCTAACAACAGTGATTTAGGGCGGAGCGCAGCTCTGTGATGTCTCAGACCTACCTACTGGAAACATAAGTGAAAATCATTATTTTCATACCGCAGATATTGAGTCAGTATGGAAAATGCACCTTGTTTTTTTTTAATGAAATAGAAGCATTTGATTGGATGAAATTGTAATTTGCTTTCTTCAATGGAACAGCACTGTATACAATACTATAAAATCTATATATAGAGAATACAGTAGAAATTACACGCCTTTTTAGTTTTTTACACAGTTCGACGGAAATACATGTACTGAAATGCTGACCGTAGAAATAAATACCGTACCGTAGTCAAATGAAGTAATGTCGACTCGGAAATGCACTTCTGGATATGGGTAGGTATCCAGATCAGGTTGTTCAGTCGTGGTGCTTGCGTCTTTTTTCTTTTTGTTTCCTTTCGGAGTTGTACAGATTGGCAGTTGTGTGACGGAATTGTCTGAAAAACAAGGAAAAATTACACCTTTCGTCTAACACTGATAGCGTCTGTTGTTGTTGTTTGGGTTAATGAATCGAAGATTCAAACATTGGTTCTTTATTGGCGATATTGACCAATTAATTATAAGGCCAAATGGGGGTGGGATATAACAGCGTGCTTAGTATAAAGCATCGACTCTTCTTAACAACTCACGTGTGTTTTTCTTTGATTTCAAATAGTATAAGAGTTAACAAGTTCTCGAGCAAGTCTTTTGAAGCTATAAATAACCTCTCTACATCCTATATAAATATACCCATTATTACTACATTGTAAAATGGTAATTTCGCTGCAACAAATGCTGAAATAAAATCTTCGCGAATAAAATGTAATTTTACGAAGTTAAAATTATTTGAGTCGGTCCCTAGCAAAAATTGTCTGTGTATAATGATTTTGAGACGTCCCCTTCTTGATATTCCTTCATTTGGATGCAGACAAGCGCAAACAAAGAATTTATTTCATCCACTGTCCATATATTTGGTTTTAAGGTCACTGGGGATGTTATTCCTTTATCAGATACATATAGGTTAACTGCATGTCCTCACATAGCCCAGTTTTAATCATTTGTCCCTTTTAATCTTCATTGAATGATACATCATAAAATACCCATTCATGTATTCATGTTTCAGTTCAAGGACTCTATGAAAAATATATATTCCGTACGGATGACAGTAGTCTGATACTGGTTCTTCCCAGGAACGATGGTTAGGTAAACCCGCCTGTAAAATGACCGATATACGGTTAGAACGGGCGTCATATTTTTGTAAGGCTCTTACGATGAAATATATTTAAGAAACTAGAAAAAAAACTTTAGTCTTTTCACGGGTATTTTACCGTCAACATCTTCAGGGTTGATGCAATTTGGTTCAGTAGTTATTTTTGTAGTTGTCGGCGGTTTAGTCGGGATGGTATATGATTCGTTACGACGGAAGTCGGCATAAATATAGAACGTGACGTAATCACCCGGCCATTCAAAGTAGAGACGCGTAGTATCTTTGCCGCAGAGCGTCCATTTGTTCGCCGCAGACGTGTCAGAGCCTGTAAGTATTTGGAAAACTTGAAAAACATTGTAAACGCAGAAAGAACATATGAATCAGTGCTTCAGAATTGATAGTTTTCTCCATCTGAACATGATGTATAGGTTATAGATCTTTATGCATGCAGTGCGCATATAACTGATCTAGAAGAAAATTGTGATTGAAAATAATAACAATGAGGTCTAGCTCTTATTTAGCATATTATATTTGTTTTTGACCAATAAGGCATTTATTCAGTTTTCTTGTACTTTAATTAATCGATATTTTAATTTACGGATGCAATTTTAAAACATTTGCATTTGATTTCTTTTTCTCTAAAATACTATTTTCAGTTTTAACAAGTTTAGAGCCATTTAAGATACAGGGGGCAATTTATTGTCTCCGCTTCACTGGGCCTCTGACTTGAAATCACTAAAACCGCTCACTCAATGAGGGTCATGGGTTCTAGACCCCACTACTGACCTGACTTCTAATATGTGAGAACGTTGAACGTTTCTTGCGGAGGAATGGAGTTCAAAAACGAAATACTATTAAAACGGGTGTTTAATCCCATGACAAAAAAAAAATGAAAGAAAAATGATCACGACCTCGGTAAACAGTGACGTATGTCTTGCCACATTCACCCACACTCTCCCCTGCTGTGTCAATGTCAAGGTCCCAAACGTGAAACTCCCTCCAGTGGATACCAATCCAGCGTTCCACAGTGGTCGATGGCATACCACGCACTATGATGATACACTCCCATACTGTGTTTCTGTTGGTTAAAAAAATAATCTCTATATTTATTTATGAATAAAATGAAATATGTGAAATTATCATTCGTTTTCATGTTAAAATAACACTGATAAATTACGCTGCGGTTGTGGATAAAATTGTTGCAGTGGTGTTTTTACGAATCTAGTTCTAAAATATTGAATACATAACGCTAACATACTAATAAGGGCTCACACGAGATGGAAATAGTAGAAGTACATACATACATATCACGTGTTCTTTTCTCTCATGTAATAAGTAACTTATCTGACATTCTAATTTGTTGACTAGATACATGTATATCGTGTTTAATATTCAGGAGCTTTAATGTATGTATTATGAAACTGACTTGAAATAACGTTAATGTATCCAAAGGGACGGCATGCAAAATGCATTTTTATACAAATAATTAACGAATTTCCACCGCACAAACCGATATAAACACTTTGATGACGGTTGATATTTACAAAAAACGTGAAGAGGAGTTTCAGTAATCGATACAGATAATCGATTTTCCTTTTTGTTTGAATCATGTCTGAGTTGAAATACATGTACAATTGTAAAGGACAAAATGTTGTAGTTAACTATATAAGTAGCTAAGGTAATAATTCTTGAAATATCAGTTGAATTAACTAAAAAAGGGATCTTATCTTTCATGTAAAGATTTGATTGGATTTTTAAACTTGTAAGTATTTCATTTCATAAACACCTATCTACATGTATATCTATTTATACGTACATTGTGTTTATTTCATATTCTATACATATTTTAATTACTTTGCAGATACGTAAAGTATTTGTGTTATATAGACAGGCTGTTATTATTTTTTCATATTTTATATAATTTTGACTCTTATTTATTTCATACAATATGCATTTTTCATACATTCAGATCGCTCATACATGCATGAAATAATTCCATACATATAAATCTGACTGGATTTTATTTTATGCCTGCATTTCATATTATACAGACTGTGCATGGTTTCAATTTATGCACGCAAAAATAGAACTTGATCGTTTTTCTTTCTTTGATCAACGAGCAAGCTCTTCCGTTGATGCGAAGATTGACTGTTAAAATCAAACTATTCTTACCGCCTGTAAAAGACATGGGTCAAAATCTTGGACAGTAATTGTACAGTCAAACATGTGAACAAAGACCACTATTGGGACGCTACAAACGTGGTCCTTGTTTGCAGGTGTTTCTACCATAGATGAATAGTGCACTGTGATCTCCCTGCTGGCCTATATTCGCAGGGTGTTTTAACACAGGTTTGTCTGTACCTAATATCCATCGGCGGCATGAGGTCTTGTTCTGTGGATGGCTGACGCTTGTCGTAGTCCACTTCTTCATCAAACTCTATCACGGACAGCTGGTCCGGGCCGAGTACATGACCGCATGACTCCGTGGCATAATCTGTAACACGGAGGAAGATCAGTTATTTAAAAAATGATGTTTGATTAGGTCCAAGAAAATTATTTCGTTTAATTTTATGGCGATTTCGTTGTCCTAACACACAACTGGTGTAACGTCGATTCTGGTTGGTTACGTAAATAACGTATAGTCACAAATTTGAGCGATTTGTAATTCGCATTTTAGGGTTTTGTGCGTTATCAAGACCACCCGATTAAGACCACCCTCAATATTAAGGCCAGGCATTTCAGAACCAATTGCTCAATTTCGTAGTAAAAACGTCTCCCTAATAAGACCGATTCATTAAGAAGACTACGTTTTACAGATCCGAAGGGTGGTCTAAATACAAGAACTTCACTATCATATATACTAATATTATAGAACCTGGATCACACAGAATAATCTTTTTAAATTTGAAACAAGTTTATATCAATAGAGGTAATAACAACTTTTTTTCATGCTATATACTTACAACGCTTTGCTGCATCCACACTGGTGTATAATAGTAAAAATCCGAGGATATATATCATCATTTTATTATATTTTAACATAATAAAATGATTTTGATAAAACTCGAAAACTGCGAAAACCCGTATTCTCTTTCACATGTAGTCACACTTTAAAAAATTTATTTATCATTTGATTATATGTTTACATAATGAAATGATATTTACTAAAAGTCTAAAACTGCGAACACGCGAATTCTCTTTCACATGCAGTTTACACTTCAAATAACTTCTTTTTTATACCAACGCAAGTTAACTATAAACTGGCTAACAATCCATGGGCGCCTTTATGGCATTACCCTGCAGTACATGATCACATAAATAATTTTGTTTACATTTTATCACAAGAAAGTATTTTACTTTTGCCAATTTTTATTGTTTTCTTTTCGAGGCAACGCAACCGCCAAGCTCTGGAATGTCATTACTGCGATCTTAAACGACATTTGGCTCATTACTCAGTGATATTTACACAAAACAATTATTCTCCCGATCCCTGTATACGTATCTTGATTTAATTTCTTGAAATAAAAGTTTATCTACTTAACAAATAAAGATATTATACCAAACACAGATTGTTTTAAAGCTGATAATAATTTTCAAATTTACATATACAGTAAACATCGTATATTACGAACATCTTTGGACCATTTAAATTTGTTCTTTGTATCCGGAGTTTGTTGTACTAACCCATAAAGCATTTTCATATTAAATAAAGAAGGAAAAAACATCGGATCCAAACAATTTGTTTCAGGGACCTTATATCCGGAATATTGCTAAACCAGGTGTTTAGATATTCGAATAGAATGCTTAGATATTCGAATAGAATTAAATATCACATTGCGCTTGTTGTTTATAAGACTACAAAAAAACTAGTACCAATATATATAATGTAACTTGTTAACCTTTTCCAGCAAAGAAGTCTACAATCTTAGATCCATTAATAACAATAACCTGTCTTTACCAAAACATAAAACAAATATATTAAAATCGTCATTTTCATATGCTGCAGTACACATTTGGAATAACATATTCCTGTGCATATTCGTCACTCTAAATCTGTAACGTTGTTCAAAAAGAATTATAAATTATATTTGTTACATAATCAAAACTAATTACAAGTAACACATTTAGTTTATAATGAGGTTAATTTGTAAATATATTCTATTTTGCTATGATGCTATTTTTCTGAGTGTCTGTCAATGGGTTTTGTGTTGAAAGTGTTTGTACTTGCATGTGTGCAATTTTGTGAATGTATGTATTTGTATGAACGTTTGTTATTTATGGAAGGCCACAATAAAATTGTGATGTATATGCAAATTTGTATAAATGTCTATTTGTGTTACCTTCGTGAAATAAAGATTTTATTATTATTATTATTATTGTTATAAACAGAGTTCACTGTACCACTGAATCATATTCCTGATGGTTTAAAGTTATATCACGTGTAATGTTCGAAATGGCCATATTGGATTATGGCCAAGAATGGAGCTTTAAACACAGTTGATACTTTGAACATGTAAGAAAAAGAGTTCTACTGAATTAGATTTCGTATTGAAAGGCATAAATGAAAACGCGTGTAAATACCTCACATAGAGGAAGGAATTTCATTTTTGACTACAATAGTCAAACGAGATTATGTTTTTTACAGATTTCCTCTATATTCAATGGAATGAAACTGAGATATCCTAGGGTCGGCCGGGACTATAAACAACCACTTTGACAGTGTTCATTATTCTTATAGTTTTAATAATTAAATAGTTGATTGGGGCTTTGAACATTAATATTACCATAAGGTGAAAAGTTATAACCATTTTACGATTTAGGGCATATGATCAACCCGGGAGAAGGATTTGTTCAAATCACTGTTGAAAACTGTAAAAAGTTACTGTCATGTAGCTTTTGTATTTTTGACTTTCTCTTTGTATTTCCGTCTCCATAAAAAAGTCCTAAAATTAGTTAATAGACTAAATACAGTAAAACCTGGAAACGAAAGTCACCGGTTTGAAAAAGAAATGGTAGTCAATGATAAAAGATGCTTTTTTTCTAAATTTTCTTAACAATAAAGATTTTTACAACTAGATCTTCTATCAATTTCTCATAAAATTTACATAATAATTGTGAATCCATCAAATATTCATGTATTTCCCCGAATACCCTAGGAGAAAACATTTATTATTCACATGAAATTTCGGATCATATATTTCTACAATATCCGTTACTTCTGCAATTAAAGACTGTGTGTACGTACATTCTTAAAACAAATGGAGTAAAGTTTCTTTTTCTTTTTTGCAGAAAGCACATAAATCTGTAGTGACTTTGTTCATTTTAAACAATAAGTAATTTGTTCCTAGAATTCTATTTATTTCCATTCTGGATTCTGAATTGTGAAGACACTTTCCCATTTTTCTTCACAAGAGGGAGTATCTGTATTTTTATCAATTCGATGTACATGTAATGTATGCCTTTTTTGGCGCTTAGTATAGACTTTAGATAATAGGGTATTATAGGTAATACATATTCTATCTCCAATATCTCTTTTCTCACTTAAGTTTTTAAAAACAAAGCTTTTATTGTATTTTGTATTCCTGCATATAATAAAAAGTTAATTTTTAAGCCTGTTCTTCTTTCCAATTCTTGTCGGTCAATAAAAATGCCATCCTTATTCACTATATCTTTAATACATCTAATTCCTTTCTCATACCAAGACTTTAGAAATATTGATTTTCTTTCAATTTGTAAAAAAAGATTATAAAAAGAGGCATTTCTAGAAAATTAATCATGGTAATGATAGGTAGAACGTCTATTAGGTTTGTATATGATAATAATACATCCTTCCAAAAATTGTTTTTCAACTGCTTTACTATGATTTGTACATAATCTTTACCCAAATTAAACATCTTCTCAAAATAGACATTACTTCTTATCAAGCTATAACATTTATTGCTTGGAGTATTTATTACTCTTCGTAACCATGTGAGTTTTAAACTTTTCATATAGACAAAATTATCGATCATTTTAAGACCACCATCAGTATAATCCTTAACAAATACAGAGCTTTTAATCTTTGATGGTCATTGCCAAACAAAATCATAAAAAAGTGCTTGTACTTGTTGTAAGATTTGTATAGTTGGATTCGGTAAAAATATAAAAAGATGAGTTAATATTGGCAAGAGAATTATATTTATCACTGTTATTCTACGACTCGTTTCTTCCAATACTGAATACTGTTTTTTATCATGAGCGTCAATTTGGTAGGTAGTAGGTAGTTGGTAGTTGGATATTCGAATAACCAACTACTAGTTGGTAGTTGGTTATTCGTAATTCCAAACTATATAATAACTGGTAGTTGGTAACTCAATACACTATCACCAGAAATGAAATGTTCAAACACACCATACCCCTTCCTTAACACAGAATAAAGCAGGGGACCTAGTTGGTTATAGTGTGAATCCCCAACTACCAACCAGAAGGTAGTTGGTAATTCGAACTTTACATGTATTCCTCTCAAAATAGAAAGTATTTCCCGGAAGAAATGTAACTGATATATAACAAGATAGATGTGTTCTACGACATGGTAACATGCCCTTCTCCTTACGTCCACCAGGGGACTCAGTTGGTTATTCGCGTTAATCTCCAACTACCAACCAGAAGGTAGTTGGTAATTCGAACTTTGCAAGTATTCTTCTCAAAATAGAAAGTATTTTTCTGGAAGAAATGTAACTGATATATAACAAAATAGATGTGTTCTACAACATGGCAACACCTCCTTCTCCCTACGTGCACTAGGGGACTCAGTTGGTTATTCGCGTGAATCCCCAACTACCAACCAGAAGGTAGTTGGTAATTCGAACTTTACATGTATTCCTCTCAAAATAGAAAGTATTTTTCCGGAAGAAAGGTAACTCATATATAACAAAATAGATGTGTTCTACAACATGGTAACACCCCCTTCTCTCTACGTCCACCAGGGGACTCAGTTGGTTATTCGCGTGAGTCTTCTTCACGCGAATAACCAACTGAGTCCCCTGGTGGACATAGGGAGAAGGGGGTGTTACCATGTTGTAGAACACATGTATATTGTTATATATCAGTTACATTTATTCCGGAAAAATACTTTCTTTTTTGAGAGGAATACATGCAAAGTTCGAATTACCAACTACCTTCTGGTTGGTAGTTGGGGATTCACGCGAATAACCAACTGAGTCCCCTAGTGGACACGGGGAAAAGGGGGTGTTGCCATGTTGTAGAACACATCTATCTTGTTATATATCAGTTACATTTCTTCCGGAAAAATACTTTCTATTTTGAGAGGAATACATGCAAATTTCGAATTACCAACTACCTTCTGGTTGGTAGTTGGAGATTCACACGAATAACCAACTAGGTCCCCTGCTTTATTCTGTGTTAAGGAAGGGGTATTGTGTGTTTGAACATTTCATTCTGGTGATAGTGTATTGAGTTACCAACTACCAGCTGTTATATAGTTTGGAATTACGAATAACCAACTACCAACTAGTAGGCAGTTGGTTATTCGAATATCCAACTACCAACTACCTACTACCTACCATAATGACGCTCATTTTTTTATCTTATCAATTTTCTCCAAGAAATTCAATTCAATAATTTTTTCTAGATCAATGTGGAACACAAGTCCAAGAAGTTTAAATGACGTTGTATCCCAGTTTAATTTCCGTTTCGTTTTTATTGATCTTGTTGAGTATCTCAGGGATCCTATCCAAACCACAGGTGAGTGTAGCGTAGCAGGGACCCAAACAGTGAATGTTAGATAAAAATGGAGATATACAGTAACTAGGCTATTTTTAACTAAAAATCACTGTAAAAATCACCCTGGTACGCTACACTCACCTGTGATCCAAACAACATGATTGTGTTTTGTCAAAATTAACCTTTAAGCCGGAGTACATTGCAAATTCCTTTAAAACCTTTAGAGTATAATTAAGTGAATTATCAGTTCCGTCTAAAAGTAAAGAAGTATCATCTGCGAACTGACTAATTTTGTTTTCAATATCATTTATAACAATACCTTTTATATCCTTACTAATTCTTATCTTGTGTGCTAGAATATCTGTACATAAGATAAAAATATACGGGCTTATTGGGTCTCCTTGACGACACCCACATTCGACAATGAAAAAATCAGACAGGTACCCATTCAAAAGAACCGATGTAACTTATATACAGTGTTCAGCAGAGTTATGGAACTCCAGTTTTTCATATATTGCCTTGATTTATTACGTTTTGGTATACATGTGATAATACCTTGTTTTTGTGTCACTGACAATTCACCTTTCGCAAATGCATAATTTATTGATCTTACTACAAACTGTCCGATCTGTTTCCAAAACATTTTAAAAACATTTGAAGTAAATCCATCAGACCCCGGACTTTTATCATTTTTCATATTTTTTAAAGTTTCAGTAACTTCAGTTTTATTTTCTAAAAAGTGATCTAAATTAATTTCATTCAAAGAGTCGGTTTTGGAATAGAGTTTCTTATAGAACGTTCCTGCTTCGTGCAAAATTTCATGCTGACTGTAAACAACTGTTTTATCATCTTTTTCTAAAAAAGGAATAGTTTTACTTATGTAATGGTTCTTTTCTAAATTACAAAAAAAAAAAATGATGATTTTTCTCCGTCATCAATCCAATGAGCCCTTGACCTAATAAAATATCCTCTCATTTTTTCCTGCCTAAAATTTTGTAATTCTGTTTGCAAAAGCAACGAAGTTTCTTTGTTATGTTCAGAAAAACTGTCTTCTAGCTCCTTTATTTTTAGAATATGATAATCTTCCCTAGTTTTCCAACATTTGGTTTTGTTGCTGGAATATCATATTGTTTTTCCTCTTATTTCCATCAAAAGAGTCTCTAAAATAAGTTGATCATCTATCGTAAAGTGTAAGTACTCGTTACTTATGTCAGACTTATTTGAAATTTATTTGAAATATTATATACCGGGACACAATATTGTAATTTGACATCTTCAATTATTTCATTGATACATTTAAGGTAGCGCTTTTGGGTCGGCTCAGTGGAGTTAATTACCCATTTAGACAATAACTGTATCATATATTTTGTATCTGTTATATAGATTATGACTAAAACAAGTCGTTTCATGATTTTTAAAACTTATTTTTGTTTTTTGCCTTTGATATTGTATGATATTTGATAAATTTCGTAAAATTTTGAACAGCGATAGCAAAGCCATTTTTGCGATTTTTACCACTAAATTCATAAAAAATGTACATAAGTATAATGTCTAGGGATCCGTGTCACGGATTTTCCATATCATTCTTCAAACAAACAAAAATTAATATCAAAGAAAATGCAGCATTTTTTTCTGACCGCTTGTTACGTATTTAAAGATAATTAATCCCCTGACCAATTTATCAAAAATTCCTGACACGGATCCCTCCGTAATTAATTTCTCTTTAAACTGGTCCAAACCACATGTTAATCGACCTCCAATTAACAAAATTATGCTTGTTCAAAGTTGACACATCTTCCTTCAAAGCAAGTGTCAAAAAACGCCGATTTCTAAAGACACTCATGATTTGATTGGATTATATGAAACAAAACCCGTTTAAATGCATCCAATTATACGTAAGTACAATTATATGGTAATCCATACAATAGTTTACCCTGTCATATCAGAAAAAATACAAGATCCGCCCACAAAATCATTTTAATGCGATATTTACAACTTTTTCTTCGTGTTTTATTGCTTCTACGGTATTTTGACAAGACGGTCACGTGATTATCTAAAGTATTTGAGGTACACAGCGGGGAAAATGGAGAAAGTTGAAAGAGAACTTATATCTGCAGTACAGCCGGCGGGGTAATTGTTAATTCCTACACTCGAAGCTGTTGTTAACGACTTGAAAACATGTTAATGGTGTTTAAGCATTTCATATAACTTTTACAAAATACAATTAGTTAAAACTCCGATCCCCAAAAAAGTAATTCATTTAGTAATCTGAGCTTAAAAGGCGATGAATAAAATTTGGCAACATCTGTGAATAATAAACACAACTACAATGCAGTGCTTTGTGCAACTGTTTTATACAAATTATAAGATATAATATAATAAAAGGTTATGAAAATTGCTAAAAATGACTTTGTCAAGAACGCAAATTCATTTGAATACTATGATAGTTAACTGTACCGTTGTGAAAAAACCTTTTTGTGAAATCGGATTTTACAGTGATGTTTTCAATTTGTTAAGTTTTATATGTATTATTTAATCAATTAGAATATTAATTTCGCAGAAATATGAATGATGTTTTGAATCAATCACATTCTAAACTTGAACGAAATCCGCATAAAAATAATTCAGTTATACCGAGTTATACAAGTGTCGGGTTAGAAGTGGCTCCAAGTGTATAAATAAGTTAGTATAAATAGTTCATTTATATAAGTATATTTCACTCCTTTGTTGTAGACTATGCTTAACTGTTTATTTAGTGTTTAGTTGTTGTTGTTAAGAGCCAGAATGATTCGGCATCTTGTTTTCTAATCAAGCATAGGCTGTCCACTATGATCAATATGTGTGATGTCCCTACCTAATTAGTCAACCATACCTCGCGCGCGTGCTTTACTGATCGCGTGTCATACTGATAATGCCCGAGGCTGTAAATTAGTTAATCTGATTGAAGATTATTTATGTATCCTGATTTATTAACGCTTTGAAACTCGTTTGTAAAATTTACAAAAAAAACACATATATATATATTATGATAAAAATTATCCTATTTATTTGTCTCCATGTAGTCCAAATATTCTGAAAAATTTCTTTTCGTTTCATATTTCCCAATTTTCGATTTATGAATGATAGTTAAACATTCGGCAAAAAAAATAAACATTATACATGTATATTATTGTAATTATTAGATAAGCAGGTATGCCTTTACGACAGTGAAATGTATTTTTTATGATAAGGGACCGAGATAATACCACCACGAGAAATTAATGATACACTTTTTTCTAACTTTAGAATCATTATACATGTACCTGCTTACAACTTCTTTGCATCACAACCCCGTTTGTTTAGTGAACATTTGGTTATATGATAAACTTCTGGTCTTCGCATATGCAACTTAACCAAGACGCCTTCTTATTTGAAAACGAAACGTTCTATTACAACATTTTTTCCAGATCAAATACATATTCATTTTTTTTTAAAGTAATTCACAAACGTTTATGAATTCTAATATTCAAATGCTTTTAGGTCACACATTTCTTCACATGAAGGATTTGTAAAGAGAATAATTTTACTTTATGTTGTTTTTCGTAACATATTCGTTTATCTTTTGCATTCATTTTAATAGATTCTGTCAAAAATAAAAACGAATTTGATTTACGCATTGATAGTAGGCAGTTAGTATTTCAGTGGGATGACAAATTTATTCAATACAAATACAATACAAATACAAATAGTTTATTTCACTCAAGTTATGTAAATAAATGACAATATGAGGTAAACATACTGAATCATTACATATAAATCGAGGCTAATATAACATTACAAATCAATGAGGGTTGATAAATAATATCAATAAGATATGAAAAAAAGGTTTAAAAGAATGTGGGAGAGTAACCACATCATTGCTTTTGTGTTCAAACAAATAATTCAAATTTTTACAATTACCTGTTAATTGTTTATTTATAATTGCTGAATTGCTAAGCGTGCATATCTAAACATCGAAACAGTAAGTAAGTAAGTAAGTAATTTTTTTTTATTATAGTGACATGTGCATTATGTACATACAAAATTATTTACAATATACGCATATATAAGCACCCGACCCAAACGGGTCTATAAGTCACCTACAATATTACAAGTATTGATATAACATGATCGACTATACACACAGAACAAAACTGTTCTTTTCAATATACACCTTTGGCAGAAATATGTACATTTAACAAGTAAATTGACGATTACAATCAATAACTGTAAATAAACTTTTTCCACTCTAAACCTTGAACCTATCATGATGAACAAATGACTGATCCAAATTTATTTCGCATTATATGGATAAAGTGATATGGTAAATATGAAATACTATTAAAATTGTGTCTATCTTATGTATAAAGATCGTCTTCTCAATAGATAAGCTTTCACGATAAATTTAGCACACTGTCTAGGGTGAGTTTTTATTAAATAAGCCAGTTTCTCTTCGTCTTGCATCGTTCTACAAACATCACTCTCAAGGAATATTTCTAAAAATTCGAGTCTTATATCTTGAAATAACGGACAAACAATCACAAAATGTTTTTCGTCCTCAACTTCGCATCGGTTGCACAGGACACATAGTCTGTCTTCAGGTTTCTCGCCACCATAACGACCGGTCTCTATTCTTAGTGGGAGAATCCCACACCTTAGCTGAGCCAACAGTGAACGTTCATTTCTCTTTAGTTTTATACTGAGATAGTCTTCACACTTAAACTCTTGTTTGAAAGTTCTATAAGTTCTTAGTTTTGAGACCCTCTCACAATCCTTAGTCCAAATGGAAGAATAATACTGTATTATAGCCAATTTAACTGTATTTAAGTTTACTCCCTCTCTCCTATTGAAACGTTCGGCCATTTGTAATTGAGTCATTATGTATTTTACATCACTACACCAACAATTATTGCTATTGTTGGATAAATTGTAATCCGCTACAAAAGTGCGTTTCGTAATCCTGCTATCGTCTAATAACAATAGTCTGTTCCAATACCTTAGCATAGACACCCATCGTCTGTACATACATGGTAACCAACCGCTTTCACCAACCAAGGCAATGGTTGGAGTGAACCTGTGTACACCAAGAAAGTATCTAATTGCACGATTTTGGATATTGTCAGCTGATTGAAATTGTTTAAATCCCCACACTGAAGCGTTATAATCCATCACTGGTATAATACAAGATTCATAAAGTTTTTGAAACGATTTAAATCCAAATGACTTCAGGCTGTGAATTTTAGAAATAATACTTCCAAGTGCACGTCCTGCGGCTTTCGATAATGACCCGCAATTGTAACTAAAATCCCGTTTATCATGCAATATCGTACCAAGGTATTTATACCTATCCACTGTTTGTAAGATATTACCCCCAACTCTAAATTGAAATTCACTTTGCTTTGTGCGACTTTTTCGAAAATGCATGGCTTTTGATTTTTCGGTATTTATTAGAACTCTCCACTTTTTGCACCATTCATGCATCTTGTCTAACATGGCTTGTAACCCAGTCTCGGTGCTGGATATGAATACAATATCGTCTGCGTAGAGTAACATAGATACTGAATTATCGCCAACTTTGACCCCAAGATCAAGATCATTAATTTCTGAAACAAGGTCATTCACGAAGATTGCAAATATTGTCGGCGAACAGCAGTCCCCTTGTTTCACGCCAGTCTTACAGTCGAACCAATCTGTGAGTTTGTTGTTAATTCTAACGCTGGAGACTGAACTTTTGTATATGCTTTTCACAGAGTTGTAGATTTTACCATCTATTTTATTCAACAACAGTTTATATAGCATCATATCCCTATCAACAAAATCAAACGCTTTACGAAGATCGATAAAAGAGGTGAAGGTCGTTGGGTTATTACGAGTGATACTATCGAGCGTAAACACGTGATCTTCGCAGGAGCGGCCCGGTCTAAATCCGTTCTGTTCATCGGCCAAAATATCATTTTTGTCTAAATATTCGCATATTCTTGAGTTTATGAAAGCACTATATAATTTACTGGTGCAGCACAACAAGCTTACGCCTCTATAGTTCATAGGAAGCCTAGGATCTGAGTTCGAATCCTTCAATATAGGACATATAATTGATTTTCTCCATTCTGTTGGAATAAGACCAGTGTCTAACAGAAGCTGGAAGAGTTCACGTAAAATGACAATTATTGGAGGGAATTTGAGAACGTCATAGGGGATATTGTCAATTCCAGAAGCAGACTTTGATTTCGCGTGCATAACAATGCGACACACTTCCTCTATTGAGATATTTCGGTTCAATTCAATGTCTTGAGCATACAACGGGTCTAACATTTCCATCTCAATCAAAAGCTTGTGTTGTTTGCTCCTGTTATAAAAGTCATCGTCAAAACCAGTACTATCGCCTCCGTTATATAGATTTTCGAAGTCATTTCTCCAACGCTCGAACACGTGCTCTTCGTTTGTTACTAAATTCCCAATTAACAATTAACTGATCAATACCGGTTGACTCTACCTGTTTATTGACTATCCCTTATCGGCACCTCAAAAGGGGCAGAGCTATGAACGGTTACTGACACAGATAGAGCGCGACGCTGTTGGAAAGAATACCGATCAACTTTAACGGTTCATAAAGCACGTTTTAATTATTTTTTCAGCATCTTTGATTTCGCTTATAATGTAGAAGTTAAATTGAACATAAAATAATGCATAAAAACAGAAATTTGCGATTTTAAAGCAAATTAGGGTCGATAGCTACCTTAATGTAATCTGTATCATTTAGAAGTGAATCGTTGAATTTCCATAGTCCCTTTCCATGTGCTACGTTATCAAAGCTTAACGACAACATAATGACAGAATGGTCTGATCTATAGCTAATACTTATACAACAGTTTCTAATGTGCGGCAAAAGATTT
This sequence comes from Saxidomus purpurata, assembly GCA_022818135.1. Classification (NCBI taxonomy): domain Eukaryota; kingdom Metazoa; phylum Mollusca; class Bivalvia; order Venerida; family Veneridae; genus Saxidomus; species Saxidomus purpurata. The sequence continues at coordinate 23,750,721 of JAFMSR010000012.1, forward strand.
TCAGTAATAAGAAAAAAAAACAAGTCTTGCCTGTTGTACAGGATTCGTTCTTCTCTAAGAAAATTTACGTTCGTCTCCATTTAGTTCTCTAAAAGGATCATATAAATTTCTGTCTTTTACAACATTCAGCAAATATTATCTAGCTTTTTGGTTATTGATAAGCGACTTATAATTGAAATAATCTAAGTCGACATTTAAAACAAGATTAAAGTCGACGCAACATTCATATGCATCGTTATCAACTGTGTCTATAATCTGAAAAATATGTCTATAAAATGATGGTCTGTCAACATTTGGTCCATATATGTTAACTAATGTAAATCGTTTTGAGTTTACAGAAATATCTAACACAACGTAGTTTCCATCACTATCTGACCATGAATTGTGTACCTTCAAATCGAGATTTCTTGTAAACATTATACGTACACCCCTAGAATTTGATTCACCAAAGCTAAAAGTTTTTTGAATAAAGTGAAGATCTTGTAGACAATAGATATCAGCATCTTTTTCTTTTAGAAAATTAAATACATCAGCCCGCTTTTTTGCGTCGTGCAAGCCTCGACAATTATATGAGATTATGTTAACGTTAGCCATATCATAGTTGTTGTATCCACGTAACTGGCAGTTAGATCATCCATATTAATGTACATAAACTATATATAATATAAAATAATACTAGTGGGAACATTTCTTAATCTACACGTGGGTACAATTCTGACAGAGTGACTGTATACCCGATTCGACTACCGATCCGTATAATTTGGTATTAAAGGTATTTTACTCTTGATGATGGCCATATGGAATTATTGTCAGGAATGAAGCTTCAAACTGTATCTCTTACTGACATACATGTACACTTAACATTGATTTTTAACTAGGATAGTCAAAAACGAATTTTACATATTTCCTATATATTTATGCCCACTTTGAAGAAGAGGGGTATATTGGTTTGCAGATGTCGGTCGGTTGGTCGGTATGTCTGTCTGTTCGTCCGTCCGTCTACCAATTTAAACACAACGAGTTGATGAAGGGGATTCAGTGCACATATACAAAATTTTATTAAAGCTGCTATATCATTTCCGGTGATATTTAAGGTTTTAGCTCTAACTGCCTATATTTCCGGTGATATTTAAGGTTTAAGCTCTAACTGCCTATATTTAAATTAAACATGCACGATAGTCGTCAACACAAATGATTTCTTTCATTATGCTGTAGTTTCATGCCGCGTGCACATCACTTATTTGTCATAACCCATTGAATGCCCTTTAAAGCAGCAAACAACATTTCGGAAGTAATACTATTTCAATATAGAGTATTAAATTGATACATTTGTTTATATCACTATTGGAAAATGTAAACAGTCAATGAAATTGTACAAATGTAATAGCGTGTTAAATGTACATTATGTTAGGCAGTGGATAGTTACGATCAAGCAGATGTACATGAACTTTGACAGTGGCGTGATTGTATCCACATAAAGGTACATGTACAAATGTATGTATATTTCACATTTATCCTTGTTCTAGTAGATAAGTTTTATCGGATGACCGAAGTGAACGTGAACAAAGATTTAGCAGAAATTTTAGGGGAGCATCTCAAAATTATTTAACAGTTAGTCTTCGTAATATAAATAGGTAAATATTTTCCGTTCAATAACTGGAGTTAGGATTGACCAATTTCAATGAAACTATGTATGTGTGTAGATAGCCTAAGATTGCATTTGGGGTCACTAGGATCATGGTCACTGTTACTTAAATATACTTTTTAAAAAGTTTCTTAGATTGTTTTTAAGAAATGAAAAAATAAACATGGGGGGGGGGGTCAAAGTGACTGTTGGTTCGTAAGACTATAAGGATTATCTTCGCCATACCCATCACTGAAATGCATTTTAAAAATCAAAGGACTGAAAGTACTGGAGGATCGATTGTCTCTGAACAACACAGTCTGCACACATACATGTGTAAATATCAGGACAACCCTTACACGAGTAAAGTTATAAACTGGAGACATAACTGTCCACAATTTTTGACCTTTAACCATTTGTATAAACTTTACCTTTGAGAAAGGAACCCATGTGCTTACCTTTTGCATTCAGTGACTATGCTCATCTACCCTATGAAGTACCATAGCTGTGGATGGTAACTGAGAAGTGGATTTAGACAAAACTGAACTGAAAATTCATAGTTGAACAACTTTTAATATCATTCAAAAGTTATGGGATATGCCCATAGGGTTGATTGTATTGTGCCAATTGATTGATTCGGATTTAACGTCGCACTCAACAGCTAAGGTCATATGGCAACTGCCAGCTTTCATGAAGGAGGAAGACCCTGGGTGCTAATTCGGGCATTATTTCAGTCACGAGCGGGCACATGGGTAGAACCTAGATAGCTTCATGACATAAAAGAATTCGACACAAGTAGGGCACGAACCTACAGCGGTGATGGACAAGTTATCATCAGTCAGTGACCTTAACCACTCGACCACAGATGCCAAGCAATTGTCTGAAGTTTCAAGGCTTTATTGGTTACCGAAAAAGTGAATTTCAAGAAAGCTTAACCAGATTTAAGACGGCAGTGCCGACTGACGTCAAGAAGGTTATGTCAATGGCTCTTCTGTTTTTCATAGAAAAGCTAAAATGGATAAATCAATCTTTTGTTATAAATTGATTCAGTTTATACCTATTGTAAAACAAGTACTAGCAGCTTACATTAACTATCCCTGTGAGTGCTTCCAAAATACTGCGAATTGCAATACTGTGTACCGGGTCTATTGCGCATCCCTAGTCATTACCAGCTCTTTGCCATGCTGTTTTAGTCTAAAACAACAACTGAATTTTTTTTTAATAGCAGGCTATTATCCTTCATATTTAACATATATAAGACTCTAGTAGTATTTCGTAACAAGTAATAATAACAATAATAATAATAATGATAATAATAATAACTAGAACTGTCACAAGAGTGACAAATTATACCCCCACAATACAGCTTTGTCACAGAAGTATGGCAACCATAAGAAAGGAATGGCCACAAGGACATAGAGTTGAGTTATTATACAATAACTTGTGTAAATGTATTGTTTTAATAGCATACAAAATGTGTAAGGTTAGAAATTATCAATTATTGTTCAATTTAATAGGTTTATTTCAAACATGTTTAAAAGACAAAAACAAATATCACTTTATGTATAAAAGAAAGCGCCTGGACAAGCGTAAAAAATTGCGCCTGGACAAGCGTAAGAAATAGAAACCATTCAAATGTTCCAAGTAAACCGTTTTATTGTAAACCATTTTACTGTTCAGAGTCACTGTGACCTTGACCTTTGACCTACTGACCCCAAAGTCGAACTTGACCTGTATTTGATGATGTTACAGCTGTGTACCGAAAATTATTTAAATCGGTCAAGCCTTTCATGGGTTATCATCCGGAAATTGTTTTACAGTTCAGAGTCACTGTGACCTTGACCTTTGACCTACTGACCCCAAAGTCGAACTTGACCTGTATTTGATGATGTTACAGCTGTGTACCGAAAATTATTTAAATCGGTCAAGCCTTTCATGAGTTATCATCCGGAAACTGTTTTACAGTTCAGAGTCACTGTGACCTTGACCTTTGACCTACTGACCCCAAAGTCGAACTTGACCTGTATTTCATAAAGTTGCACGTGTGTACCAAAAATTATTTAAATCGGTCAAGCCTTTCATGAGTTATCATCTGGAAACTGTTTTATAGTTCAGAGTCACTGTGACCTTGACCTTTGACCTACTGACCCCAAAGTCGAACATGACCTGTATTTCATAAAAATGCTCGTGTGTACCAAAAATTATTTAAATCGGTCAAGCCTTTCATGAGTTATCATCCGGAAACTGTTTTACAGTTCAGAGTCACTGTGACCTTGACCTTTGATCCACTGACCCCAAAGTTGAACTTGACTTGTATTTCATGAAGTTGCACGTGTGTACCATAAATTATTCAAAAGGGTAAAGTTGTTCATGAGTTATCATCCGGAAACCATGAAAACCAACAGACCGACCGACCGACAAACCGACAAACAAACCGACAAGCTCACTCCTACCCCCCCGCCCCCACCCCAAACTTCGTTTTGTGGGGATATAATAATAATAATAATAATAATAATAATAATAATAATAATAATAATAAAAATGATGATGATGATGATGATGATGATGATGATGATAATGTATGCATGAATGTACTAGCCAAAATTAAACGAAGCAAAAGTATCATGGTAAAGTTTGAAAGTTTTTGTTACAATACAATAAATCCTATTTGAATTTATATTTAGTTAATATCTGTTCTTCGTAAATGACAGCATGATCCAGAAGTGTATTTGATTTTCCGTTTTCTGTCTACATTTAAAAATCGTTTTTAGGACATGTAGATCTAAGTGATTTCTTACACTTATTCGTACCCAGATACGAACCGACTTCGGTTAAATGCGGACATTTTCGTACCATTTGAACCATTTTCGAACCACGCATTTACATAAAATACAACAATTACAACGTGTTTAAAGCATAAAATTATGTTGTCATATTTCAAAAAGACATCTACAAGTGCCTCTGTAAAGTTCACTTGCTGATAAGTTTCAGTTTTAAACCTAAACGCGTGTTTTGGACTAGTGTTTCAGGCGCGCTTTAAAGACACTAAATGACAACTAGTCAGGCCGAACACTTTTGATGATAGAGGCGTTGGCAAGTTACAAAAAAATCGTTGTTTTTATGTTGAATTCCGAGTTTTGTAATTTAAAATTCAAGAGTACCTAGTGGTTCCATAATGTATTACGATGTTCCGACAGTTTATGATTACAAAAACAATATCGGATAAAAGACTTTAAATAATTCGGCCTGACTAGTTGTCTTTTAGTGTCTCCGGTCTGACTAATTGTGATCGAAACCGCGTAGGAAAATAGTTCTATACAGAACAGATACCTCTTTGATTTTTTAATTACAAATTATAAGAAAAACAACAATATAATATCATGCTATTCTGAAATGTTTTGATACTATTTAGATCTGTTACTATATAATTTTTGAAACAGAAGACAGTATAATTCGTAACAACTGAATATATAAACACCAGGGCTACATTCCGACTCATCGATGGGTAAACTTTGTATAGGTTAGTGTTCATCTAGATGCATTTATGGAAGTAAATTGGTCAAGTGCGGCAGATGCCGCACGACCACTTTATTGTAGTAAATATATCAAATGAACTTTAACCTACTAAGTGTTTGAAATTATTCTTGGTAAATCAGCCTTGTTCCCCTATTTACAAATCTGTATATAATTGTTAATTTACCTAAGTAAAAGTGTAGCGAATACTGCGCTGCGATTGGACAAAAATAATTTCGAACACTAAGACAATTCAGTTTTGTCCGATTTCTCGTTTGTGTAGATCAGGCCCCGTGCTTATAATCAAGGCACTGAAAGTACTAGTGGTACGGTTTTGTTGACATGTAAACAATAAGTTTAGGCAATGTTTTTTTTGTTCATTTTGCTGATGATATTTTAAATGTTTAACCCTTGACCTTTGACCTAGTGACCCGAAGCATGGACCATGCACAACTAGGCATGGTACTTATCACTTCTGTGAAGTATCATTAAATTCTGACCAGGGGTTTTTAAGATTTAGTGTCCATCAGCTTCCGTCTACGGACGGACAGACCCAGGTGACCTTTTGGGTTTTCATGCATGTGGGGTGCAGACAGAGTTCAAACAACCCTTCTGGGGTGTAGTTTTATCTAAGCATACGGGGTACTAACAAAACACCAGACACACGGGCTGGGTTCTCGTGAGAAACAACGGGGGGGGGGGGGGAGTTAAATGCTTTAAATTTCATTTTTCAAAAGCTTTCTGGGGTTCTCAAAATTGTACATTAACTTCTGGAGTGCGATGTTCAAATGCATTTAGGATTTTTCTGTATACTTTATTTTTGGATGACCAACACTAACCGTTAATTGTCTTGTTTTTAGCTCAACTGGCACGAAGTCACCAGGGTGAGCTATTAGGATCACCCACCGTCCGGGGTCCGTCATGCTCCGTCCACTATTTCCTTCAAACGACATCTCCTCTGAAACCACTAAGACAATGTTGATGATACTTTGCAGGGATGTTCCTTGCATGAAGGTCTATCAAAATTGTTTAGAGAATTTAATTCCATGCAGAACTCTGGTTGCTATTGCAACAAATAGGAAAAACTTCTTCCCTGAAACAATAAGGTCAAGAGCTTAGATATTTAGCATGTGGCATTTACTAGTGGACTTCTACCAAGATTGTTCAAAATATGACCCCAGGGTCAAAATTGGCCCCGCCCGGTGGGTCACTTGGTTTAACATTGGCCTATATAGGAAAAACTTAAAAAATCTTCTTCTCTGAACCGTAAGGCCTAGAGATTAGATAAATGGCATGTAGAAATGCCTAGTGGACCTTTACCAAGATTGTTCAGATTATGACTCCCAGGTCAAAATTGACATCTCCAGGGGTCACATAATTTTACATAGGCTTATACAGGAGTGATGAGAGGGGGGGGGGAAAAAAAAAAAATAAAATAAATTATTTTTTTTTTTTTTTTTTTATTTTAATTTTTTTTTTTTTTTTAATAAAAAAAAAATTTTTTTTTTTTTTATTTTTTTATTTTTTTTTTTTTTTTTTTTTTTTTTTTTATTTAGGGGGGGGGGGGGGGGGTTTTTTGGGGGTTTTTTTTTTTTTTTTTTTTTTTTTTTTTTTTTTTTTTTTTTTTGGTGGGGGGAAAATTTTTTTTTGGGGGGGGGGGGGGGGGGTTTTTTTTTTTTTTTTTTTTTTTTTAGGGAAAAAAAAAAAAAAAAAAAGAAAAAAAAAAAAAATATTTATTTTTTTTTTTTTTTTTTTTTTTTTTTTGTTTTATTTTTTTTTTTTTTTTTAAAAAAAAATTTTTTTTTTTTTAAAAGGGGAGGGGGGGGGGGGGATATGGGATATTTTTTTTTTTTTTTTTTTTTAGGGAGTGTAGAGCAAAGGAAACAGTTCAGACAGGTTGCTAATGGGTCGCACCCCATATGCAACAAAGAAGCCCACATGCAATCTCTGTACTCGTAAACTCACCCCAACAACGTCCCTTTAGTTGGAGTGGACAGAGAGACAGACGGACGGACGGACGGACGGACGGACGGACGGACGGACGGACAAACAGACAGACAGACAGACAGACAGACAGACAGGAAACCTAAATCCAGTATACTCCCCTTACACTTTGTGTTAAGGGGTATAATAAAAGTAAATCAAATGTTGTTCATAGTGTCTGAAGAATGTGTTAGGTAAACTGCACGAACTAGTCTTTGTATCACATGCGTTGACTGTCATCTGTCAAGGATAAATGTGAATGTATGGCTCATGTTACAAATGGTCCACTTATTCAATAGTTTTAAATGGGTTTATGAGATAACTTGCTTCATTCTGAAAACTGTACAATAGGTGCACGTAAGTACTTTATTAACTTAGTGGGTTTTTTAAGATTTATTAGTTAATTTCTCTCATTGGATAATTGTTTGTGTTTTCATTTGAAAAGCAAAAGAGAAGTAATTTTCGAAGTCTTTTAAAATTTATTTGTTAGACACACTTTTTTCCTATGACTTTATTAAATGTGTTGATATCGTGCACGAAATTGAGTCGAGCATGGATATAGTTTTATAATCACGGGGCCTGATACTTTTACAGATTTGTCAAACCATCTATTTGTATTTTGTTTAGATTTTCTATGAAATGTATACTCTTATTTTGCGGTAACATGTAACCAGAGTTAAATAAAAAGATGTTCTGTTCTGTTCTGTTCTGTTCTGTTCTGTATCATGCTGATGTCAAGTATGATAAGCAGACGATCACACTTTTACTTCTTAAGTGGATCACATTTGATAATAAAAATGTTTTACAACTAGTTAACTCTTCATGGAGTCACTGTTTTGTAAAATGTTCACCTTCTCTAGTTACACTTGAGTTTATCTCCTTTAATGGTAAAAGTTTTATAAATTTTCTTAAAATTAATTCGCTCTAAAATAAGTAGTTCTGATATTTCTTTCTAACTTGATTATAAGTGATGATTAACCTTATTATCTATCCTAGTAGAACTGGAGCTACTGTCTTTAAGTCTAATGAATACTTTATGTATGCTGCCATTGTTAAGGGAAACATTGGTTGAAAATCTGAAACAGTTTGTAGTTTTGTACTGTTGATTGCAAAGCAAGTTCTAACAACTTACATCATTTCTACCGAGACTCACTCAAATTGGATTCATTCACTAAAGAAGAGAGTGGCAAGTATTTTGTCTTTCCTACGGACACTACCCTACATGACACCGTTTGGAATTGAACCCGGGTCTCTCCGATCCTTAGGCGGCGCGCTACCACTGTGCCAGCGGCTTTACAGTAGATGATATCTGAAATTCAAATATTCTAAGAGGTTTTTCTACGTTTCCGTACTTAACTGCATTGAATTTCCTAATCTATAAACTGCTAACATTTCCCAAGGCCCCACTGACCTCTTTGCAAACTGATTCGATTTAATCGTCTTGACATATATTTTTGTTTGACTTGTCTATTTATCTTACACCCTTAAGATTAGCATTGTGTATCTAGATAGGGTTTAATAAATTATGCAGTTTGTATCTGATGTTTTTCTTTTAAACATCTACGGAGACATTGTACATATTAACGCGTGGTTAATATTATATGGTATTAAGGAGCGATTTGATATTGGTCCAGACCTGGCTATGATTGCCAAAAGAAAAAAGGCCAATATCAAATCAATCATTTAATGACAATTCTATTAAATGACTAATCAAACCAAAAATGATTTTTTCTATATACAGTAGAATTCCGCATAACGACCACGCCGAAAATACGACTACGCCGCTATTACGACCATTACTTTAAAGACCCAACTGATTTTATTATATATTGTATTGGTCGTTCATTCCAGTAAAGCGACCACCCCGCTATTCCACTAAAGCGACCATCGTATCTTGTCACTAATAAACGATTTATACTGTTTTATTATCCGCCAAAGCGACCTCAGCATTTATCCCTGTCTAGCGCCTCCGATCATTACCACTGTATTCTATCCTGCCGCGCACCTCGAGATGTTATCTACACACACGTTTGTTGATTATGTCAATTACATGGCGTAGGGTGTGATATACAGTAATTTCAATTCATTGCATGAAACGTTAATTGGATAACAAAAGGATGTAAATACAACAACAACAACAACAACAACAACAATATAGTTTATTGCATTAAACATTACACAATGCTTATAGCAAAAACACTATAATAGACAAGTACAGGCTTGGTAGTTAACATTTTCAAGATGAGTAAAATGTTATAAGTTTTAGTTTCTTATTTTGTTTGCATGGTAAAGAAATTTGGACAAATTTATTAATACAGTTTTAGAATTTTTTTATAAAAGATTCGAAAGCTTTTGTAAAGTTGGCCACGTATAATAATATTTCTTTAAATATTTCTGTCGAAGATTTCTGAAGTTTGAACAAATCAAAAGATGATGAAATTCATTTTCTATCATATTTGAGCTACATTGTATGCATTTTCTTTCAATTCTTGGTATATTTATATGCCGACCTATTTCAATAGCAAGATCATGTGCAGAGATTCTAAATTTAGTTAAAGATATTCTATACCTTTTATCTTGTATAATATCCAAGTACGGTTCAAAAGTAAAAGAATGTTTAAATAGACTGTATGTTTCTAAACGGGGTGAATTATTTATTGCAGAGTACCAATATTGATGATATATATCTAAAATTCTTTGTTTTATTACGTTATAATTTAACAACATATTAAACTGATTTTGCCACAAATACGTTAGTCCTGCCTGATCTAATATACATTTAACCTGATAAGCCCAATTATTTTGGTTATATATATTTCCACTGTCGACATCAGTCTTTAACATATAATACGTTTTAAATAATAAACTTGTATCTTTTTGCTGTAAAAGTTTAAGCCAATATTTTACTATCATAAGTTTTCTGTATATGTGCATAGGAATTCTTCCTAATTCTCCGTAAATTGCATCGAGACTGGTTGAATTTCTTACATGTAGAAGTTTACGACAAAATTTGGAATGAACATTTTCAACATCAGGACTTTTATGATACCCCCAAATTTCAGCCGAATAGTTCAATACGGGAGCTACAAGTGAGTCAAACAATTTTAACTTTTGTGAAACGGGCAGTTCTAATTGATTATTTACAATAAACAAATTGTGCATAGAGAAGGACGCATGTTGTGCAACTTTATTTTGAGTGCGACTCCAGTTTCCATTTTTATATAAATGAACACCAAGATATTTAAAAGTTGTTACAACTTCTATACGTGCATTGTAAAGATAAAATTCGTTAGATGTATGGCGCCCGTTTTCGAAGATCATAATTTTTTATTTGTTTGTATTTAAACGTAACCCCCATGTATTACTGTAAGTTTCTATGTCGTTCAACATCAACTGAAGCGATAATGCATCATGTGCAAATACCACCGCATCATCGGCAAATAATAAAAGAAATATTTGTACATCATTAATATGGAATACACCGTTAATATTACTATTTATGTTATTAATAATATCATTTAGGAAAAATAAACATAATAAACTACTAGACGAATCCCCCTGTTTAACCCCTATATTTGAACTTATGAATTGTGAGTTCTCTGATTTGTACCGCACACAGAACTAACAACTTCATACATTGATTTAATAGCTTTTATAAATTTTGAACTTATGTTTTCCTGCATCAGTTTATTCCAGAGATGTATCCTGTTAATTTTATCAAACATTTTTTCCCAGTCTAAAAATGCAACGTACAGTTTTCTTTTATTAGCTAGAGTTTTAGAGATTAAGGCATGTAAAATGAAGATACAATCAACTGTAGACTTGCCCTGTTGGAAACCAAATTGGTTATCTATGAGTTTTTCATGTTTATCGGCCCATTTTGTGAGACGAGTAACGAGAAGTCTGGAGTATATTTTAGACAAAATATTGTTTAATGTTATACCTCTATAATTTTTAGCCTCATCGGGATTACCACCTTTAAATATGGGGACAATAATTCCTTCCCCCCACGTTGTAGGGAATAAACCATCATTTAATATTTTATTGTACAGTTTAACAAGGAAATGGGATATAATATCGAGAGAATTTTTAAAAATCTCAGAAATAAAATAAAAGGTAAGAATTAATAAACGTATGCAATTAAGGTACAGTATCATTTGATGACCGCCGATTCATTGTAAACTTGAGAAATAAAGGACCAAACTGCAGACTAATTTGCACATGTACAATATGTGTGTACACATTTGAGTTTTGTCATTGTCTTCAGTTATTATGATGATCTGCACCTGGGCAATTAATTCGCGAGTAAATCAAAATATTTTTGCTTGGTCTATTCCAATTCACTTAATTTTACTTCACAAGAATAAAAAATAAAATGTTTCATTAATCTAACACTCTCGTTTCTGTTAAGGCTGATCAATTACATGTAAACTATAATTTTCATTTGCAGTAACTTGTCACTCGTTAGAAACAGACAGTAACATGTAGATCTGCAAATAAAAACTGCTCTAAAGTATCCATTTTTGATATAAACATATTGATGTGGATATTCAATTTCTTTCTTGGGCAATTTTATATCCTCCAAAATGGGTTTTCAGGCAGAAATTGATGAAAAGTTTATTTTCGTTTCTGTCATCAAATCCCATAGGCTGTTTTTTTCTGATCTCAACAAATTTCAAGCTGGCGAGAGTTTTCTTTTTCGAGAAACTGAACATCTCAACGTATAAGCCAATCGGAATGCTCTGATTTCTCAACATTCAATCTTTTATTGGACCGGTCTAATAAGTGAGACTGGCCCTAAATTTTATTATTTTAAGTTATCTCTCCCTATTTTATTACGTCTGAATTTTATTGAATATTAGAGCTTATAAACAATACAACGTTGTTATGTAAGAATTTTTTTTTATTGCAGAATGTCTGTACATCAAAAACACGATGACGTTGACAGAGGACGAGCTTGGCTGGTACTTGCCGCCGTGTATTCAGCCGTTATTTTTCTATGCACGATACTTTACATGAATGGCCTTTATTTAGCTGTGCTTGTTGAGCAATATGACGAAGACCTCACGAAAACCTCGATGATCGGAGCTCTAAATTCAGCACTTCTTTGCTTGCTCGGTTGGCATTTTACAGTATATATTGTTTAATTCTTAAGACAGAGAAAGGCAAAACAAAATGATGAATGAGGATGCCTAAAGTTGATTTTCTTCAAAACTAAAATTGAAAAGAAATCAGAGGATTTCATGTCTTGAGGGGTATCATATAGTTGCTGCTTTGTCCGCCCGTGCTGCAATCGTTACTGGGCTATTTCTCAGCAATTTCAGGTTGAAATTCAACGAAACTTCGTGTAAATGTACACTACCAAGGGGAGACGTGCATATTATCCGCGTGTTTCATTTCAATTATTTTCACAAAGTTATGGTCCTTGGATTACTGCTGTATTAAATATATAGAGCATCAATATTTTCCATGCTTCTGTAGGGAATTCAACGAAACTGCATGGCAACATTTAATACTAATATTAGATGCGTATATAACAAGCATTATTTAACACAGAGTAATAGCCCTTGTCTTTGCTGTGAATAATTCTTATCCGCTCCGGACCGATGATTTGTATTTTATCCCAGCATGGTGTGATTTACCTCCTTTAATTTTTTACTGCACATTATTTATCAGCACTCAGTGATTGGAGTTTGACACAATTCATGATAACCTTTACAGCTAAAAGAAGATTTGCATATTATAAGCATTTTCCAGCATGGTTACGAATTCCCTTTTGTGATTTTACTTCACAATATTTCTCAGCACTCAGTGATTGGATATTTGGCATCATTTCATTGGAACTTTACCACTAAAGGAATATTGCCCATTATCAGCATGTTTCAGCATGTTTATAAATAACATTAATATTTTGTTAAAAACAAATTGAGAAAAAGGAAGACACAAGTCCATCATTGAATAACTATTCCTATTCCTTCCATTATTCTTAATTATCTCCCTTTATAAAAGTGTCTCTTCTATTAGCTACGTCATGTAATGATTTTGCTTCCATTCTTATGGTGGTGTGTTTCGGAGAGCATCAATCGTTTTCAACGATACTCTTGCTCTAGTATTGAATCACTTGTGACCTCCTTGTCACCTCTCGTTCTTTTAAGCTCACTTCAGCTGAACGCTTCAATGATTTATTAGTATGGGTGGGTTGTCCGGTGTCCATCATCCATCGCCATTGTCAACATTTCACTTCAAGCTCTTCATCTCTGAAACTACACGTGAGATTTTAACCAAACTTGCTCGGTAGCATCCTTAAATTGACTCATTTTCATTTTTTTTTTAAATTTTCCAGTCCGTTGCACACATAAGTCACTGTAAGTAAAAAGGGAAATATCTTTGAACGGCTTAATTTTAGGAATGTTACCAAAATGGCTCTATGACGTCCTTCTATTCTCCCCTTTTCATAATTTTTAAATGTTCGTGGTCTGCTGGACTTAGGGATCAGTGTTATTAAAACAGAAAAAAATCTTTAATGTTTTTATTATTGATCAGTTGTAGGCAAGTCGTCAACAAACCTGTTCCATACCATCCTTGCATTGGCCTCTTTGATACATGCACTTGTAAAACAAAATCGTTCGGTCTATACTGTACGCAGTGACCGCTGTTGCTAAAAATAGAAAAATCTTTAAACAGATTATTGCAGAAATGTCACAAAATTTCCCCAGAAGGATCCACGTTTTGACCTGATTCTCAAAACAGGAAAGAAGTTCGGCCCATTGAAATAGGGGTCACTTTTACAAAAAACTTTTTAAAAGCTTATCCTTCGGAACTAATGGTAGAAATATTACCAACTTTGCTCAGTTTTAAAGTTGGACATTTTAACACGAGCTTGTTTCTGCGTCGAACGTTTCTATTTGCAGTATTAACTGAAAACACAAACAGTAGGTAAACTATATGATGTTTCGCACAAACAGCACTGTAATTTTGCTCATAGATTTAATACGAATGCGCTTCGAAATGTAATATAGATATCCCACATGTTTACACCACATTAACTATGTCTTTCAATCTGTCTTGTCATACAAAGAATGTTTTTTATGCTTGATATGTATCTGTTTTTAGACTTGATAATTGAAGTACAACTACTAAATCTGGGAGATGTAAGAACCTTGGTGTACAAATAGAAAGTCGGACGCTAAAATGACCAGCTTGGTTTTACCATTACTTCCTTAATTTGATATTTCGGCTCAATGATTGGTCATAAATCAATGAAGCAGTTCCCGGGAGAAGCTCTGCAACTTAAGAACTTGTTTAGTGATCTCTTTTTGTATTTTCAGCGCCAGTTGTATCAATATTCATGGACACATACAGCTGTAGAATATGCATGGTAACCGGCGCACTTCTTCTTTGTATCTCCTATTTCATCAGCTTCTTTTTCAAAAGTGTCAACGTGTATATATTCACCATAGGGATTATCGGCGGTAAGTACTGAACTTTAGCAGTAAAAATTTCATGTCGCTCATACGATAATATATTGTTGATTTTTGATCTCTTCTTAATTCTTTCAGATCAAAACATTCTAAAGAGTATTAGCAATGACACGCTTAGTTCTAGTTAATAAACTCGTACGATTGTATACCTTTCCAAACCGATTTAGAGTAAAATAACTGATGATTACAACATAAATAAATAAACACGCTATTTGTAATTATAATTTAGTAAACAGATATTCTTATTATTTAAAGCACATGTAAATTTTGGCAAGAGTTATTTTTTACAGCTCTTGTCAGTAGATCGCAAGAATGTATAAATCTTTTGTTTATCTGCAGGAATCGGAAATTCATTTGCCGCAATACCGCCATCAGTATTATTGGCCTATCATTTCGACAAATGGAGGAATATATGTTTATCATTCAAAGAGGTTATAGTTGGATTTGGAATGTTTGTTGCTTCACCCGTTCTATTTTGGTTCACAGAATTGTTTGGAATAAATGGTTCCTTTCTTATTGTAAGTGGGCTTGCGTTACAAATTAGCATTTGTGGTTTGCTGTGTGCGCCGAATTCAGAAGAAAAGAAATTCAGGAAGTCCAAGTTAAATGAGGATTCTGGGAATAGACTTGCACATTCCAACATTTTTATGCAGAGAGTGAAATCAAGCATTTCACTTAGTTTCGCTCTTTGCAATTCTATAATTTCGTTTA
Source organism: Saxidomus purpurata (assembly GCA_022818135.1). NCBI lineage: Eukaryota > Metazoa > Mollusca > Bivalvia > Venerida > Veneridae > Saxidomus > Saxidomus purpurata. The sequence continues at coordinate 23,766,033 of JAFMSR010000012.1, forward strand.
TGCTCAGTACTTTAACATGGAATCTCATTTTATCTGCTGTTTCGTTACATTTACCAAGATATATGACGACGGATGGCTTTAAAGAGCTGCAGTTGTTGTGACAATAATTGGTCTATGCGGGGGGGCGTTCAATTCCCCCCACATAGGAGCTTCAGGTGTACTAATCTTGCCGCAGTTTTGTTCCCAGTTTTGGAACCTGGACGTCAGCGGGATTTTTACTCTCCGGGCTATGTGGGTTTTACACCGGAGTACCTAATGCTTTAATGGTTACAATAACGATCAGTTTAGTTGGTGTTGAAAAGCTTTCTAGTGCTTATGGATTGGCATTTTTCTTCTGTGGTGTAGGCGTTTTAGCAGGCCCTCCATTATTTGGTAAGAGAAATACAGTTTGAATTGCTATCCGTTTACCAAAGACAATGATCTGCCTGAAGCATAAATGTCTTAATTATTATAAAATATATCGCCGTTTCGTAGGACCCACCGCCCGCGTTAAAATGTGTTAACAACGTCTCCAACATTTAGTTGAAAGAACAGGCAGATTTTTACTTTTCCCTGAAGCTGATGCAATAATAATGGCATAAATAGCAAAGTATGCAAATTTGTTTAATTGCGTGCTCCTTCTGTGTGACATGTTCACTATTTCAGTATAAAATTATGTGAGGCTACTGTAAGCTAGTGTTTTCTAGTCAATGTCTTAATTACTTTTGTTTGAGTAACATTACATTACTAATGGTGTATGCCATATTTTCTAAAGATTAAGTATCTCGTATGTTTGTTATTTACAATTCAATGTGAACCACATTTATTTGACTGCCTTTCATTACCTATTAAGGTATAGTCTACGAAGCAACAGATTCATACGACTATTGTTTTATGACTTTGGGTAAGTATCATTAATCATTTTTCTCCTAAGTTTTTTTACTTTTCTTTTTTTATTTCGTTATTTAAAAGAAAACCTAAATTTTCTTCATATTCAGTAAAGACATTTGAACATACTACAAAGTAGTATTTATCAAGCGAGTTCCTACAGTTTCATCATATTAAATTATTGTATCATCTATAAATCAAAACTATATATCTTTTATTATAAGAGATGTTTACATAGACGAAAAACTATAACCTAATAGAGTGTTTTAATAATAAACGAACAATTATAACAGTAGTATATTTTAAGGTTTTATAGGTTTACATATATTAGTGTCTTTTCTTATTTAACTGATATACACGAAGTTGTTACATTTCAGGTCTAATTGGTTTGCTTGGAGTGTCTTTCAGTTTAGTTGCGTTCAGTGGGAAGCATTCTCAAGACAACGAAAAGGAAATTGAGCTTGAAGTTCCAACGAATGATGATGCTGTTTTAACCGATTTGCTAGGAGAAGATAAAATGAACGGTGCAATGAAAATAACCGATGGTTGGGCAGATGTGCAGAACTAGCAATATTAAAGAAATAAAGATTTTTGTAGTTAAAGATACGATACGTTTATGATGGTTTATGTTGGAAGTTTTGAAATATACTGATCGATTAAGATTAATAGCTCGAAAAACCTTTTAAAAAACCCCAAACCCTAAACTATCTGGAACACCTCTAGAAAGGAAAGTTGTTGAATGTATGTATGCTTACTTAAAACTTTTATAGTATGTCGACATTGAAAATCCATTGCAATATAAAGAAAATTACGGTCCATTATCTTCACAATAAAAATGGAGGCAAATTAAAATTTACATGGTCATCATTTAAGAAGGTGCAAACAAAGTTGTTAACAAAAATACACACTTGGTCCAAATATTACGACCGTAGCTATAGAAACAAGAAAATAAACGTTAAGGTCATGTCCAAGGTCATCCAGGTTAAATGTTGAAATTTGTTTGCAAAACTGTTTACATGGTCCTAATTTCATCACTGAAGCTTCAAAGCAGAAAGTTGGTCCGAAAGACGCAGCAAGTTGCAATCCCATGGGCATAATTAGAACAGTCATGGGACAGGACTACTAGATATACACCAAATATCTTAGCTTTGGACCTTGGAATTATGGAGAAAAAGATTTAAATAAATGGTCCTATTTGAGCTATGTTAAATTATGAACCCCGGGGCGGAGCTTAGTTTTACACAAGGGACATAATTTGAACAATCGTTTAAGAGAACCACTATGCGATGCTACATATTAAATGTTAAGTTCTACCAATTACGACTGTGGACAAAGTGATTTTTAAACTTTTTCCTCATATAAGCCCATATATAAAATAAGTGACCCCTGAGTCGGGGCCAATTTCAACCACAGGGATAGAATTTGAATAATCTTGGTAGAGATGTACTAGACAATGCAACACACCAACTATCTGAGCAGTAAGTCTTGCAGTTTTTGACAAAAATTGTTTTTAAGGTGTTCCTTTCTGTTGCCATGGAAACAAGATCTCTGCATGTAATTGAATTCTTTGAGCAATTTGGTAGAGCCGTATACATTTAACACCGTGCCAAATTTTAACAACATTGGTCAATTGATTTCAGAGATGTTGTTTTAAGAAAATATAGCAAATATATATAAGCCTAAGGGTAACAACTCCAGAACTATTTGTCATACCTGTCACACTATCAAACTTGACGGAGACCATACTTTTATAGATTGCTTCAAAGTTTAAATAGCATTGATTCAGATAAGATATTGTAGATACTAGAGTGTAAACAAAACAATGTGGATATACAACAGACGAGATGTAAGTACATAGGATAAAATGATAGAGCTACTGAATGTGTGTATACTACTTAGTACATATACACATCATGGAATAGGATTTTCGTGCTACTGAATGTAAGCATTAAGAACCGAACTTTTTTAACCTATGCTCTTCGTTATTTTGTATCCTTCATAAGTTCAAGATAAAATTCCATACAGAATTCAAGACTTAAAATGTGCATTTAGCCCTATATGAGTAATTTTATGAATGCCCTGTATAGTTGTTATAAAGGAAACTTAAAGAGTGTAAACGAACCTAAATCATTATAACGCATAATTTACATATATGCACTACAATATGGTGGATTGTAAACTCAAGAAAGAAGCAAAATATGTGGTTAATGCATGAATCAATCATTTTCGCTGTTTGATGAGTGAAAATAAATAAAACATTAAACTATGAAAGAAAATAAAAGGAAAACAAATGTAAAGTACAAAAACTCGTTCATAGTGTCTTATAAATGTGTTAGGTAAACTGCATATTGAACTGGTCTTTGTATCACGTATGCTGACTGGTATCTATCAAGGATAAATGTGAATGACTGTATAGTTCAATTTACAAGTGGTTTACTTATTCAATAGTGATAATGAGTTGAGGAGATACATTATGTTTAATTCTGCAAACCGTTCAATATGTGCATGTAAGTACTTGTATTTCCTGAAAATCTTACAATTTTCAATTTGTATAGCATTTAAATATGAATGCTTATATTTACACATGTAGTAGACAAGCTGCGCATTTACTTTCAAAATGCATTAAATAAACTTTTAAAACTTAAAATGGTTTATAAACATCCTGCTTGAGAAATTTAAAATGTTCGTGTTCTTTCCCTCGACTAGTTTAACAAGATTCGTACATGTAATAGATATATGCATATATGCCACAGAGTGTAGAATGAGCATAATAAACGCCGTCTGTAAACTCCAGGGCTACGTACCGGCTCTTTGATATTTGGTATTGACAATGCTACATGCCAAATATCTAAGCTCTAGGCCTTGTCGTTTCAGAGAAGAAGATTTTTTTCCTATTTCTGCACTTCTTCAGTGGAGCACATGAAAATCTGAAGTAGTTTGTTGTAATGTACTCTTGATTACGAAGCAAGTTCTAACAACTTACATTGTATCATGCTCATGTCAAGTGTGATAAGCGGACGATCACATTTTTACTTCTTAAGTGGATCACATTTAATGATAAAAAAACTAGTTAAATCTTCTTGGAGTCACTGTTTTGTAAAATGTTCATCTTCCCTAGTTACACTTGAGTTTATCTCCTTTAATGGTAAAAGTTTTATAAATTTTCTTAAAATCAATTCGCTCTAAAATGAGTAGTTCTGATATTTCTTTCTAACTTGATTATAAGTGATGATTAACCTTATTATCCTAGCAGAGCTGGAGATACTGTCTTTAAGTTTAATGAATACTTTATGTATGCTGCCATTGCTTAGGGAAACATCGGTTGAAAATCTGAAAAAAGTTTGTAGTTATGGACTGTTGATTGCGAAGCAAGTTCTTATTACTTACATCATTTCTCCCGAGACACATTCAAAATGGAATCAACCACTAAAGAAGAGAGAGAGGCAAGTATGTTGTCTTTCCTACGGACACTACCCTACATGACACCGTTTGGAATCGAACCCGGGACTCTCCGATCTTGAGACAAGTGCGCTTCCACTGTGCCACGGCGGCTTCGCAGTTGATGATTTTTATAATACAAATATTCTAAGACATTTCTACACCTTTTCTAACGTAACTGCATGCCTTATATCTCAATTGCCAACATTTTTACAAGCCCAACTGACCTCATTTACAGACAGTCTAGATTTAATCGTCCAGACATACATTTTAAGATTTGCATATATCTTTGAAATTAGCATTTTGTTGATAACGTTTGTGCGTATCTAGATAGGGTTTCAATAATTTGTTTTCTTACATACAACACTAGACACATTGTAAAGTTTTAAATTATATGTCATTTAATGAGTGATGATATTAGCCCTCTTATTTGTCCGAGGCAATACGAATGCCAGAAGACAAATAGCAGGGTCAATATTAAATAACTCATTTAATGACAATTTTTAAATGACAAATCAAACTAAAACATGATTTATTCTATACAAACTAAAGTTTTTATTGGGAGTACCTTGTCAGAAACAGACAGTAACATGCAGATCTGTAAATAATTTTTTTTTATAGATGTGGGTATTTAATTTCATAGTTAGGCAATTTTCTATCATTTTAAACGGGTTTTCAGTTAGAAGTTGGTTAAAAGTTTATTTTGTCATCTAATCTTCCAGGCTAATGTTTTCTGATCTCAAAAGATTTGAAGATAGCGACATTTTTCTTTTTCGAGAACTAAACAATTGATCGGAATGCTAGGATTTCATCCAATTATTCGTTATTTCATTTGACCGATCCAATAAGTGATATTTGCCATGGTTTTTGGCCTGGGGAGTCCCCTAGGCCTAAGTTAGCATACCACATTTCAAACACTGCAGACAATTTAACTGTGCTATGTGCGAATAACAACTGTAAACATGCGCTATGTGAAAGTAGTGCAAGACAGACCAGATCAACCTTCTGTTTGAATGTCGCATATGATAAGAACATATTACAAATAAAAACAGTACATACAACTTCAAACGATTGCAGAAAGGTATAAAGCTTACGGGCTGCATTGCACATTTTTTTCTGTTTTAGAAATTAATGCGCTGTTAGCTGATTACGGAAGATAATCATATGCATATCACGGAAAAGTACGGATATTTACGGAAATTTACGGAAACGTACGGAGCTCGATATAAGAGTTTGTAGTTTGATTTTCAAATTTCCGATGTTATTTCATTGACAACTTTGTTATTTACGAACGATTACATATATATTTACCTAAAAATAAATTTCTCTAAAAAAAAGATATAATTTACGTACATTCCCGAGAAGGAACTCACGTGATCAAAATCACCCGCCATTTATCGAGGACGCTGCATGTCAAGGCCCAGTCAACGGTTTCACCGATTACAACTACAAGGTAACCCAGAATCATTTTTGGTTTTCTCTGTTATACACATTGTACAGTAGTGTATTCATATTTCATTGCTGGTATTGCTTTGTTTATCTCTGTTTTAAGGTCGTGTCCTTGGTACACAATAATTTTCGATCCACATCATCAGATTATATCGCTTGAAGTTGTACAAAGCGCAGATCGAATTAATAATATTTGTATTGGTTTAAACAATTTATAATGTTGACTATGTGATTATTTTTCATTTAACGTACGTTTTATAATAAAACAAACTTCCCTGCCACCCATATATTTGTGAATCATTCATTCTGTGTCATATATTGAATTTCGTCCTCTGCACTTTTCGACCCGCGCTTTAGGTAAGGTTCAGCGCAAAACACGTAGGTCAAAAGTTGTTTTTCGGGGAGTTAACCTATAGCCCCCAGGCCTTCAGCGCTCACAGCGCTTTGATTATTATTTTATGTCATTGTTTCCTTTTTTAGTACGTCTCGTATTAAATGAATATTAGAGTTTATAAACAATACAACGTAGTTATGTAATAATTCGGTTTTTATTCACTTCAGAATGTCTGTTCATCGAAAACACGATGACGTTGACAGAGGACGAGCTTGGATAGTCCTTGTCGCCGTGTATTCGGCCGTTATTTTTCAATGTACGATACTATACATGAATGGCCTTTATCTAGCTGTGCTTGTTGAGCACTATGATGAAGATCTCACGAAAACCTCGATGATCGGAGCTCTAAATTCAGCACTTCTTTGCTTGTTCGGTAGGCATTTTACCATATATACTGTAAGTATCTTAAATATGTTCTTAAGACAAACTTTAAGGGAGGCATACACAATTACGATTAAGGATGCCTAAGTGGATTTTCTTCAAAACTCAAAAAAAAAAAAAAAAGGATTACATGTCTCGAGAATATGGAGGCTGGGTTAAATTGCTACCTTTTCTATCATAAATAACCTAGTGCGTTTTCGTACACATTAACGTGTGCTAGTATATTCTAGTATTTAATAACGTTATTGAGCCCAACGCTCTGGTGAGCTTTTTGTATGGCTGGGTTGTCCAGAGTCCATCGTCAAGCGTCGTCCATCGTCATTTTGAACATTTTACTTAAAGCTCTTCTACTCTGAAACTACATGTCAGATTTTTACCAATCTTTTTACCATCCTTACATTGACTCCTTTTCAATGTGTAAAAATTGTTCCAGTCAACTGCACACAGAGACCTCTGCTACTATAAATATACAAATCTTTGAAAGGTTTCTTTTCGTTAACCAATGTGAAAGTCACAAAACTTGCATTGTAGCATTCCTGCATTGATATCTTTTAAAAACGTAAAATTGTTTCGGTACACTGCACACAAGGTCCAATGTTACTAAAAATTAGTAAATTATTGAAATGGCTTCTTCTCATTAGACAGACTTCTAGAAACTGTTTAAAGGATTTTCTATTTTAAGTAACAGTGGCCCCTGTATGCAATGGACCGCAACCATTTTCTACAATTTTTGAAAGAAGTCAATGCAAAGATACTACAGAGTTTGATTAAGATCCGACATGTAGTTTCTGTGTAAGATGAGACGGGTAGGACGGACAGACGGACGGGGCGGGACAACGTGAATGATTCCTGTATAGCCCACACTTTACTTCACTGAATATACAGGATGATGTGACGGTGACACAACTGAAGAGATCAATTTTGTGTAAATTCACTGGCTAATTTAAGGAATTTATTCTTTCTTACATGCATCACTTACCTTTTTATGCAGTGGCTATAAACCTTTGTGTACACTTGTATATATTATGTCACATTATCCTAAATGAACTGTATCTTAAATAAATAAGTTAAGAAAAAGAAACTCTCTAGGTGGTATTTAAAACAATATTGTTCTTGTTTGAGGAGTGTAAAGCCTATTTCAACTTCTTTACAGGCGGGCAATTTACCTAACCATTGTTTCTGGAAAAGAACATTATATACCTAGTCTAGAACCCTATGCTCTTGGTTCTTGAACCCTGCACTTTCTGTCATTGTGCTTGACAGGTGTATAAAGATGTACTGAATTTCAACCAGTAGTTTTCAAGTTATGCTCCGGACAAGAAAAAGTAACAAAAGGCAATAACTATGAAAAAAGTAAAGATAGAGTTATGGTTCTTGTACACTGTTTTCCCATGAACCAGTTGTAGGAATGTTACCAAACTGTCTCCTTAACATCCTTGTATTGGCACCTTTTGATGTTTTAACATTTAATAATAATGAAATGGACCTGTTCGCTGCACATATGGGCCAGTGTTTCTGAAAATTAAAAAATGTTTTCATATCTAATGATGGAGGTAATGATGGTAAATAAGTATCAAAGCAATATCTGTAATGGGTGGTACGAAAAACAAAGGAGCCGAGGCGAGTAGGATAGCTCCTCTTTTCTTGGAAAAGTCTAGCTAAATAGCGGTAATGGCTCCGGTCTACTGCACTTCTGGGTTGTAACTGGTGACATTGTAATGTTGGCCACTTGCTTACTCAGATGTGCGGCTTATAGGGCAAACTTGACCCATTTGTTTACTATATTTGAATTGAAATACCGTAACATGTAAACAAATATATACAAATGATCAAAAGTCGCCGGTGCTTCTATTTAGTGTTTTTTACAGCTGTTGCGATTCAGCCAACTTCCTACATGTACAAATAGAGTGTCGGCCTTCTAAATTATCAGCTTATCTATACATTTATTCTTCCTTTCGAGTCAATAACTTGTCAAAAATCTAAGAAACAGTTACCAGGAGTAGTTGTGCGGCTTAGGAACTTGCTCAGTGATCTCTTATTATATTTCCAGCGCCAGCTGTATCAATATTCATGGACACATACAGTTGTAGATTGTGTGTTGTAACAGGCGGACTTCTTCTTAGTATCTCCTATTTCGTCAGCTTCTTTTTCAAAAGTGTCAACGTGTATATATTCACAATAGGGATTATCGGCGGTTAGTACTATGCTTTGGCAGTAAAAACACTTTATGTCGCTTATATAATGATTTATTGTTGATTATTAATTTGTTCTTAATTGTTTTATGATAAACAAATTCTACAGAGTTTTCACAATGATACTTAAATCGTCATCTTTTTAAAGAATTCTTTATTGTAGTAAATAGATATTCTTATTACTTCAAGCACATGTAAATTTTGACAAGCGTTTTTTACACAGTTTTATAAGTAGATCATAAAATATATATAAAATATTTTGTTTATCTGCAGGAATCGGAAATTCATTTGCCGCAATACCGCTATCAGTAGTATTAGCCTATCATTTTGACAAATGGAGAAATACATTTCTTTCATTCAAAGAGGTTCTAGCTGGATTTGGAATGTTTGTTGCCTCATACGTTCTATTTTGGTTCATAGATATGTTTGGAATAAATGGTTCCTTTCTTATTGTAAGTGGGCTTTCGTTACAAATTAGCATTTGTGGTTTACTGTGTTCGCCGAATTCTGAAGAAAAGAAACTCAGGAAGTCAAAGTTAAACATGGATACTGGAAATAGAGCTGCACATTCAAGCATATTTATACGAAGGGTTAAATCAAGTACTTTACTTAGTTTGAGTCTTTGCAAAGATGTATCAATAATTTCATTTATGCTCAGTACTTTAACATGGAATCTCATTTTATCATCTGTCTCTTTACATTTACCAAGATATATGGTGATGAACGGCTTCAATGAGACTGCAGTTGTTATAGTGATGACAATATTTGGTATATGTAATACACTAGGCAGGTTATGTGCAGCGACTACTGTTGGAAAAGGTGGACTGGATAGTTACACCATACATATGGGAACTTTAGGTGTACTAAGTCTTGTCGCTGTTTTATTTCCGTTTTATGGAAGCTGGGCGTCGTCGGGATTTCTATTCTCCGGGCTATGTGGGTTTTACACCGGAGTGCCTAATGCTCTCATGGTTACAATAACTATCAGTTTGGTTGGTGTTGAAAAGCTTTCCAGTGCTCATGGATTGGCGTTTTTCTTCTGTGGTATCGGCGTATTAGTAGGCCCACCGTTATTAGGTAAAAGAAGTATAACTATACTGATATTTATAAGCTAAAGATAATGTTCTGCATGAAGTAAGAATGTCTTACTCTTTATTAAAATGTAACGCTGGGAATAGTTAAAGTTGCCATTTCTACATACATATAGTACAAGTTCATGCGCATCCGTTTAAAATCATTTTGTTATTGTCTTCAACTTTCAAATTGGCAAGTCAATAAAATTTAGTAGCAAAGTAGCAAATATGATATCACTATCAAATTATACACACATGATTTACGTCATTTTTTTGCTTAATTTTGTGTATATTCTGTGTAGTATTTTCACTATTTAAGAAATAAATGTGTCCCTGTATTTTGTCGTTGAATAAAAACAGTCAGGGGTTCGGATGCGTAGTAATTAAATCACGAGTCTGTATTTTATTTAACGATAGAATATTGGCTATTATTTATTATTTCGATTCAAACACGTCATTTTCTTTGAAAACTATCTCGAACTATATTCAACTCGTAGCAGGATATCATTGTACCTTTAAAATGCGATTGGACGCGCTTGTTTAAATATGTCACGTCACGTCATTATGTCATTTCCCGACACGTCGTCCTTGAATAAACGTGCTGTATTTTATCGTAAAATAAAATACAACCTTTTCCCTATATGTTTATACGAAAGCACGCGTATTAGAATTTAGTTTAAAATCAAAAGATGACAGAGTATTTTTCTCAACCAGTGTCTTAATGTTTTTGTTTGAAAATGTTTTGTATGCAAAATCACATTTATTGTTGTTTTTTTTTCTCTTAAAACAAATATCTTTATTTATGAGTTATGCGATATGGATATAGATTTCGATAGCTATTATTATCTTTTTAGGTGTAGTCTACGAATCTACAGATTCATACGACTATAGTTTTATGACAGTTGGTAAGTATCATTGAGCGTGAAGCTGTATTTAATGCTGATATATCGAAACGAGGTCACCTAGAATGAAACATTTGAAATATGAATGAACGTGTATAGTTTAGAGTAAATGGATTTACAAGTTTAAAATAATTTATAACAATTAGTTAAATGACATTTTTAACAATACACTTATATAACATTTCGAAATTAATTGCTTATTTTGCAGGTCTTATTGGTTTACTTGGAGTATTGGCTAGTTTCGTCGCATTTAGTGGAAAACACTCTCTAGCAAAGTCAATGAAAATCGAGCTTGATATTCCATCAAACGATGAGGCTGTTTCAACAGATTTGCTAGGAGAAGATAAAATGAACAGTGCAATGAAAATGGCCAATGATTATGAAGATCTGCAAAACATACAAAGTACAGAAATATAGAAACCGTTCAATATCTAAATTGATTGCTGAAGAGAGAAATATATTATAAGTATGTACTGGCGTATGTGGGAAGTTTTGAAGTATTCTTATCGTTTTAGAATAGTTGAAAAAAATCGGTATACAAAAAGTGAAAACCCAACAAAAATGTATGAGAGTAATTCTGAACAAAACGAACTAATACGCACATGTTTAAGCTTTCAAGCACCGTTCTAGTGATTAAACAAATGAAACCATTTGGAAAACTTATTCTTCATTAACAGTACCCAGCCAAGACTAAATCAACAAAGCATTGAAACATTCACTAAAAGACCGTATGACGAAAATACAATTTTTTAACTCCTGAATTGGCATTACCGTAGTTAAATCTAACCGTTACCCTGAAACGCGATGGTTTACAATCACTTAATTAGTAGCGTGGTCATGAATGCTATATAAGTATAAAGAGATTGATAGTCCTTACAAGATGCTGCGTCTAAGGCATTTTATCATGCAACTAGCATTAAATCTGACCGATAACACCTGTCCGATATTTCAAAATGTTATCACGTCAGTGACTTGATAACACTTTGTATCACGCCCACATGCCGGACTACTTCCAGTTAAGGACCCCTCAAGTGCAAACACAGAGAAAAAGTAATAAAAATATTTCATTTATCCTATCTCTTTTGTGCCAGTCCAATAGCTGAAGTCACGTATTGAAATGTTATGTTTACCTTGCGCTACAAACATGGCGACCGAATCGTTACACTCACTGTTCACTCAGCCTAACGGCTCGGGTGATATGAATTCAAACAGGAAATACGAGGCCATGCACCCCTCATGAATCTATATTTTTAACTAGCAGTTTAGCTCCTGAATTGAAAAAGCTAAAACCGAAACTTATATAAAAGAGTCTTTAAGTTAGAGAATTATACCACATATGAGTTTGAATAAGAAATGGAAAACGGCACATGTATTTAAAAGTAAAACAATACAGCCTTACTACCAGGTTTACAAGTAAAACGTGACCCTGTCTAACCACTGACACTTGGAGTATGGAAATTGACCCACTGGTCGGCAGAATGATATCACCAGGTGCATTTAGGGCGATACAGCAATCGTATAAAATGTATGGTTGTCATCCAGTTTCAAATTTTTCATTAAACAGCCTTATAATATACAAGATATAAATCTTTACATCGTGAAAATCAAGACTATGCCGAGGTTATCAACTCGCATTATAACCATTGTTCAATAATAACACATACTATCGGTGTCTTTCGATGCAGATAAAATATCTTCTACATCGAAAGACTGTTTAGTGAAAAAATAGAATTTTTAGAACATGCTTTGATAACAACCAAACTTTATGTCTGATTACTGTATGGCCGTATATGTACTGTAGTGATAAAATCAAGCCGGCCAATGGGGTTGGGATTCCATACCCCAAGTGATTGTGTGTTTAATACAGTCAACGGAAGCTAAAATGATGCAAACATATAATATAGCGGTCATTACCACATGGCATTATTGCACTGTTAAAAATATGTAAAAGTACCACCGTGACGTTGAAGAAAATGGCAGATTGCATCAAGGTGTGATACATAGTATTAAAAGGTAATGTACATGTGTTATTTCCGAACGTTGGCCGTTTCCTATTTTAATGCTTTAATTATGTACTTGAATATGTTTTAAAACTCTTACTTGTGTCAGTATATACAATATAATCATTTAAGTCAGTGTGACTACAGTGTTCATTTACCAAGTATTGTAATGTAAGTAAGTAATGTATTCATTAAAGTGAACACTCAAAGAAAATGAACTAGTATACAATGATGAAACCAGTAATCTTGTAAGGTTAACCGCACTGAACGTTTTGTATCATTACATTTATTATTAGGTGTACTAGTCAGTTGTTATCAGTCAAGGCTAGAGCAGTGATCTTTACGAGTTTAAAGGTACTTTAAGGAGATGAATAAAAGATACTTTTTCGTGCTCAAAATAGTGAAGTAGGTGCAAGTAAGTACTTTTAAGTTTTGCTATCAGAACACCAATTTGTTTAATGTTGCACATGTTTGTATTCACCTTCATCTCTTTTATATTTTATAGTTTGTATTTGCTAGATAGTTTTTTTGGTTTTTGAAAACATTTATATAGTGTTTAAATATAAATTTGAGAACGAAAATCGGTCTTACACACAAGCCTACCATTCCGCTGTATCACTTCAAGAAGTCCATTCCATAATTCTTCAGCTGGCAAGTAGTAGGTCATGTATGAATTGGTCACACTTTGTGAATTCGGTTTAAATTACTTTTTTTGTATATTCAACTCGATCGTTTGTTTTGGTTTTGTCGATCTATTTATTTCCTCAAATGCCTTTTCGAAGTTGATTACCGGACAGCTGCATTGACAACTCTCGACTTTATAACAATTAAGAGATGTTTATTACATTCGTTATACAGTAGATTTGATAAAAAATGTTTTGGTAAGACGCCTTTGCATAATTATCAAGATTGATGATTATTAGGAGGCGCCGTTGTAGAGCGTCGGATTACTAACCCGAACGGTACGGGTTCTATTCCCATCAATAGAATTAGGCCGCGAACCCCGGCCATAGTTCTTTCTTTCGGTTCGAGCACGAGTCAGACCATAAGATAGCAGTCATCAATCTTCAGTTTGAGTGTTTCGTACTGACTTAATATCTTAATAAATTATCCTAATATGGGTGGTGCGGTGGTTGAGTGGTTAACGCTCTGGACTACCAATCCGGAGGTCCCCGGTCCGAATCTCGACCAGCACTGGAATTTTCAGAATCGCTTTTCAGTGTTTCCAATCTATCCAGGTAAACTGGTTACAAACCCAGAGGTAGTCTCGCGTGTATCGGTGCTATACACCGGGCATGTAAAAGAACCGAGGGGATTATTCGTAAAAGAGCTAGGGCCTGGTACTCAGATTCCATTGAATTTGCATATGGCTCTCTTCAACCTGTGCATGTCAAGAGAATTGGCAAGTTCACCCATGCAGAAGTCCCAGGGTCTGCCGGGACATTTCAACAATCAAAGAAAAAATCTTGTCCTAATAATGATGAAGCTTCTATGCTTCACATTTATCAACGTTCTTTGCATGTTCTTAATGCTTATCAATATCCTCCATTCCCGCATAATCCCTGTTTATATTCGCAAACTCTCTAGATTTAACATCTGACCATGCATAATTGCATCTCATTGTCAATGAGCAGAAAATACGCTTATCTCAGGACTTGGGTCAACAATGTATATCTAACTGAAATTAATATTCACTGTTTAAATGGAGTTTTCTAATTAAATATTTACAAATTAAGAATAGGCAGTGTTATCTGTGTATTTATTTTTCTTGATTGAATTCTTTTATTTAACCCTGAATAGATAAGACGGAAAATGGGAACGTGTTGATTAATGGATGCGCTGTAGTATAAGGGGTAGAGTGCGGACTCCCCCGAGCTCGGTGGTTGTGAATTCGAATCCTGGCGGAGGCATTTGAAACCGACCTCCACAAACCATTCTTTCGGCGCGTGTACTCATCAAAAGTAGTTCATATAAGATGCAAGAACTTGTTCTACAACGGATGTGAAATAAATACGTTTATACAAAATTAAACTCCTTTCTTTTATTAAACTTCAGAATGTCTGTAAATCGTAAACAACATGACGTTGACAGAGGAAGAGCTTGGGTGAGCCTTGCCGCCGTGTATTTGGCCGTTATTTTTCTATGTACGGTACTGTACATGAAAGGAATTTATTTAGCTGTACTTGTTGAGCACTATGACGAATATCTCACGAAAACCTCGATGATTGGAGCACTAAATTCAGCAATGCTTTGTTTGCTCGGTAGGTATTTAGAGCAAATACTGCAAAAAGTGTAAGTAGAGAAAGACAGAGTATGGACAATATCTCCCATAATTTGGAAATACTTAGTACTGAGAAATGTCATACGAGTCTTATGTAGCTGAATAACAAACTTATCGATCTGATCGTATAATTTACGTTAAAACATGCATTCATCTCTTACAGACGTTCATTCATATTTTCATTTTATAACTTGTTTTATGCTGTTATTTTGAAGAATTATAATTATTTAAAAATACCGTCGATTTCTGCATTATAATGATCTCTGATATCGCCCATCGCATATCTAAATTATTTGATTTAAATCATATTAATATAACAAGAAGCTATGTACCCGCATTTTGAAATTGGGTTTCGTCCTTTAAGTTTATTCTCACCTAAATTCCGTTTTTTTTTTAATTTGAGGCCCCCTATGGGTAACCCCATTTATTTAGATACAATAAAAGCAGTACAAACAACCTCTTTGGCTTTCAAAAAGACTCCGTTAACAGTTTCTTTTTATAAACTACATCTGAAAAGGAATTGTTCACAACGAAAAATATCATCAGGCATGTTCAAGTATAATGTTACTTATATTAAAAAACATGTAATTTTTACTAAGCATGTATCTTATATTTATATTATAGTATAAGTTCATACATTAAGAAGTATATATAAATAGTTAATTCTTTGCAAAATGTGACATCTGTACTGCACACATTTCATATATTACAAGAACAGAAGATATTGCATGCAGTTTTATCGTTGTTATTAAAGCATTTTTCGGTCATTTTGACAAGAAAAAATAAGAACAGTATTTGAAAATGTTAACAAAAGGGCAAAAATACCAAACACAAGTAAGAAACTAAAAATGCATCATGTCCTTGTTTCGAAACCGAAAAAAAACAACAAGAGTAATGTAATGACTGATTCTTTACAAATAAGTGTTTTGCTTCTTTTTTGTCACCACATCATAATCGTGAACCCTTGAGAAAAATGAAAATTAAGAGCAGATTTGTGGTTAAGATATAAAACATACATATACCGAAATATTAGTTACCACATCTCATTCGTAGCGTTTTTATATAGTGTACACCGGCCGTGGAAATAAAAAATTTGCTTGATATTAAGCTTTAAGAAGTTTATATGTTTCCTTTTTGACACACTTTGAACTGAAAATTTCGTATCATTCCTATATTTCCAAATATGCGTTTATAATTTTGTATAGACTGTGGTTATATACCCCAAACATTTTTTCTACTGAAGTTAACTGTATTTCTTTTTCGTTATGCATTTTTGTTAGATTTGTAATTAAAGAAACTGTTAAAGCCCAGAAAGGTGTTATTTCTCTGCATTCCGTGAACAGGTGACATACTGTTTCTCTCTCTACTTTACACAGGTTACATAAACCATCAGATAAATTCATTAAATTTAATTTGTGCTCTGTATTTACTACATTGTGAATTATGTTCCACTGAAATTCTTTTGCTTTTATTGAACAATGTGCTGAATGTACATTTAACCAGGTTTTATTCCAGCAGAAAGTATTATTTATGTTAAGTTTTATTGACCATTTCTCTTCTGTTGTTGATGTTTTTAAACTGCATTCTGATAGTAACTGTAAATTGATCTGCTTAATACGAAGGCTATCTGGTTTTATAATTTTATGCGAAGCGTCAAAGAGCGTTTATAATGAAATATACTTTCGACCTGTTGACTGTCTATTCTGTTGATCTCGTAATATTCCGATATATTCTTGAGGGATGCTTTCTTTTAAAATCAACCAATTTTGTACCCAGTTTGCTCTGACCCGTAATTTAGCTAACAGTCTGAGAATGTTTTCATTTATGAAACTTCCGGACTGTTCGTCCCAAATGTCTCTGACTTGTGTAATGTTTCTAAATAGAAACGGTTTAAACATTAATCCGTTTTCTTAATTTTTTAAAAATAACATACATGTAAAATTTCTTTGCATACAATTTGAAAACCACAGTCATTTAATGGGGGCATCTGTGTTATAAGGACATACTTCTATTCCTCACTTCTTATTAAAACATAAAATAGAGGCGCTGAGTTGTACTCATCTTACAGAGCGTCTGACTTGTTTACAAGAGCTTTATTTAATCGGCTTTTTATTGATTTATTTTATTTAATTTTTGTTATGTTTCAGAACCCCAGATAAAGGTAACTGCTTTACCGGAAGAAGTTGTTATATGTGCTGAGAGACTTTGATTGATTTAAAAATTAAGCTAATTTAATTGAGGTCTTATCATATTTTCAGCGCCAGTTGTGTCAGTATTCATGGACACATACAGCTGTAGAATTTGTGTTGTAGTTGGTGGACTTCTTCTTAGTATCTCTTATTTCGTCAGCTTCTTTTTCAAAAGTGTCAACGTTTTAATATTCACCATAGGAATTATTGGCGGTGAGTACTAAAAATTAATAGTCTAAGAAAAGATGTTTAAGTGCTCATACGTTGATTTTATTCAGACTATCTTTTATGCATTCGAAACCACAATGTCCCGAACTATTATTCTCAATAATGCTACCAGTCATCAATATTTTAAAGTAATCTTTGTACTCATAGGAAATATAATAGTTTAAACATAATTAATTGCCAGTAAGATACATAGCAAATTGTTTCATCCACACGTGCTTACCAAATTATGAAACGCCCCCACCCCCCGCCCCAGATGGCTAGCTTAACAAAAAAAAAAAAAAAAAAAAAAAAAACTAAATAGCGTTGAATCTGAATATACTGATAAACCTTCTGTATAACTTAAATATATACTTGCAGGTATTGGTAATTCATTTGCCGGCATACCACCATCAGTTTTGTTAGCCTATCATTTCGACAGATGGAGAAATGTAGTTGTTTCATTTAAGGAGGTTCTAGCTGGATTTGGAATGCTTGTTGCCTCACCTGTTCTATTCTGGTTCATAGACATGTTTGGAATAAATGGTTCTTTTCTAATTGTTAGTGGACTTGCTTTACAAATTAGTATTTGTGGTTTAATGTGTGCGCCAAATTCTGAGGAAAAGAGACTCAGGAAATCTAAGTTAACTGTTGTGATTAGAAACAAAACTTCACATTCCAACATATTTATACGCCGTGTTAAGTCAAGTACTTTACTAAGCTTGATTCTTTGCAAAGATGTATCTATACTTTCATTTATGCTCAGTACTTTAACATGGAATCTCATTGTATCTGCTGTTTCTTTACATTTACCAAGATATATGGTGACAATGGGCTTTAACGAGGCTGCCATTGTTACAATGTTGACCACATATGGTCTATGTAATACACTGGGCAGGTTATGTGCAGTGACTACGGTGGGAAAAGGAGGATTAGATAGTTACACCCTACATGTAGGAACTTTAGGTGTACTTAGTCTTTCCGCCTTATTGTTTCCATTTTATGGAAAATGGTCCTCAGCGGGATTTCTCTTCTCAGCGCTCTGTGGATTTTACTCAGGAGTACCTAATGCTCTAATGGTTACAATAACAATCAGTTTAGTTGGTGTCGAAAAACTTACTAGTGCTTATGGATTGGCATTTTTCTTCAGTGGTGTTGGTGTTTTAATAGGACCTCCTCTATTAGGTAACAAAACATAAATATACTCCTGAAGATGATGTTCTTTATGACGATAAACTTGCAGATTCCATATTGAGCTTGTGCTCAAAAGTATACTGAAAGGATAAAGAAACGCAGGGTAAACATTTAAGGGGATTTAAAGTGATGTGTTTGATAATATATACAATATTTTATATGAGTATAAAAAACCCATCCTTAATCAAGAGATTACAAAAATTTCATTAGTAATTGAAGCACATTTGACGGTACCCCCAAATATCGCAAAGTGAAATCGACTGACTCGTCCCGATCGAGGTCGGTCGGAAACCTTCCAGTTTCTCTCAAACGACGGACAAGACGTTCTATGGTGGAAACATTCACACTGAACTGCTGGATAGCAACCTGTTGTTGCCTCTGACCTTGCATTAGCAATGCAAAAGCCTGAACCCTCTAAACTTCTGTCAGCCGTACCATGATTGCAAGAGCTTCAAATTCAATGTAAATATCGGAAAGCGATGTCAATACCTCAAGATGATCAGATGTTTTGACAAACTTGTCATAATTATTCTGCACGTGTTTTTTGCTTTTTATCAATTTCTCTATGTGGCATGGTGCAATACACGGTTGAGTGACTTTAGGCACCGGTTTGAGTGACACGTGACCAAGATAGTATTCTGACCGGTTTTCATAATTTTAGGCCAAGCATTAAAAGAATTGTTGCATATATTGTTACCCTGCGTTTCTTTATCCTTTCAGTATAGTTTAACATTATCTTCAGCTTTTAATAGTTACTGTTGGCAGTTTGTAATTTCCAGCAAAAAACTATTCAGTAAATATTAGTCTAAATAAAACTTATATACACAAAGGATTTACATAGTTATTTTTGTCTGGTTTTGTTGGTTGATCTTTTATGTAAAGTGTAAACTAATGAGTTCTTTTCTGGTAAATGTCCTAATTTTATTTTATAATATTGTTTATTTATAAAACTTAATGTCTTGTGTTTTAATCTCTAAATACCAATCATCTATAACTATGATACAATTTGGACATCTTTGTCGATAACTATTTTGTCTATTTAAGGTATAGTCTACGAAGCGTCAGATTCATACGCCTATAGTTTTATGTCTATGGGTAAGTATCATTGCACTTGTTGATGCATTCAGTGTACGAATTCATGCGAATATTGAAGTAATGTTTAAGATTAATAAACATGATTTTTAATGACATTTCCCGTATATAATTTTCAGGACTAATTTACGTAGAGATGTTACTTTTTCAGGTCTTATCGGTCTACTTGGTGTATTTTTTAGTTTAGTGGCATTCAATGGGAAACAGTCTCAAGACGACTCAAAGAAAATCGAGCTTGAAGATCCATTGAATGATGATGCTGTTTTAACCGATCTTTTAAAAGATAAAATGGACAGTGAAACGAAAATGATCAATGACTTTGAAGATGTGCAGGAGGAGCAAACATAAAGTTACATTTTTACTTGAATTAAATTTTTGAAGGAACAAAATGATAAGTTTGTACTGGCAGATATGGAAAATGTTGGCGTTTACATATTTGTTTAGGTTGATGATTGAAAACCCTAAGCAGAGAACATGAAAAACGATTGTTATTAAAACATAATTCAAACAATAATAACACACAATAAAATTTATCAAGCAATTAAACAAAAAATCAACATAACAAACTATGAAGAAATCATCTTGATCATTAATAAATACTGGTCTTCAATGTAAATATGACACCAACCGTTAAAAGAAAGTATAAGGAAAGCGCATTTTATTTCATCGGAACAACCGTTTAAAAGGAGATGTCGTAAAACATTATGTTGGCTGTAGAGGCCATTTTGTGCAACAAAGCGGAATTGTTTGAGCAATTAGAGGATCACCCGAGAAACATTTGTGTGAAATTATTTCAAAATTAACTCACTAGGTGGGGAATCACATGATCAAATAATCTCTAAACAAAACTACATCTATGAAAAAGGTTAAAAAATAATGAAAGCCGTTTAACTGTAAATTAAAAATATAGCCTATCTTATGGCAACACTAAAGTATCATAGAACTACACAGATCTCAATCACATTCACCTTCTGATTGTGGTGAACACTTCAAATATAAATTATGTCAGTTTCTTGAAATGTTCAGCACACTCGGAAGGTGACTATGATTGAGACTTGTGTAGTTCTAGAATACTTTTATGTTGCCATAAGATAGGCTACCTTTTAATGTACAGCTAAACGGTTTTCATTTTTGTCTAACATTTTTCAGAGATCTTATTTTGTTTAGAGATTATTTTGATCACGTGACCACACACCGTGGACCAGCCGTTTATGAGATGTAATTTTAAGGTCCTATTTTTTGCCCTGGCAGAAACTTTGTGCATCGGATCGAAACGATTTAGGCAGTTTTGGGTAAAGGGTCACATGTGGAATATTTCTGTGAAATTATTTCAAACTAGAACTGCCGTTTTAGAGGAGATGTCGTTTCAAGGTTTTTCTGTTTCTAGTTCTAGCGGCCACTATGTGCAAAGGAGCGGAACGGTTTGATCACCTTTGGTAAAGGATCGTCTAAGGGAAAATCCTTTTAAGTTTGGTTGGAATCGGCTCTGTCAGTAAGTCAGTGGTTTAAATGTATAACAATATACATATACAATGTACTTTAAGGATATATCAATTTAAACGCTGTTACTTCTTAGGTAGAATTGGTTTATATTGGATTATTTGTTAATTAGTGAAAATCAGTAGAAAACATTCTCCAGACACTAAAAATCAATGCTCCATCAAACACTGATAATGCTAAAAACAAAAATAATATCAAACAGGGAATGCCACGTACCAAAAACGCAGCCTCCCCAAAACTGATAATGCTAAAACTGATATGTCTGAAGATACCGTGAACAGTGAAATTAAAATTATCAGTGGTTGTGAAGATACGCAGAAGAAACAAAACTAGATGTCCACGTGCAACATGTCTAGCCCGCCAGCTGTCAAAAGGACTAACTCCTTACAAAGAAGAGATAGGTCAAATGACACCTAAATATTGGATGTCACATTCATGTTGTACCACAGAAAGTGGTCTCGATTTTGCTCTCTTTTTATATTCTAAAAAACAAGGGTAGCTCATGGTGGTGAACATTTGTGCGAAGTTACATCAAAATCTCTCCAAACATGAAGAAAAAATGCTCCGAACAAATTCATTCTTAAATTTGACCTTTAACCTCTAAGTGTGACCTAGACCTTAGACCTAGGGACCTGGTTCTTGTGCATGACACTCCATCTTATGGTGGTGAACATTTATGCCAAGTAACATCAAAATCCCTCCATGCATGAAGAAGAAATGCTCCGGACAAAGTCATTCTTGAATTATTCTTGCATCTGACCTTTGGGTTGTAAGTGTGACCTTGACCTCGGAACTAGGGACCTGGTTCTTATGCATGCCACTCTATTTTATGATGGTGAATATTTGTACCAAGATACATCAAAATGCTTCCATGCATGAAGTAGATATGCTTCGGACAAAGTCATTCTTGAATTTGACCTTTAACCTCTAATTGTGACATTGACCCTAGACCTAGGGACCTGGTTCTTGCAGATGACACTCCGTCTCATGATGGTGAACATTTGTACCAAGTTACATCAAAATCCCTCCATGCATGAAGAAGATATGCTCCGGACAAACTAAACTCTGACGGACGGACGCACGCACGCACACACGCACGGACGGACGCACGCACGGAAATACACCAAACTGCCATTTGGACAATTATATCGAGCTTTCGCAAGCGGCTCGACAAAAAAACGCGTTTTTTTATCTATTATTGTTATTATTACAATATATTTCCCATTTTACTTGGACTTAACAATGATAATACAAGTGTATGAAGATAAAAAAAACATATAAACATGTCATAGAAAGTACCACTAGAAAGTAACAGTATTATACACTATGATACAGTATTTATAGGATATGATACACACAATTCATACAAAAACCAAAAGGTATAGCAGTCTAAACTTTATCGAAACGAAATATAAGTGTTAGACAAGGTTATAGTATAAAATGTATGTACCTCAATACATTTTGCATAGCTTGATTATCAATATCAGCAACTTGTAAATTTATATTGGTTGTACAGTTAGCTTTAAGTCTATGAACAGCTGACAAAATGCTCGTTCATAATCTTAAAACATGAACCCAGTATTTTTTTTTGACGAATGCATATGATTTGAACAAAAAAGCTCGATGCTTCACATGATCGATAGGAATGTTTAAGAATACATCTGAACCAATCATAGCTTCAAACAGGTAAGGTTGTGACAATGTGTTGAGAGAGGCAAGAAAATCAATGTCGACAATCTGTGATATTTCAGACCAAAATTGAGCTCTTATACCATCCGACATCGGGCATTCTAGGCACAGGTGTGCCAAAATATCATTTGTATTAGTCTTACATTTTAAACAAGTGTGTACGTTTAAATATTTACGCTAATCCATACTTTAGCTATGAAGAAGCTGAGAGAAGTCTCGTTCGAGGAATGTGGCATTGCAGGTTTCAAGACAAGATGAAGGCGGCGAAACCGATTAAACTCTTCATCACTAACCATTCTGAATTTCCAATTCAGTGTATGAAAGTCATGAACTGCCTTTTTGACAACTGATTGCCATTGAAATTTGCTCATAAAAATACCAGTTTTGACATACTCAGAGAGACATTCTGTTAAGTTATATTTCACTAAAACATTGAAAATTTCTGATATGAACCCTCTCTGACTAGTGTAACCATTAACAGAAAATAAATGCAGCCTGAAATCAAACAGTTGCCTTGGTAACAAAGTATAATTTTTGAAGAAACCCAAATTTTCTCTAATCTATCTCGGCAACAACAGGGTACCAGCCAATCATACCGAGTGTCATGTCTGTTATCATTCTAAGTTTCATTTTTGTGTACATTTTGCACACAGTCGCACAATTTTTTCAGCAATACTTAAATCATTTTGCGACATGTGTGGCCACAGTTCCGAACCATATAAGAAAGTAGCTAGCGATATTTTACGCACGAGACTTGCTAATATAAGAGGATTCATGCGATCAGTTTCATTTTTCTGCATGTCCAGTAAAGAGAATAGTGACTGTCGTCCTTTCGCGCATCTTTGTTCAATAGAAATTGTGCATTTGAGTGATGGTATAATGTCTATACCAACATGGCGCGCTTTCGTGCTTTGTTGAATTTGTTTATAACCTATTAGAATAGTCAGAGGAGAATGTTGCTTCCTTTTTATACCACAGACAAGGAAGGTACATTTAGTCTCATTGAATTTGAATTTCCATTTAAACAATATTGATTGCTGAGTGTAGACTTTTGGCAGAAGGACATACTAATGCAATATAATCAGCCATTGTAGGCGCAATACAATTCAGACTTCAACAGTACAACCTACACCAGAATTTTGCAAAATATCAAGCAAGTCATTTATGAATTATACTAAATAATAAAAACTGGACAATACGCCACATTGTCTTGTGCTTTGTAAAAGTGGAAATTTATCTGACGCGACTCCATTCACAAGTACAAAACTTGTCATTCCGCTGTAACATTCAATTATCAGCCTAAGTGTTTTGAGCGGTATGTCAAACTGCTTCAGTTTATAGAAGAGGCCATTGTGCCAGACTGTACCAAAAGCGGAGGCTGTGTCTAGGGGTCCAACATATGGCTCACTTCCGTTTTCGCAGTAAAATGAAACAACTTCTTTCAGAACAAATGACGTCGTTACTGATCCAAGATGTTTATGATATCCATTCTGTAGTTTGTTTGGAAAACATATTTGATTTTCTAATAACCATTTCCTAATACGGATCATTTTTACCTTTTCGAACGATTGTTTAAGATAACAATTCAAACAACAAACAGTCTTTATACAGTATGGCTCGTACCGTTTAACCATTGGAAGATCGTGAATATTTTTCATATAGAGCATTGAAAAAAATAGAGGATAATTGTTGGTTTTGGTGTAATATCAGGTAATAATTTCATCGAATGAGCATCAAAAGTGATATTTTCACGAGTGTCGCAGCCACGAGAGAAATTAACTTCTTTTTGTGTTCACGAGTGAAATTAACGTGAAATTACACCGATACCAATATCTTTTTCTGTTTATTTTATGGTTAATACTTTACTTTTATTGAGTTTGTTTCTATTAAACATCGAAAATCTCGGGAAACGTTACAGAAAACATAGCACAAATATTGTCACTTTAATGACGTCATCGTCTCATGGTCTCCAGCATTAATTACGCTCGGCATACTTTTTGACGTAAATCCTGGCTAAAGATTGCAAAAAGAGTGAAAATAAAAATGGTAATCCACCGTTTCAAAACTCACTGAGAAAACTCTATAATTTACTGTAAAACATAAGATAATTATGTGTAATTGGAAGAACCTTCATAATTTTCACACCAAATATGGGAAGATTGTGTATCTTTTGATACCGAACATTGAAAGATTGTGTATAACTTTAACAGCAAACATTGGAAGATTGTGTATAACTGTTCACATCAAAATGTAAATATACATGCAGTGGATTGATGTCAACAATTTTCGGGATTGTTTCTTCAAACATTGTATGGTACTTATTATAACGAATGGCAATGATCGTTCTATTTAAAACTATAAGTATTTTAAGTGGTAATGGGACTTAAATAGTATATCAAGCAGGATCGAATTAAAATCTTACTGTGAAACGAATAATCACATTCCGCATCTTAAAATACTATGTTTATATCTAAGTTTGGTTTCTTTCCTCCAAAACACGAGTAGAAGTTGATTTGTCTAGTAATGCACACATATACAGTTAGTATGCATTGCAAGAGATATAGTTTTGCGTGTTGAAAAAAAAATGTACAGAGTTTATGCAACGAGGTAAATGTCAACATTTCGAACATGCATTTTTGTACATAAAAAGTAATTTATTAAGTAGGAGTTCTATACCACAAAAGCACAAGGGAAATCCAGTGGACTGTCGCTATATTTCTTCTTCACTATATTAATCGCTCTCGAGACTCTTTACCGATGGAATCAACCTCGAAGAGTTTCAAATGTAATGCAATTTTCAATTATAATGATCAAATAGATATTGAGGATCAAATTGTGTAAAGTTTAGCTTGCTCCTTTAAGCTATGTCACAGTAATAGAAACAGTCAAGTTGATTAGTGATAACTTACATATATACCTAATCGAAAATGGAGGAAAAAAACTAATTTAATGATATACTGCTACAGTAAAGGATGTAAAATATGCTATTTTCAAATTTTTAAAACAATTCTACAGTCAGATAAACTTTGTAAAGTAGTATTAAAGTAATGCCTGACAAAAAAGAACACGCAAAGAAATATTTATAACTATACTGTCATAAGACGTAACAATTTAAAGTGCACATATCGTTAGATAATCTTCATGCAGTACGTTTATAAATCACGTTCATTATACCTACTTATTAATAGTTGTTCTCCGTCAGGGGGAAATTGTGTTGCTTTTTGTCAGCTGTTTACCATTACACATATATTTTAGGAACTTGAAGGAATACCTTAGTTTTTATATTTTCTGAAAACCTTGAGCTAGTTGCATGTGAGTACTTTGATAAACCTATAGCATCACCTATTTATGTAATAAGATTCTGTTTAGTTCTTTGATCATTTTTCTTTTTCAAATTTAGAATATTATGTTATAAAATTGTCATTATATTCTATTTACAGTAATAGAGCAAATAAAAGTTTGAGAGGGATAATGGTAGAATTTCACTTATACATATTTCATTTTAATTCAGAATGTATGAAAAGCAAAAACACGTTGACGTTGATAGAGGACAAGCTTGGATAGTCCTTGTCGCTGATTATTTGTCCGTTATAATTCATTGTACGATACTGTACATGAATGGTCTTTATTTAGCCGTGCTTGTTGAGCACTATGGTGAAGATCTCACGAAAACCTCGATGATCGGAGCTCTAAATTCAGCAATTCTTTGCTTGCTTGGTAAGTATTTCGACTGAACTAAAACACAAGCCAATAATTCATTCCGCTGACATTCAAATTAATCTGAAAACATCTGGCTTTATGAATTCTTATTATACACCAATATGATATTTTTGAGGCAAGTTATATCTTTACATAGTAATATCATTATTTTATACGCTGAATGCACCTGCAAATTAATTAGTTCTATTTTCGCATATGAAAGAAGATATCCGTTGTGAACAGTAAAAATGAAAATAAAACATAGTTATGTAAAATGATGCATAAAGTTGTCGACAAATTGTTGACACAAAATTTAGTTTGTCGCTATTAATTATACCCCGATAGTAAACGATAGATTAAAATGTTCACTAGTTCTAATGTCTATAAAAAATTGCTCCGAAAGAACCCAATTGACCTTACGCCAGGAGAGATGTAGCCACGCCCACAGAAATCAAGGGGCACTACTCCTGCGAAGTCCGACAAACACAGGAAACGCTCAAACCGATCTCTATTGAACTAAGTCTGAAATCATTAGTTTTATTTCTTTATTCGATAATATTTAACTGTACTATGATCCTTTTGATGATTTCAAAAATAAATCTATAAAAGTGTGAATTTCGTTTTAAAGGGAGGGGGTACACAATTTTCGAAACGCGTGCGGATTAAAGCTAGTTATTTGCATATGCGTGGCAATCATTTGTATTTTTATGAAATGCTGTTTTAATAAGCATCATTGAATCCGATATCAAATATTTGCGGTAGCATGATTATGTCCGCTGCGCATTAATTATTATATACTCTTCAAAGAGGCGCCAACAGTATACTGTTAATTAAAAATCTCTTAAAGATAAGACATCAATAAGCATTTTTTATAAACATGTGTCATCAATAAAAGTAACTGTGTGACCTTGGTTTCTAATTTTGTATTTCGTGGAAGACTTAATTTTTGCAAGCGGTTCTGTGAGCTGGGTCGTGCTATGGGTCTTATGTTTTAGGCAATGTGACACTTCTATAAGTAAAACAAAACCGATAATATGCAGAGCATTTCTAAGCATATATATTTTTATCATTTTGATACGACTTTTGACAGATGTTTTTAAACAATTGTATGTCCAGCTAGAAAAATCATTTATTTATCTAAATTACTTTTTAAATCAAATGAAACAGATTCATCGGACTGACTGACTAATTGGAGTCATTTACTCGTTACCAGCCGTAGTCATATGACCCAGCGTGGCTTATACTATTATTGTGCACTTATAGTTTATAATGAGCAAGTCCACTAAAAAAAATTTAATATATATTCGCACACACACACACAAACATGATGACACGTTTTGATAAGACACACTTTACAAAACATTTTATTAAATCACTCTAAAATGTATGAAGAGTCACAACACTACGGACCTAAAATAAAATTGGTCCGTGACAAAACTCTTAAAATTTAGAAACTAAACCCGGTAACAAGATACATGACTTTCACGATAAAAAAGATCTATTTCTAAGAAGTACTATTCCTTACATAGAAAATACCTGAAATTGCATGTCCGTCAACGGATTAATTGTAATGTTTGTCGGACAAAATGGCGGCTAGTAACCATACTCGCCACGTGTTGTAGCAGCTAGCTGTGTGATTGGTCTGATAAGAGATTACTATCTGTCAATCAAGAACCTGGCGTAAGGTCAATTGTTTCTCCGATTCCGCTAGATAAGGCTAAGAAAATTCATTTTCTATCAGTATTTCAATATATTGTTTTAAGTAAGGTCTTATGAGTAATTTATGTATGCAAAAAATTGAAATTAATTAATCAAAATAAAAAAAGCGCTGCAATGAACTGCTTTCCTGGTCGTCTGCTAAAATCCTTTAGAACCTCAATCGTCTCTTCTTTCGACAAGATATCTAACAACAGCACAAGAAAGCAGTTTTCGATATTATAATAATTGCAAACAATTGCCTACAATCTATGGAAAAAATGAAAGTTTTAACTTTAGTTATTAATACCTTTTTGATAATTTTTCCAGCTCCAGTTGTCTCAGTTTTGATAGACACGTACAGCTGCAGAATATGTGCTGTTATAGGTGGACTTCTTCTTGCTATCTCCTATTTCGTCAGCTTCTTCATCAGAAGTATTAACATGCTTATATTCACTATAGGAATTATTGGCGGTATGTACTAAATGTTAAGAGTAATTCACTAAATATTTCATGCAGTGACATATTTTTAATTTAACTTTTCACTTATGACTACAGGATGACAAATATCTTAACGTTACCTTGTATCACAATAATACACAGTTATTGCTAAATATTTCAAAGTCTCATAGTTAACATACTCATTTTTTTGCAATTAATCGCCATTGAAACAATTTAATTAGCTGAAATATTATTGAATTAATATAGTATTTGTTTTAATTTTGTAGCTAAATTATTTCAGTATTACTTTTAAGAATCATCAAGAGTAATCGCAAATTTTAAATTGTGTTGACACTTTGCATACCTGTAAGCGTTGTAAATTTATTTACGGCTATTCCACAACAAAAACTGTAAGCCTACTATTTTGACAGATAGAGGAATAAATTTAGCAACCTAGCAGCATACAAATAGCAAGTATGGTGCATTGAATATAAACATAGTAAGCATTGTCTTCTGTTGAAACAAACCGTAACTCAGTTATGAACTAAAATAGTATTGCATCTGAATATATTCATTAACCTTCTGTATAGCTTTATTTTGTATACTTGCAGGTATTGGAAATTCATTTGCCGGCATACCACAATCAGTATTGTTAGCCTATCATTTTGACAGATGGAGGAATATAGTTGTTTCGGTAAAAGAGGTTCTAGTTGGAATTGGAATGTTTATTGCCTCACCCGTTCTATTCTGGTTTATAGACATGTTTGGAATAAACGGTTCTTTTCTTATCGTGAGCGGGCTTGCCTTACAAATAAGCATTTGTGGCTTATTGTGTGCACCGAATTCTAAGGAAAAGAGACTCAGGAAATCTAAATTAAATATCGAGAATGGAAAAACAACTGCACATCTGCTCCTAATTATGCGAGGAGTAAAATCAAGTATGTTGGTAAGTTTGAGCCTGTGCAAAGACTTGTCTATTATTTCATTTATGCTCAGTACTTTAACATGGAATCTCATCTTATCCGCAGTTTCTTTACATTTACCGAGATACATGGTGACGAAAGGCTTTAACGAGGCTGCAGTCGTTTTAGTGATGACAATATTTGGTCTATGTAATACACTGGGAAGGTTATTCACAGCAATCACTGTAGGAAAAGGTGGATTGGACAGTTACATCCTACATATGGGAGGTTCATGTGTACTTAGTCTTGCCGCCATTTTGTTTCCATTTTATGGAAGCTGGACTCTAGCAGGATTTCTATTCTCAGGGCTTTGTGGATTTTACACCGGGGTTCCAAATGCTTTGATGGTTAAAATAACGATAAGTATGGTTGGCATGGAAAGACTTACAAGTGCTTATGGCCTGGTCTATTTCTTCAGCGGTGTCGGAGTTTTATCAGGACCGCCATTATTAGGTAACACGAATGTAAATTGTTATCTTTTACTATGTCTCGAGTAGGAAAAATAATATACAGAACAGTCCGTGAATTCGTTTCAGTTTGCTTTACTTTTTTCCTTAATTCAAATTAATTTGAACTATAAGTTTTATATTCCGTTGTTGTTTTTCAAAAACGAACAATAAAAGGGGCACTCCCTACAATTGGAAGATTATATCCTCCAAACATAAATAATGTGTTCAGTGAACGTAAAATGATCAATAAGTACAATTTTAAAGGACAACATATATCGAAAAATGTCTCATTTTTAACAAAAAGCATCAACATTGAGACCTTCTATAATAAATGGCTATCTACTCATTAATTGTACAACAGCAACTTTACGTAGATTATTGAATGTTTTATGGTACTACACCATATTTTAAAACGTTGTTTTCCGATAATGACTGGGCTGTATAGTTAAGAAATGATAATTGCACGTTTTGTATTATTTATGCTTTTAAAGGTATTTAATTTGACATCAGTTTTAGGGAGTGCCTCTTTAAATTATATGTATATGTGTTTTGTGAGTTTTCATATATTTTATACAATTTGAGTTTTCATATATTTTATACAATTTACGCATATTAAGACTATTTTAACGTTGTTTTCCGTCCACCGATTGTTCTGTATAAAATTTATAAGGATACAGTTTAAATTTTTACCTTTTAGGAATTGTCTACGAAGCGACGGAAACATATGACTATAGTTTTATGGCTATCGGTAAGAAATATATTACGTGTATGTATTAATTTTATGTATCGTTGTTAAATCATTTTTGATATAAGTATATCGCTATACATATACTAAATCAATGCATTCATTTGTTTTCTTTTCTGTTCAAATACAACTCGTAAGGATATATGTTATCAAGTTTATACTAAACATTTCAGGTTTCATCGGACTATTTGGAGCATTGATAAGCTTAGTAGCTTTCGGAGGAATCAGCACGAAGAAACCCATAACGAATGTTCCAATGAACGACAACACCGTTCATATGTAACTGATCTGCTAATAAAAGATAAAACAAATGGTTAAGGATTAAGATGTATAAATGCATTTTAATTCAAGTTAATTATAATTAATTGTACTAAGTACGTCAGCATCTTGGTTTAGAAAGGTGAAACAATACATATTTCAAGCTTTTTCGGGTTTCAAGAGCGCACAGAAGCATGGTATAAGTCGTACAGCTTAACTAGATGGAAGTTAAGTAGACTAGATGGGTGTTCAGTAGAACACTTGTGTCGCCCTCTTATGCTTTGTCAGAATAACCAACAATTTTGTGACAAAATCTAAGTGTAAAAAGGGGCATAACTCTGTCAATATGACCTTGACCAACAAACTTTGGCGGCATCATGACCCTTATGTCATAAGCAATACAATTTGAAAGTTTGATGAAGAAATCTTAAGAAATGGCAAAGTTATAGCCAACATTAAGTTTTCGTGACAAAATGTAAGTACAAAAAGGGGCATAATTCTGTCAAATAAGACCTTGACCTACAAAATTTGGCGGCATCACAACCTTTTTGACATAAGCAATATAATTTGAAAGTTTGATAAAGAAATCTTAAGAAATGGCAAAGTTATAGCAAAAATCTAAGTATATAAAGGGGCATAACTCTGTCAAATATGACCTTGACCTACAAACTTTGGCGGCATCACCACCCTTATGTCATAAGCAATGCAATTTGAAAGTTTGATGAAGAAATCTTAAGAAATGGCAAAGTTATAGCCAACGTTAAGTTTTCGTGACAAAATCTAAGTACAAAAAGGGGCATAACTCTGTCAAATATGACCTTGACCTACAAAATTTGGCGGCATCACAACCCTTTTGACATAAGCAATACAATTGTAAAGTTTGATGAAGAAATCTTAAGAAATGGCAAAGTTATAGCCAACGTTAAGTTTGTGTGACGGACGGACGGACCGACGGACAAAGCGATCCCTATGTATCGCCTTTTCTCCGAAAGGGCGACACAAAAACTTGTGTCGCCCTCTTACACTTTGTCAGAATAACCAATCATTTCGTTACAAAATCTTTGTGGAAAAAGGGGCATTAATCTGTCAAACATGACCCTGACCTATAAAATATGGCGATATCACGGCCTTTTTGTTATAAGCAATATAATTTGAAAGTTTGATGAAGAAATCTTAAGAATTGGTAAATTTATAGCCAACGTTAAGTTTTTTTTGACGGATGGACGCACAAAGCGATCCCTATGTATCGCGTTTTTCTCCAAAAGGGTGAAACAAAAACTGCTATTTACGAAGATCATTTTGCTAACTTTATAATGATGCCTTATGCGTGTCTAGTTTTGTTAGTATAATTAACTATTTAGTTCCACATTTAGAAGTGATAGCTATGAATAATGTTACGCAAGATAACTTTTATGTAAATGAGGAAAGAAAAAAAATGTATGTTCCCCGAATAAGTCGTAGAATTATCTCATTTTGACGTTAATAGATTAAATTATGCTCAAATTTTGTAATGAGCTTGCTGCAATTAAACCAAGGCATATTTCATCTTTGAAGCTTCCAAGCAGACAGTGAATCAGAGAGTCGGAGCCAATTTAAACCCCCATGGTCATAATAGGAACAGTCATGGACATGACTAGTACAAAATACAAAATATCTAAGCTGTGGACCTTAATTTTTGGAGAATTGTTTCTTTATGTTAAACTATGAGCCCCGGAGTTTTTAAATAGGGACATGATTTGAACAGCCTTGTTAGAGAACCACTAGGCGTTGCTAGATATTAGATGTAAATCTACCCATTACGATTGTGGACTAGGCGATTGTTACAGCTTGTTTTCTTTTATACGTCTATATATGAAGCAAGTAACCACTATGCGTATGTATTATATAATTTGAATAATCTTTGTAGATTTGTACTACAGAATGCCACACACTAGATATTTAAATTGTATGCCATGTAGTTTTTGGCAAAAATTCATTTTTCGATTGCCATCTGCGTGGAATTAAATTCTTTGAACAATTTGTACAGCCGTATGCAAAGAACACCTTTAAAAGATTAAACAACATTGTTCAGGTGATTTCAGAGATGTTGTTTTGGATTTTGTGGAGATGTAAGTGCAAAGGACAAAAAGATAGAGACTGAAGATATATATGTATATTTTACTACTCAAAAATCAAAATCTGCTCATCTTGGAATATGATTTTTGTGCTTCTGAAACTAAGTATCAAGAACCGAACTATTTTAACATACATTTGATCTTAGTTATTTGGTTTCTATCAAAATTTGAAGATAAATTCAGTTATAGAATTCAAAACGCAAAGATGTTAAACATGAATATGTAGTTTTATTAATGCCATGTTTAGCATTTTACTGTTATAAAGAAAAACAAACCCAAATCTAGAGCATTATAATGCAAAAGTTACATGTCTGTACTAAAGTATGGTGGATTTTAAGTAATAAACTATCCCAAAGCAAAATGCTTTTTATAACTAATGGCGTGTCCACAGGACCATATAAAGTACTTAACATTGAAAATTAATTGTCACATAAATTAAAGGTAAAGAATTGCTGTTCAGTATCTGACAAATTGGCAGTTAACTGCATAAACTAAGTCTTTGATTGTTATCAGTCAAGGTGAAGTGGTGCATTTTACAAGTGGTTTACTTATTCAATAGTGATAATGAGTTAAGGAGATATCTTATTTTTCATTCGGAAAATCGTACAATGTGTGCATGTTAGTACTTTATTAACTTAAAGTTTACAGTATAACAAAGTTTTGTATAACATTTATTCACTAGGCTCTTTGGTGACTAAACTTCGGAAATTTAGTATTTTCCGATCTCCCGTTTAGGTATATCAGGCACCATGATTATACAAAGCAATTTTAAAAGTCTTTTAAAATTTATTTGTTAGACACACATTTTTACTATGACGTTATTTAATGTTTTGATATTGGTTCCAACACGAAACTGAATAGAGTATGAAACAGTTTTATAATCAAGGGGTCATTAAATAATTTGAAATGGATTCCAAACTTTGAGCACGAAACGGAGTCGAGTATGAAAACACTATAAAAATTTATAATCAAGGGACCACTTGTAAAACGTTTTATTTGCATAAACGCTTATGTCAGCGAACACACTTGCACTTGCATATTTGATGATAAAAATATGAAGAGTACATCTTAAGTCTTCTTGGTCACACAAGTCAGAAAATGATTAGACTTTTGAATTAAAGAACTTGTTAAGAGGAACACACTGTTAGAAAAAATTCTAAACTTGGAGTATTAAATTCGAAGATATTAAAGCTTGGAAAATGCAAAAATTAATGATCATGGAGGCGGCCATCGTGAATGTGTAATGTTAAAGTGCTGTTATTAAATATTCAAGCAGGTATTACTGCTAAGTTAAAAAGAGCAGCTTCAAATATATATTAAAACATGGAACTTACGTGACACTTAATGAATGTAACCACTTTCAGATGAAAAGAAAAATCATAAAAGGAGTTAATGGGGTTCAAAATTCAGTTTTAAGAAAGGGATGTGTCTAATGGTATGTCTTATTTGCATACAATTGCATTGCATATTTATGAAATCTTAGATGTATTATAGCTCTTCTATTTTTTATTTGATTTCAAAAATTCTTTCAACGGTGTTTTTGTGTTAACAAGTTCTTTAATAACATGCTCAAGTTATATTTTGACTTGCGTTACCCTTTACATATTGCTTTCTATTTTTGGCTCTAGGGGCCTTCGGCATCAAAGCGGAACAGCTAGAGCAATTTTGGTATAACATAACCCGAGAAACATTTATGTGAAATTATTTCAAAATTAGACCAGCAGTTTAAGAGACGATGTCGTTTAAAGTTTCTGTTTTTAGCCCTGGCAGCTATCTTGTGCATCGGAGTGGAACGGTTTGAGCAATTTTTGTCAAGGGTCACATGAGGTATATTTCTGTGAAACTTATTCAAAACTAGAACTGCCGTTTGGAGAAGAAGTCTTTTTAATGTTTTTCTATATTTAGGTCTGGTGGCCTATATGTGAGATGAAGCGTAACGGTTTGATCACCTTTGGTAGAGGACAGTCCAAGGAAAACTTTTGAAAAATTGGCCCAGTGGTTAAAATGTATAACAATACACTTTTAATATATTTATGACATATTGATTAATTAAAGGTCCATTACTTACACCAAAGGAAAAATATGAAATACTGCAGCGAATGTGACCATATTGTGTTGAAAATTTGAGTTTAGCAAAAAAAATAATGAATTATATATTTTGCCTTTTCGAAAACGAAAGTAGGTTTTTCAGTTTTTAAATATCTTTGTAATTTTCCAGAATTCTCCCAGAGAGAGTCTGTAAATATGTTGTACATAAGCTTGCCTATTTTTTATTATAATTGAAGAACTTTACTTCCAATGATGTGCAAAGTATATCACTGACTGTTTACAACATGCATTAAAGCGAAAGTAGGACAAAAAGACCACCCAGGTCAATCTAAGGAAATACAAAAACATTCACTTGTTTCTCTACAGCAGTATGGCAATCAGGGAAATACTCCACGGCTATTGTCAAGTTTTATAAGCCAGTTTCAAACTTTATTTCCCTGTTACAATTCCAGATTTAAAAGAAAATTCGATTTAGTGTTAGTAATGGACCTTTAAAGGGCTGTTACTTTTCACGCTGAATATGCTATTTTGGAATTTTGATAACTTAGTGAAAAGCAGTGAAAAACGTGCTCCAGACACCTAGATCATCGAGCTTTAGGCTCCATCAAACACCTATGATGCATACTTTAACCGATCTGTTTGAAGATACAATGAACAATGCAATCAAAATGATTAATAATTGTGAAGAAACAAAATTTAAAAAAACGTTATTTTATCTTTTTTTTTTCAAGAATATAAGTAATAAACTTGTACAGGCATAGATTGGGAATTGTGATGTATACATGATTTAGGTTTCAGACAACAATTCAAACAACAATGTTATTACAATATAATATGACTTATCAAGCGATTAATTAATACAATGTAATACAATATAATTTTCATACAGAGCATTGCTAGGTTGTGTGTATTTTAATACCGAACATTGGATAAATATTCGAACCTACAGGAGAGAGTTTATAAAAAGGTACTAGTAATCGCTTCCTACTGCAGGTACCAAATTAAGGCCAATGATATCATGTCCCTAATTTGTAAATGTTTTGGATTCAATTTGATAAAATATTGTTTAAACTAAACTAAATCAGCGATGATTTAAGAGAGGACACAATTCATTTTAGAAGATCTGATACAGCATATCCGTTACAGACAAGGATGTTTACGGTATCATCATGCACCGAACTGGGTCTTATTGTGTGGAAACATATTTTGTATTACCAGAACAGAATATGATTCATCACGTGTCATTAGATTAAAGACAGAAAGAAGTATATCCGAGTTCGTTGACACTCACCGCCATGCTGTTACATGTTCGTTGTTTTGTTTATGCATGTAACTTCAGTATTTTATTTAGTTTGCGAAACACATTTTTACAACTTATATTAATAGCTCTCGAGACTCATTCAAAATGGAATCAACTTCGAACAGCTTTCAAATGTAATGAAATTTTCAATTATAATGGTCAAACAGAGATTGATCACCAAATTGTGTCAAATTTTATCTTGCTTCTACAAGTTATGTCATAGTAATAGAAACAGTCAAGTAAATTATAAGTCTAACATGACTCACGATTTTGTCTCTTTAAACAAAGAGTAGAAAAATTATGTTATATTAAACAATAAACAGTGCAGAAACCGATATGCTGTAAACATGACGTCATATTGAAATGGGCGTTCGCGTAGAAAATAACGCTTTGCATTTATTCACATTTTGTAATATCTGGTCACGTTAGAATCGAAATAACATCCTTTTCAGCGTTGATATCGTCTAATAAACAATGACTTGTCGTACTGATGCACAGTTATTAACCACTCAGGCCAGAGTCATGGCTTATCACTGCATATCAGTACTCCAAATCATTCTTATTAAACAATGAACACCGCTGGAACGGATGTTATTCCATTAATAACTCCTCGGGACCTATCAAATTTGTTCCTTATATCCGGAGTTTCTTATATATAACCGTATATTTTTACATTAAACACAGAAGGGAAAAAATCGGGCCAAAAAAAAGTGTTCGTTATATCCGAAGTTACGTTGTATCCGGAGTCGATATATACGGAGTTTACTGTATATGCATGATTGATCAACTGGATTGAAAATTGTAGTGAAACACTGGTAACTACGTAAAATATGTAAAACATGTTTCATAATACAAACATTCCTTCTGCTAGATAAACTTTGTTAAGTACAAGTAAGTTAATGCTTGACTGTAATAACACGTAACAGTAGCAAATGAATATATTGCTAGGTAATCTTCATACAGTACGTTTATATATCACGTTCATTTTACCTACTTATTAATAGTTGTTCTCCGTCAGGGGGAAATTGTGTTGCTTTTTTCAAGCTGTTTACCTATCCAAATATATTTTAGGAACTTGAAGGAATACCTTAGTTTTCATATTGGCTGAAAACCGTGAGCTTAAGTACTTTAATTAATAAACCTATAGATCTATGGAAAGCCAACACCTCCATGTTATAGATCTTACATTCTGGCAAATATACCTAAATTTCTATTTTATTTAGTTCTATTTAAGGGTCATGGAGGTTCATTGGAACTCTAACTTCCTACAAACGCGTCTATTTAAGATACAGTTAAACTTCGTTCGCTCGAACTTCATTCGCTCGAATACAACCGATCGCTCGAACTCGGCCGACGGTCCCGGCAAAATCTCTATATAAATCATATTGTTCCACCTCCGAAACCTCGAACCCCGATCTCTCGATCTCTCGAACCTCTCTGGCGGTCCCTTCAGATCAATTTCACTGTCATTCACATCCTTTTGCTCGAACAATAAAAGGTGACAGTCTCAATTATCGGGCAAAAAATTGTACTTTTGATCAGACATTAACAGACCGGCGTTGTTAAACGGCGCATGTTTTAACACCTCGGTAAATGAGCAATTAGAGGTAATCTAAATTTCTTTTACAATGTTGATACATATTAGTAGTAGTTGGCATACATTTAAGGTTTTTTTCCACGAAACTGATATAATTTTTAATGAGTGACGGATTTTTCAGAACGGCATGTTGCCGTTAAGAACATTAAGAAAAATAGTAGAAGTTATATATCAGAGATTTTATCAACTTTTATTCTAACTTTAATTGGAAATTATAGTGAATAAAGTTTTTGTTTTATGATCTTTCCAATGATATAAAACGTTTTGAAATGTCTTTCGTTTAAGAACTTAGGGTATACCGGAATCAGAAATCGGCTTTTAGACCCACTCGCCAAGAGCTCTTCAAAAAGGAGGTAGTCAAAACAAATGCAATAATTTAACTGAATTTCGTCGATTTAACCATTTTTTCATGCTGGAACATATTGTCTGAGGTTCAAGCTTGGCGTATAATACGCACTAATTTTGGGAAACATGGGTTAAATTGCGTATCATATTCAAGTTTTTACATTATAACAACCCATGAATGGCGAACCTTGATGGCTCGAACTACCGATCCCTCGAACTAAAATCGGCGGTCCCTTCGAGTTCGAGCGAACGAAGTTTAACTGTATGTAAAAATACTTCTAATTTTCTTTGTATCTTATTATCTTCACCAAGTTACTCTGACTGTAAATAATTTATTATGTTATACAATATATGTATATCTACAAAAAATACGACTGAAATAGAAGTAATCCTATGTATTGTTAAAACATGCAATATGAGCATCGTGATTTGCAGTATTTCAATGCTATCGCGTATCCCCTACCAAGCCGAATAGCGTGCGTAAAATGTATAAAGCATTGTATAAGTTTATAAACGCCTGTTTTGGTATCATCTATCATTCAGTTTGAAAAGACACATCCAAAATCTATTGTATCGTAAGTAGGGAATATAGAGGCTTATGTATTTTGATATTCTTGTTTCTGTCTTATGACACAGGAAAATAAACTTTAAAATATAAACTGCAGCAGATATTGTACACACCGAAGCTTTGTCACAAAGCAGTCACGCAGCAAGACTTTGTGCATCGTTACAGACAGAACGAGCATGCTCAAAATATATAATAATGTTCAAATTTGCATAGGTTTTAATACTGTCATGATAGTTTTGCTTTGGGGACAATTACTCCAACCTTTTAATTCACCATGTAGTAATTCTTCTTCGTTGTTATATGACAATAGACCAAAATATGGATGTCTTAGTACATCTCAGGAAACCAGAAATGGGCGCTGATAACATCGTTTGCGTCAATGACCCAATTTTGGGATATTGGTGTACATAAATATCTGAATCCAATATTGGGGGACGTCGTATACGACGGTGAACCATTTCTGGCCTAGTGTGTCTAAACTTGGGACATTGAACAGTAAATACTCAACAAATGACCAATTTATGGATGTCGTAGTGCATCTCAGGAAACAAGAAATGGGCGACTGTTGTGTACGTATACAGAAATTTTGTGGGCGATTCTCGCGTCCGACCACGACCCAATTTTATTCCAAAATATAACTCGACATTTTCCAAAAATTCTTTTATGGAAAGCTTTTCCGGTCAAAATTTTGACGGCCGATTAGTGTGTTCCTTGGCCGTTTGAGAGATTTTCTGTCAATTCGGGATGAAAAATAGTGGCCGTTGGCCGGAGTTTGGAGTTGGCTGGGAGGTAAAACATATAGAATAACCAACGGGGAATTCAAATTGGCTGTTGTAAGGAGGTGGCTGGTGGTGGGAGGTGACCGTTAGTGGAGGTTACACTGTATACTCTTTTAGTAATACATATGCATACAATTAATGGCTATGTTGTGCAATTTCAGCATCTATGTCCATTCTGTAGCAACCGATTGAACAGCGACAAACCTACAGTTACATTTCTACAGAAAGGCTATTGATGAGACAGCATAAATAAAGCCAGCAAGGAATGAAGCACGGCCATCCAAGTAAATCCAGCACAAATTGCGCACACAGAATGTCGTAGAGATTTTATACATCAAAGAAACATTGACAAATCGTTTGCGAGTTATGATAATAGTTATATCTGTGAACTGTATAATTGAATTTAAAATTTACACCTACTTTATATATATATTCAAAAAAGATTTGAGCTCAGCATAATGAAATTAGACAAATGATTTTTACAAAATAATTGTTGCATTATATGTATTTTGTAGTTGCTATGGCGTTAATGTAACCATGGTAATATATAACTTTTATATCGAGGAATTTAAATTTAATCAGAAGTGATTATTGCTTTGATAATATGACATTAAGTGTGTGAAGTATTGAATTATCATAATGATGATGTAAAAACGTTCAACATCAAGGTATTTCAATCATTTTCTTACGTTTGTTACAAGTCATACCGACTATAATAATAGTAATATGAGATTAAATTAAGGTGCCTAATTAATTTATTTTATATATTTGTAAATGTATATATCAAGTAGAAT
This sequence comes from Saxidomus purpurata, assembly GCA_022818135.1. Classification (NCBI taxonomy): domain Eukaryota; kingdom Metazoa; phylum Mollusca; class Bivalvia; order Venerida; family Veneridae; genus Saxidomus; species Saxidomus purpurata. The sequence goes on from JAFMSR010000012.1 coordinate 23,806,673, forward strand.
ACTGTAGTTGTCATTTTAGCATTTATAATATTTGAATATGCATTTCTAAACAACAGTCATATTTTATCACAATATGAAAGTTTGTTCGCATATTAAGCGTTAGTGGGTGCGGTAATATTAACCGAAGAAAACTTAATTAAGCAACATATCATGCTTTAAAGACATAGCAATTAGAATCTCCGACACATAAAATCTAATATTTGCTTATATTTAAAAATATGAATTACAGTAGGCATAATAAAACGATTATAAAGAATAAGTATTTCTTTGTATTTTATTGTGTCTGAAATTGCTTCTTCAAGAGTGTGGAATTAATGTCAATTTTCAGAAATTTACCATCAGAGTTCAGAGTGCAACTTTTTGTTTCTAACAGAGGACATATTTTCCTGAAAGGAAACACATAATTCGTTTCTTTTGCAATTACTTTACACTTGAGTAGTATTTTAGGCTAAGTTGACTGGACTATATAGCATCACCCATTGTTTTAAGATTTTGTTAATTTTTTTTATCGTTTTCATTGTTCAAATTCTGAAATATTTTTTTCAAAAGCTTCAGGAAAATTCCGCTTCTGTGCTGCATCCCAACCATCATATTTGTGAACTATAACGATTTGATCTTCTACTAGTAAACTCATTTACTAATAGGTAGCACTTGCAAAACATGAACTATACATGATTTTGCATTTTGAGCAGTCATTATGCATTTATCTTTAAAATAGACCCGATGTAAATGACTAGGTTTTTCAAAAATTAATAAAATCTATAGATTTTGCGTAAAAGGTATTTACAGTCAAATTAGACACAAAGACCACTGACAGGGAAAAGCTATTCTTGCATATCGGATCGGCATTTCCGGTCATTTTGCCCATGCCAAAAAAACCGGTCTGGCACCCCTCCTATGCCAGACGACTCTCGTGAATTGCTTGTGACGTAACGTTATAAACATTGTGACGTCACTTTCCAAAACACAGCGTCTGAATTTCGTTTGTTTTTATAATATGAAAATGCATCATTTCGATAAGTTTGAATTCAGAAACCTTCTTTAAAGTGCAAGACGGTATGCAAGAAAAAGTTTCAATCATGATACAGGATGGTTTTTATTTTGAGGTGGTCTTTAACACAGGTATGACTGTACATTGAAAATACCAGTTTCTTTAAGTAACCAGTTATTTTTATTACACTATCTTATATAATTATAGAGCCAATAAACTTTTAGGGGGAGGATAATGACAACATGTTACTTACACTCAACAGGTTTAGAAACGCAAAGATTTCCCCTGTTGAACATTTTTATTTGAATGACGCTATTGTTTTTATGTCTATTTAAGTCACTTTTTGCAATGGATTATTGAATCTTTTACAAGAATTCAATTTTATGTTGTTTTTGTTGTGTATTAAATTTGAGTAAATTTGAAACATGATAACATTGTTAAAATAAATGTTTTGCCACTTTTGCGTTTCTAAACCTGTTGAGTAGAATCTATTTACTTCTTTTATTTCACTTCAGGATGTATGACGTTGACAGAGGACGAGCTTGGATTGTCCTTGTCGCAGTTTACGCTGCCGTTATAATTCATTGTACGATACTTTTCATGAATGGTCTTTATTTAGCCGTGCTTGTTGAGAACTATGGTGAACATCTCACGAAAACCTCGATGATCGGAGCTCTAAATTCAGCAATGCTTTGCTTGCTTGGTAGATATTTGAGAAAATATTGTAATTTTATGTTGTGCAAAATTTCGACTGAACTAAAAAACAGACTAGTCATTCATACACAATTAAAGAAGTCCGCTGAGATTTAAGTTAATCTAAAAATGTATCTCTTTATGATTTCGTATTGAACTTCAATGAGATGATTTTACTGTGAGTGTTTCACTTGCATCTTTACATCGTAATTTCATTATTTTATACGCCGAATGCACAGGAAAATTAAAAAGTTATATTTTTGGATATGAAAGGCCATATACGCGTTTTATGAGCAGTAAAATGAAAATAAAACGCAATTATGTGAAAAAAATAAAGTTGTCGACATATTGTTGAAACTTACAAAATTTAGCTTGTAGCAATTTATTAGAACTCAATATTGAACGTAAGATTACGATGTGGCTATCAAATATTGTTTCAAAAGCACCTCATTCTTACACAGTTTTAAATAGTATAAAAAATCACATTCTTTCTTATTCAGTATTTCAGTACATTGGTTTTAGTAAGTTCTTCATGAGAGATTCATTGAGGCAGAGAAAATTGAAATCAATTAACCAAAATGAAAAAAAGCGCTACAGAGAACTGCTTTGTGTCTAGATTCGTTTGTCTCAATATCTGACCGTAACACATGACGCAGTTATCGGGAGTATAATTGCAAAACTGATCTATATTCCATCGAAAAATGAAAGTTAGTGTGTTAGAGATTCACCTAGCAGGGATTACTTTTATTTACACTGTCCTGTGACTTTGGAACATGGTGGGGGTAAGAGTGAGGTTGGGTGCGCACCATAAACCGGTTTAAGCTCCCCAGTGGTGTTTTTGCCACTGACCGTTCCAAGGCGGTGCCCCACTGTGTTCCTTTAATTGTTCGTTTTGTCCTCGTGTGTTTGCTTTGTATGCTAGTGTGTGTTGGTAGTGTATGTGTGTGTGTACATGATTGTGTGTGTGTGTGTGTCGTGTGTGTGTGCGTGTGCGTGTGTATGTGTGTTGGTGGTGTGCACTTCTGGGTGCTGTGGGGCTCGTTTTGGGGAGGCTGCGTTTTTGGTACGTGGCACTCCCTGTTTGATATTATTTTTGTTTTTAACAAAAGTTAATCATATTCTTATTTTTAGCTCCAGTTGTCTCAGTATTGATAGACACGTACAGCTGCTAAATATGTGCTGTTATAGGTGGACTTCTTCTTGCTATCTCCTATTTCGTCAGCTTCTTTATCAGAAGTATTAACATGCTTATATTCACTATAGGAATTATTGGCGGTATGTACTAAAAGATAGCAATAATTTTGCAAGTATACTGAATGGCAAAAAAACGCAATTTTTTTCTTCTGAGACTGTAGTTTACGTTGATTAAAAATCTGAACACCGTGTATACATCTTTCATGAATGAAAGTCACGTTGAAATAGCGTCTTAACAGTGTCCGCGGGAGGAAACTTATACGGCAAAATCTAGGTGCGTAGCCCGAAAGTATAATTTACGTTCGATAAAAATAGTTCTCATTTTCTTCAAGTGTTGTTTCAAATAAGTCGTGTTAGAATCAAAATAATAAGTATCCAAGTTTGGTTTATGGTAGAATAACCCTCGTTTGTCGTTCTTATGCATAATGATATATCACTCAGGCCGTCGCCCTTCGTGATATATTTTTACGCGTAAGAACTCCAAACTCGGGTTATTCTACGATAAACCAAACATCGATATATTATTTCTTAAACACAGTTTAATTTCCTATTTGTCTGCTTTGATAAATAATTCAAAGAAATTCAGTATTTATTTTATGTCTCGGTTGTACGCGATTACATAGAGGATAATTGTTGGTTTCGGTGTAAGATCACGTTATAATTTCACCGAGTGGGCACCAAAAGTGATATTTTCACGAGTGGCGCAGCCACGAGTGAAAATAACTACTTTTGGTGATCACGAGTGAAATTAACGTGAAATTACACCGATAACAACAATTTTTCTGTTTATTTTATGGTTAAAACTCTATTTTTATTGAGTTTGTTTCTATAAAACATCGAAAATCGCGGGAAACGTCATCAGAAAACATAGAACAAATTACGTCATTTAAACGACGTCATCGTCGCATGGTCTCCAGCATTAATAACGCTCGGTATACTTTTTGACGTAAATCCGGGCTAAAGATTGCAAAAACAGTGAAAAATAAAAATGGTAATCCACTGTTTCAAAACTGTGGATTATCACTTTTATTTCACTGAGAAAACTCTATAATTCACTGGAAAACATAAAATAATTTTCTTTAATGAACAGGATATAATAACTTTCATGTTAATGGGTAAAGTTGCGTTTCTGCACCGTCGGAACCCACGGTCTATTACGGAATATATTCATGAACGGTATGAATAACCTGGGTACCGAGGATGCGTTTCTGTTGCCAGTCAGTGATATATATATATATTTTATTTTAACTCTTAATTTATAATTACAGGATCACAAATGTATAAACGTTACCTTGCTTCACAATAATATATAATTATTGCTTAAATATTTCGGAGAAATCTGAAAGTTGATTTAGTGTTTGACCCAATTTGCCCACTAATCGAATCGCTCAGATATCAAGTAAAAGTATTTCTTTTTTATTAAAACTAACTTTTGAAATCACTTAATTCATTAAGAGTTCGCTCTTAATAGAAAGCACTTTAGCTCCGCCCACAATTCATGTCGGTGGCTCTGCAAACACTAAGTAAGTTACCGCTCGCTCCCTTAGGGTTTCCTAATTGTTAAAATTTGACCTAATAAGCACTAACTTATACATAGGAGAAAAGTTTTATTTGCAAACAATCGCCAGAAAATATAATTAATCATTAACATTATTTAATTAATGAAGAATTTGTTATAATATAGTAGCTAAATTATTTCAATATATCAAGAGTTATATTTTTTAAAGCTTTTATCTCAAGATCACGAGTCTTAGATTGCGTAGATACTTTGCATACGGTTTTACTTGTAGGCGCTGGAAATTCTTTTACGGGAACACCACAGTCAATACTGTTATCCTACTATTTTGACAGACGGAGGAATAAAGTTATTACATTTAGAGAGGTTTTAGTTGGATTTGGAATGTTTGTTGCCTCACCTGTTCTTTTCTGGTTAATAGACATGTTTGGAATAAATGGTTATTTTCTTATTGTGAGCGGGCTTGCCTTACAAATTAGCGTTTTTGGCTAACTGTGTGCGCCGAATTCTGAGGAAAAGAAACTCAGGAAATCAAAATTAAAAATTGGGAATGGAAATACAACTGCAAATCCTCTCCTAATTATACGAGGACTAAAATCAAGTTTCTTGGTAAGTTTGAGGCTGTGCAAAGACCTGTCTATTATTTCATTTATGCTCAGTACTTTAACATGGAATCTCATCTTATCAGCAGTTTCTTTACATTTACCAAGATACATGGTGACGAAAGGCTTTAACGAGGCTGCAGTCGTTTTAGTGATGACAGTTTTTGGTATATGTAATGCACTCGGAAAGTTATGCACAGCAATCACTGTAGAAAAAGGTGGATTGGACAGTTACATCCTACATATGCAAGCTTCATGTGTACTTAGTCTTACCGCCATATTGTTTCCATTTTACGGAAGCTTGACTTAAGCTTGACGGTTTAAGCTCCCCAGTGGTGTTTTTGCCACTGACCGTTCCAAGGCGGTGCCCCACTGTGTTCCTTTAATTGTTCGTTTTGTCCTCGTGTGTTTGCTTTGTATGCTAGTGTGTGTTGGTGGTGTATATGTGTGTGTGTACATGATTGTGTGTGTGTGTCGTGTGTGTGTGCGTGTGTGTGTGTGTGTGTGTGTGTGTGTGTGTGTGTGTGTGTGTGTGTGTTTGGTGGTGTGCACTTCTGGGTGCTGTGGGGTTCGTTTTGGGGAGGCTGCGTTTTTGGTACGTGGCATTCCCTGTTTGATATTATTTTTGTTTTTTTAGCAGGATTTCTTTTCTCAGGACTTTGTGGATTTTACACCGGGGTTCCAAATACTTTGGTTATTAAAATAACGATAAGCATAGTTGGCGTCGAAAGACTCACAAGTGCTTATGGCCTGGTCAGTTTCTTCAGTGGTGTCGGACTTTTATCAGGACCGCCATTATTAGGTAACATTTGTGCAAATTGTTATCTTTTACTTTGACTTATGTACGACAAAAATAGTATTACGAAAAGTCCGTGAATATGTTTCATTTTGTTTAACTATTTATTTTACTCAAATTGATTTAAACTAAGATCTATATTTTGCAGTTGTTTTTAAAAAACCAACAATTAAAGTGACACTCCCCACATCTGGTAAATCATATCCTCAAAAAAATAATGAGTTCAATAAACGTAAGATGGTAGATAAATGTAATTTTAAAGGACAACATATATCGTTAAATGCCTCATTTTAGCAAATGTTATCACTATTGAGACCTGTAATAAATCGTTATCTACTCATTAATTGGACAACAGCAATGTTACATAGATTAAAACGCCGATTTTGCCGATAATGGCTGCTAATAGGCTTAGAAATGATACTTTTAAGTATTGTGTTATTCATGCTTTTAAAGTTTGTTTTTTTTATTTGACACCAGTTTTAGGGAGTGCCTCTTTAAATTAAATGTACATGTGTTCTGTGAGTATTAATATATTTAATACAATTCGTGCATATTAAGACTTTGGTTCAAGTATTTAACATACTTATTAAGTCTAGTAGTTTTCCATCCATCCATTGTTCTGTATAAAATTTATAAACACAAAGTTTTATTATCTTTAAGGAATTGTCTGCGAAGCGACGGAATCATATGACTATAGTTTTATAACTATCGGTAAGAAAAATATTATGTGTATGTTCTAATTCAAAGTAACGTTGTTAAATCATTTTTATATAACTATATCGCTATGCATATACTAATATATGCATACATTTGTTTACTTTTCTGTTCAAAAATTACTGTTACATGTATCAAGTTGGTGCAATACATTTTAGGTTTCATCGGACTATTTGGAGCATTGCTTAGCCTAGTAGCTTTCGGTGGAATCAACTCGAAGAAATCCGACACGAATGTTCCCATGAACGACAATATCGTTCATATGTAACAGACCTACTACGGGAAGATAAAACGAATGATTTAGGAATAAGATGTGTTAATGCATTATTGCGTAACATTCCGTGGATGAACACGTGATGTGCTTGATTTCTAAACATCTCATACCATTCTGAAACGCATGTCATTTGGTAAAAAACCAACGTATTTACACACAAAATATTCTGACCGGCAAGCCAAACGCAACCCGAACAAATTATGGTGCATTTCAAAAAGAATTCTCCTGGAACAGAGCCATAGAAGAAATAATAAATGTTTTTAATGAAATGGCCGACAGTAGGGGACTCAATATTTACTTCTTAGTATACACGTTTTTGTCAGAAGATAGACGCTGACACGTTTCTGTGAATTATAAACAAAAGACAAATGTTGCGTCTCTTTTGCATTTGAGTTTATACGAGGATTGTTCAGATATGAATGCATCTAGAACGTTATCTCGCTCAATAATGCGAAAATCAGGAGGAAATTAAGATTATTGGGTAGATAAACATGTTAGCTTTACATTGACATCACACTCATTAAAATCCGTTCACTTCAGCTGTGTCTATCGCTCGCTAAACATTACCTACTCGCGTATACTAATACAAAAATGGTTGTAAGAATGTCAGCGTACGCCGTTGAAATACGGTCCTTTTTTAAGAATCGTTGTTCTCTTAGCATAGGGTCTAAAATCATTTTTGATGAAATATTTTCTGTTTATGGGCATAATGAAATGTCTTTTTCGACAGTTATTCGTTGGTTTAAGAAATTCAAATGTGGGTTAGTTTCAACAGAAGATGCACCACATGGCCATAGGCCGAAAACAACAACGTCTGCCAAGATGGTTGATAGAGTGAAAAAAATAGTTGCTACTGATGCAAAATACACCGCTAGGCAAATAGCTAGTATGGTTGGCATCTCATTAGGAGCAGCTCATGCAATTTTCAAACGTAATTTGAAAATGAGAAAGATCTGTGCCAGATGGATTCCCCATCTATTGACAGATGAGCAGAAAAAGGCACGTGTGCAATGCGCGAAAATGTTGCTTAACAGTTTCCAAATTACAATGCACGGTCTTTCGCAAATGTCGTCACTGGTGACGAGACATGTTTTCACTTTTTTGAGCCCAAACGAAAGATTCAGAAAAAAATATGGGCAACAAAGTCTGGCAAAATTACCCATGCATTGCATAGCGGACCACGAGTGTCAAGAAGGTAATTTATGCCGTATTCTTCACAAATCAGGGTCGTGTCATTTAGGTTGCTGTACCTAAAGGCAAATCCGTAAATGCGAAGTTTTACAAGACTGAAGTTCTTCGAAAACTGAAGAAATATTTCAGAAATCGAAGACCTGCAACTGGTTTGGCCAATGTCAGATTGCTACATGACAATGCGTCATCGCACAAGGCGTCTATTGTACAAGACTTTCTGAAAAGGTTGTTGTGCTCCCTCACCCTCCGTATTCGCCTGACCTTGCCCCGTGTGAATTCTGTCTGTTCCCAAGGCTCAAAAAATACCTTTCTGGTCGAAAATTTGTCCAGCGCAAACACCTCGGTTCTGCAATATTCCACTGTCTTCATAGTATACCTAGAAAAGACTATGAAAATGCCTTCAAGGATTGGATTATTTGCTTTTCTGTTGGAGGTGAATACTTCGAGGGGACAAGATAAAGTTTTTAACGAAATCTATCAAGGATACATTTTTATGTGCTTAGATGCATTCATATTTGAACATTCCTCGTAACACTATATTTATATTTACTCCATTGCGTTATGTCAATTGTTTTGAGCTTAATGAGATACCCTCATTTAAAGGTCACTTATAATGTTTTGATAGAGGATAATTGTTGGTTTTGGTGTAATATCAGGTTATAATTTCCCTTAGTGGGCACCAAAAGAGATATTTTCACAAGTGGCGCAGCGACGAGTGAAGTGAAAATAACTACTTTTGGTGTCCACGGGTGCAATTAACGTGATATTACATCGATACCAACAATTTTCTGTTGGTTTTATGTTTGGAATTCTACTTTTGTTAAATTTGTTTCAATATCACGAGAAACGTCATCAGAAAAGCATAGCTTTTGTTTCAATATATGTCAGAAATTCGCGGGAACCATCACTAGAAAGCAAAGCACACATTTGCTGGTATACTAAACGCATATATTTTTCTCCCCATTTTGTTTATTCGAAGCCTTAAAATTTAATCTATTTGAGACCATGCAAAAGCAAGTAGGGTTTTTTGGAAAACTGTAAGAGTCTAATGTACAATTGACTCGAGCACTTGAAGAGGCACTGTCATACAGAGACCTGCTAACTTGCTAGTCCCCTTCTTTTAAATAAGTCGGTTTTATTAAATCTATTTGTAACGTGCATTAAAGATTGTTAGATGGTTATTTTTCAGTTAATGGGATAGATATTTTTGTAATCAATATGGAAATATGTAATGGTGAACCTTATAAAATTTCCTGACTGGTGCTGAGATATAAACTTAAAATACAAAAAGTTAATGCTCGGTTATATATACATAATTATGTTCTCAATTATTACATTTGATGATATATCCTTTGCACAGCCGGCATATTTTGTTACACTCTCGACAGACATGCATGTGTTTTTGTAAACACTGTACATTACGTTATACTGCGCGTCTTGTATACGTCAGCAAATAGATTGAGCTGTAACGTAAAAGTAAAATTTCCATTGGCCCACCTACAGAGGTCACGCGCAGGGGTCACCCTGTCTGCTAACCTACGCATGGACTTAAATTCATACAGACAAAACGTCTTTCATACGATATCTGTCGCTTCTTTGGAAGGCCAAACCTGTCTTAACCCGCGTATACGGTTTTTTACGTTATGGACGTTAAAGGATATGAAGTTTTCGTTAGAAAATGTTAAAGATAGACTCAAGGGAGATAACTGATAAAGAAGTGTTTATCCTGCCAAGTAGGAATGTTTCCCCGTCTGCTGAAATTACTATCTTACACAATGATAATTATCACAAAGAGTTCGCAGCCTCTCAATTTTTATTTAGTCAAACAACTATCTCTTTCAAAATTGCTTGACAAACTCATGAGATATACAACCGACGGTGTATTAGATAATTTATTTTTCCAATGGAATAACACATTTAGCTCCTTATAAAGGGTTGACCAAATTACGAGATGTAAAAATCTGCTTAGAAATGTATGAAACAGTCAATATCAAGTAAGCTGGTCCTAGTCATAATAAGTGTTTCATTAATGCAGTAATATTCGAAATGCATAAACACTTTGACAAAATGTTGGGAACTTTGGTTTCTGAAATATCGGCCATCTACATCAAGTAAGCTCATCCAGGTCGTGATTGGTATTTCATCAATGCTGCACTGAAGTGTTTGAAATGTAGTAACACTTTGACAACTTTGGTATCTGAAATTTCTCGTTTTCAAAACCAGTTTTATTTCTTATTTTCAAACTAACTTAAAGCTTAAAATGACCAGGAAAAGTAGGGTCAAGAAAAGTAGTGCTGAACCATTTCTTTCATTTCACATGCAAACACAAATTTATTATATCAAATTGATGGACACTCATTATATTTTGTCATTTTTCAACTTTGTTCAATAGGAATAAAACTACTGTATATATTTATGTTATTTAGCTATAACTTTCGCAATGCTTTTTTTTTCATGATACTAAATCATCGGTGAATGTTTTACATTAAATTGCGATATCATATTGAAGGGTATTAGCACTTTAATTAAGCTTTACTCGGATTGACCTTCATTATCACAGGCCGTACATTATCACTGCTATATACGTCGTTGCTTCGTGTAGTTACGTTTGATTTTAGATCTTTAATCGATAAATCATGTCTCAGTTCTTGCAGAACTGTTAATTTTATCGCAATATGACTAAAAGCCAGTCCCCTAGGTGAAAAAAATATTCACTGCGTAAAAAAGGTCCAAAAATAAAAGGTCGTATTACATTTTTCGACAACATTGTATATGTTTTGAAATTTTAGACAATTTTCTTTATTTCTAAGTCGAAAAGGTTAGCGATTTGATTTGTTAGTATTAACAAATATTAGAAGCAAACATGAAATTTTGACAAACTTTGACTGATAAATGAAAACAAATCAGTAAGAAAAACGAACAAAAAACCACCAGCTCTTGATCATGTGAGAAATAATATTAAAAAAAAAAACATCTTGACTTTTAATCAACAGGTTCTCGCCAATGTGTAAGGACTCTATGATAAAGTCAATCACAATTTTTTATCTTTAAAAATGTCACGACCCGACGACTCATCTCAAGCATCTCAGTTCCCTGGCTTCACACCGACAATAAATCCAAATAGTAATTTCCCGACGGTACTATTATAGGCTATCCAATTGACAAAAGATAATTAACATCTGAAATGTTCATGCGAGTTAAGAGGCAGGCCGATTATTTCCATTGTCTTCCTGATTTAGAGGACACTTTGCACAAGAAACGCTTAGCTATATATACCTTGTTCTGATAATCGGATTGACTACTTTTATTAATACCTGCTTGCTTCTCTGAAGACACGTTAATGTATTGACAACAACAATTAGAAAATACGACAAATATTTCATTTCTATACATTTTTTCTGTTTTTTTTTTCATTTGTATAAATTAAATTAATTATAAGATAATTTATAGCTATCAACTTCAAATTTGGTACCAAATGAAATAAATAGTTGTAATAATTATCAAACTTGGTTTATAAAGGTGCAACAATACATAATTATTTCAATTGCAAGCTTCTGCGGTTTCAAGAATGCGCGGAAGCATGGTATTAGTCATATTGTTTATAAACTACTGTTTCCAAAAATCATATTGCAAACTTCATAACGATGCTAAATTGTCTAACTTTTGTTGGTATAATTGATCATTTGGTAACAAATAACTAATAGAGGGGATAGCTTTGAATTATGATAAGCAAGATAACTTTAATGTGAATGAGGAAATAAAGCATATAAGTTGCGCATGACAAGTCACCTCCATGTGCTCAACAACTTTGGCATGTAATTATAAATTCCTTCAATGCATGACAGAGTTACCATGTATACAGGATACTCTAAGCATGACATTTACCTTCAAGGTAGGGTCGTGGGTCACATCGTCCTGAACATGTGTGCCCAATTATTTTACAATCCTTCACTGCATGACAGACAAAGTAACAGAGTTACAATCCTAATACAATTGTATGCATATATACAGGATTCCATTTCCTTTATACGTACGTGACCAGGGACGCGGTTCTCGTACGCGATACATTGTCTCCATGTGCTCAATGCATCCTAAAGTTGCAGTGCGGACACGTATGTGTGCATACAACAGGATTCCATTACCTTTAAACTCTAAGTGTGACATTGACCTTTGAGGTAGGGACGTGGGACTAGTACGAGACACGTCGTCTCGCTGTGCTGAACACTCATGCCAAGTTATTTTAATATTTTAAATCACTCAATGCGTGACAAAGTTACAGTCCGGACACGAATGTTTGCATATATATAGGATTCTTTTATCTTTATTCACCAAGCTGGGGTAGGGACGTGGGTCTTATACGCGACACGTCTTCTCTTGTGCAAAGTTATTTAAAAATCATTCAATGCATGTCAAAGTTACAGCCCGGACACGAACAAATTGAAGTGCAGAAACATGAACGGACGGTGCGATTTTAGTATGCCCACCTTTAGGGGAATAGAAAAGGGGTGTGCCTAATAGTGTATCGAATTTGTATATCTATTAAATCTTAGATTTCTCAAAGGTCTTCTAATTTTCATCGATTTAAAAAACTCTTTTAACGGTGTGTTCATGTTAAGAAGTTCTCTAAATTCATATCAGTAATTTCATTTAGTTATATTTCGACCTGCGTTTCCCATTGATTACAAAATATTTTATCAGCATTTTTATGGCAGTTCTGTTTAATTAAAGCAATGTCATTGAGAACTTTAAACAGAAGCTACTATTTCCTACTTTGTGTAATGGTTATGCAACACAAGATTCCCTCTGGGCTTCAAATTTAATACAATCTTTCAGTCATCATTTTTAGTTTCGCCTAAAGACATCAAGTCTCCTGTAAATACATAGATCACTCATGCCTGGCAGATATAAATGCTTTTAGTGTGCTTTCTTAAAACATACGACATGTAATAGTCACCTCTATAACTCCTAATGACAACTATCATAAAATAATTTGTAGGAATGTTTACATAATGGAATTGAGATGTATTTTTACGCTGCTGTTAAAGGGCCATCTACACAGTAAACCTTGCTTTATACATTTTGATCTATAAATCAAAGTTTACTGTGTAGATTGGCGAAACGTACGTTTTTCCTGAAATGTATACTTCATTTTTGGGATAGAGAAAGTCCTATCCGCTAAACCTTGGTGTACGGACCCCACACAGAGGTTTTATTTATTACCCAGGTGACAGCGCCCTAATTAGATTAAAATTCCAGAGCAGTGTGAGAGAGATTATAATTACGGTGGAAATACAGACAAAATAGTTTGAAATTGAATAAAACAATGCAGAAAAAAACATTTCTTGTTTTTATATTGACTATGAAATTAGTTAGATATTTAAATTATTTTGTGAATAAAAAATAGTACATGATATAAATAAAATTTATCTTTCTTGGCTGTGCAGGATCGCACACATTGTTTTTCTATAAATAATATCCCTACTAGCAACATTAGTTTTTACAAAAACAAACATATATTATGAAGATTTTAAAGTTTCCTATGTGCGAAATACTTTTTTTTAAAATAATTAAACATGTTGCATGAACCATGATTTACTGTGTATACGGTTATGATTTACACCCGTCAAAAACGTACTCCTTAGGTTTATACATCAATGTTTACTGTGTAGATGGGCCTTTAATTTCTCTGCATTGCGTTTTTTGCGGCGTCAAACAAAGCTGCCGCCATCGACTTAAATCGTTGCTAACATAATTTCGTAGATGATTGTTTGCTCCTATTCTTTTCTGTTGGAGTCTTGTCTGTGCCTGCCTGACCTTTGGAAGTGATTCTATTTTATTTGTTTGCTTTAATCTCACGTGTGCTTTATTGACTTCTTAATGAAGAGGCACTCCCTAAAACTGGTGACAAATTAAATATCAACCTCAGAAGCATAAATAATATACTAGTTGCATGTTTTATAAATTCAATGTAGCAATTAAAAAATGTCTACGTTAAAAGTACTATAATAATATTAAATAACAACGACTCTTTCAAAAACTTCTACACAGTTAATTGCCCTTTGTAACGTATGCGGTTGTATAGAAGTTAAGGTGTCTGTCGCTAATCCAAGAGGTTGCAGGTTCGAGCCTAACTGGGGTCACGACCGTACCTCCTCATAAGATACCAGTTATGTTTTTTCTAGGAAGCGGACTCGAGAGTGACTCGATAAGCTACAAGCTTTCTTCGCAATCGAGCAAAAATAAATTAGTATAAACTAAGAGACTTAAGCCAATTTAACTTGGTTTCAGATTTTCGAACTATTTCTTTAAGCCTGGTTCACTGAGGATTTTGTTTTAGGGGTTATCATGACGATGACGTCACCACAAGAATCTTTCTATAGCAGTCGAAATGTTGTCCTAGACAGGAAACGTTATGATAACTAAACGATTTTTTGCAAATAAAAGCAAATGTGGCAGCATCATATTTTCATCTAAAGAGAAAGGTTAAAATCGACTTCTCATAAACGAAAAGAAAAAAAGAAGAAGTCCATGTGCGAAGGATATAGGCCAACATTCTACTGGCGTTTGGTAAGTTAATTTCTATAGAAAGGAAACAGAAAGTAAGGAGGCAAATAACAACTTTACATATTCTCTTTCTTGACCAAACTATGCTCTGTGTTCCGGCTGTGCTCTGTGTTCATGTTTCAAAATGGTAAAGTTTTGCATCTTGTTTTGTGTTGCCTTGACTCTTGTAAGTGTTACAGCCATTGTCTTGCAAACACTTGGACATAGTTAGCGTATTGGCAATCCGATTCATTCTCTAACTCCAAAAAGTCTTAATGTTAAGAGATACATGTATCATTATCTTCAATGTTGATGTTTTTTTTATCTAAATGAAAGCGCATTTCCGCTTCTCAAATATATGTATAAGTAAATAAGATACATATTTTTAGACAAATAGCACGTTTTGATGATAACGTATCTACAACAGAGCTATCATGCCTTTGGCAATGAAAAAAATAATAGAAACCTTCAACATGTCACATTATCTTCAAGCGTAAGGTTTTCGCAATCAATATATCCTTCATTTGAGAATCGCTATAAATGAAGCCATTTTCTGGTAGTTATGGAAAAGCCAATTAGATTTAGATGTCAACACAAAGAAACATATTTTGCAAATATAATTAAACTTCTCTGAATTACATGCTTGTGTGCAGGCTCTATTTTTAGAATTGTGAAACGAACTTGCATATATTGTCAACAATAAAGCTTTCAAGAGTTAAACGCTGCATAATTGTTGCTGGCTGAAAGACTAATGCGTGTTGTAATGTGCTACAAGATGGAAATTCAAAATCCTTCGCTACAATGCCTGAGGACAGAAAATGTATTTACCATGTGGTGTGGAAAATATCAGTGTGCCTCATTATTTATATCCAAGGAAAAATAATTAGCGCTGTCTGACCTATATCTTTAAAAGGTTACAAAATGCGACAAACCCCTTCGGGAAAGTATCCACTTTGGAAGGACGTGACTAAATAACAGCATTCCACTCTTACATTGCCATTTTTTACCTACATACTTAAACTGATATATTGCGTATGTCCATTGACAGATACATAAAATGTTCAATCATTCTTCAGACGGTGTTTTGATTTTTCGTACAATAAATTAAATTGTATTATGGCTGCTGCATATATCTATAGGAATTTCTGATAATTTGCACTGTGTATGGAGGTGGAGCTTAAGTGTGAACTATCTACGAAAGAGAACATGATCTTTCTATAATAGACCACAGTTACAATAGCGCATAGTGCAAATGTGTCATAATACATATAGATAGAGATAGAAATGACTTTTAATACCAAAGAAAGACATTAGTTAACATTGTTTTAGAGTTAATAGAACATGGTTCTATCAATATCCTATCAGTAAATTTAATTATATCAGTGAAATCAATGTGATCCTGGGACTTTAAGTTCGAACACTTATTCCAGATATCATCACGCTCGTGATTATACTTCGCAATTAAAGTTTTGTCTATTAAACGCATGTGTAATATTTTACTTTCAAATGCCCTTATATTAATCTGAATGTATCTTCTAAAATGAAGACTTTCTCTGATTGATCATAAAACGGCGTGTCATTCTACAAAAGGAGATGTCACAAAGAAATTATCCCAAAGTCTCTTGGTTTATAACTCCATCATTTAAAACTTAGCGGACATGGATTAATCATATAATTATGATATAGAAAACACCTTATTTAAGAAACGCGTAGGCTTGATTTGGTATTGGTATATATTTATTAAGCAGTTTGTCTTATATTTATTGAAACTTTAATATAACACGTGTCGGATTTTATTATTCTTTTAGTAATGAAGTTGTTGTTGTGTGTGTTTAAAGCTGCTTGCTGTCAGATTTTGGTTAAAAATTAAAGTTTTTCAAACTGTATGAAATTAAGATATTTTAGAACATATCGTCATATAAAAAGGTTCCAGTATAAATTCATGTAAAGTGTATCTGTAGATTTGAAATAATTATCAAATAATAAGCGTTGCAAACGCTTTTGAAATTTCAATATAAACATTTATTACACTTCCATAAAATTTGCGGTCTTCTGATTGGTCAACGATCCGTTAATAGATATTGATATTTACGGGCAAGCCGGTATTAAGGTATTAAGGTATCATAGGGGATTTGAAGGTCTGGTTACGTTCAGTCGTTAAATAAATAAAACATAAACGGAATCTTTCAAAATTTAAGAAAGGGAAGGGTAATAAAATTGTTATTTGTTTTTTGACGTGATATATGGGGATATATTACCCGCCTCGACATAATATTACCCTCGCCTATCGGCTCTGGTAATATAAGTCTAGGCGGGTAATATATCCCCATATACCACTTCAAAAATCAAATAACATATAATAGTATAGTGGTGCCGTAAAACATCATTTTCAATCGATTTTTGCAAATTCCTACCTAGATTTGTACTTTTATTGTTGATTCTAGACGGCTTTAGTTTGATATTTAAATATTGGATTCTAGTATGCCATTTTTTATTTTTATTTTTTTTTGAAAGGCAACTGAGAGCGAGCAATTTAGCGCCGATTCCAACCGTATTTTTGTCAGTAGTTAAGAAGGTGTCGCTTAAGGGATAAACATTTTGTGGCTCTAGTCTGTAAGAGTTCTACTTCAATACCAAAAACGCAGATGTCTCAATACGGCTGTTGTATACCTCTTTCACTGGATTAAAGGTGTTGACGTGGCACATGCGTTTGACGACACACCAGATAAAGATTTTGCGTAGGAAGAAAATAATCACATTTGCGGGGGAAACCGGAAAAATATTAGTGTGTATTACAAATGGACACCTAGTGAAATAATAAGCGTTGTCTGACCTAAATCTTCCGAACACTACGAAACACATATTCATAACTCTTCACGAAATTCTCCCTTGCTGAGTTGTGACTTTACAGCATCCATTTCCCCTCCTTCATGTCCTTATTTTCTGGTTTATGGAAACTTAACCTTATTAATCACATCCTGTTTTGCTTATTGATAATTAAGAATTATTTGATTTGGTGTTATTTTCTGGACGGTTGTCATTTTCAGTTAGATGTAGGATGCCGTACATTGACCTCGATAATCGTTCTTTATTCCCCCTGGGGAAATTATATCAAAGAGTAATTAAGCCGCTTGATACTATCGACTTTGGACAGAAACTTTCCACACAAACAACGCAATTGAATCTGCCTCTGTAGAATTATATTTATTTTCATTGTTCGTGTAACATCAGAAATAAACCCACAAGTTTTCCATTTGAACTACAATCCGTAAAACAGAAACTATTATTTACAACTATTAATATTTTCTTCGCTGTTCTGAATATCAAGTAATAGTTTGGGGGGAATTTACTGTGCTCTCGCATTTTATTCAGTCAGGTTAATCAGCAGTATAAACGGTATTGTCAATTCTGAAACAGCTACAGATTTTTTCCCGAGATTAACAAAATAATGTTGTAATCTTTAAGCTAACGACTAAATTTTTATCCAAGGAGAGCAATTTTCCTCTTCAGCAAACAAATATTACTCATGTGTGTTTTTGAAGATTACTTGCCTTAAGTAAACGGTACACGCTTCAAATAACAGTTTTTCCCAATTCTGATTGAATTATTTCCATTTTAACCGACCAGAATGTGTGTTGTTTTTTTTTTAATGTAAAGGGTATTACCGTGCTTTAGGGATAAAAGCAGGAGGCAGCTTACTGGAAAATGCGTTATTTAAGGCTATATTTTTGTTTAAACGATGGTTGTTGATACTGCCTCTTAGGCGGTCTGATTGTAATTGGCCTTAGCCATATCTAGAAGGCATCTTAGCAAATCAGCGAATCTCATACAATTTGTGAGAAATGTACATTTCTAATCTACATCACTACATGTACAGTATGTGCATGATAAGAACAACATTTCTTGCATACCAGATGGGTATATCTGTAGTTTGTACCAGTGCTGGAAAATCTCATCTTACACCTGCCCCTGTAAGATGACTCGCGTGAATTACTTGTGACGTAACGTTATAAACAATGTGACGTCACATTCCCAAACACAGCATTGGAATAACGTTTGTATTTATACTAAAATGCATCATTTCGATAAGTTTGTATTTAAATATCTATTTTAAAGTGCAAGACGGTATGCAAGAAAAGCCCCCTTATAATTTTTTTTTTAAAAAAAAATTTTTTTTTCTTTTGGTGGCTTTTTTGCAGGAACTCGGCAGAGCCTCGTTCCCGCCAAAACAGTTACCCTCAGTGACGGATATTTCCATCTGAACCGCGTGCTCATGTAAGAAACTAATACTCTAAGGGGTTACATGTATCACTTCCATGATGGTAACTATATATTTTCCTTTGCGAAATTTGCCGTATTTTGTCTAAATCAAATGTTTTCCTAGGGGAACCTTTCTATAAAACAAAACTCTTGAGTTTAAAAACGTGGTACAATGTCAATATGTTGCGGTTTTTGAGGTACAATATATACTTACTGGCAATATATTGGCAACCGACAATGAAAACTGAATCGAGCGAAAAGTAAAATTACTCGCTCCAAAAGCAATGTTTTAGGTTTCAGAAAATAACATTAATCAAAATAATAACAGAAAAGTTTCGAAATCAAATA
Source organism: Saxidomus purpurata (assembly GCA_022818135.1). Lineage (NCBI taxonomy): Eukaryota > Metazoa > Mollusca > Bivalvia > Venerida > Veneridae > Saxidomus > Saxidomus purpurata. The sequence goes on from JAFMSR010000012.1 coordinate 23,825,795, forward strand.
TTCTAATAACTAAACTGAAACATAGTGATTCTGGTAATTCTCAAAAATGGTTATTATTCCGAATTAAAAAAAATAATTCAGAAAATGGACGGTATGACGTAGTACAATGTAGCTTTTATTTTACAACATAAGGCATGGAGTGCAATTATTTGGAACGTTAATGAACTTATCAACGTTAAAATGCACTTATAAAATTAGACATAAACAATTATTGCTGTAATGAGTAATTCAAGTTCCGCAGTTGCACTGAATCTTGTTTACCAAAAATATAGGGATGCGGCCAATAAAGTGAAGCAGCCAATTGTCCGGAAATTACGGTACAAAAATAAAGGTCATTTTCGCAAGTGAGACATCTTTCTTGGTAAAATATGAGCTAGGCCTGGGACTTTAAATACAAAATAATTACATAAGATAATTAAATAGTCCAGTTTGTTGCATAGTACAACAGTACACGGGAAATATAACCACAATAACCTCACCGGGAATTAAAAACTCATTCATACATTACCCGCCTCATCCTAATAATACCCTCGCCTTACGGCTCTAGGCGCATAATATATCCCCATATACCACTTCAAAAACCAAAAAACATTTAACATACATTTTCAACAGCAGACGACACATATCATGCCGTCTAGATCTTATCAGGTTCAAGTTGCTATCCTTTTAGATCACAATTCTGCACCCCTTTGAATATATTTATTTATTGGTATCCGGTAGGTCATAGACCCATGTGGCAAAGTATACACAATATGGCGAACATTTACATTTAAAGCTTTTCAATTAGACATAAATACATTGCAACAGTATATCTATACTATACTACATGTATATCTATACTACATGTATAATTAATAGACTTGCCCAAATTGGAAGCCAGAATATCATATTGTAAAAATCAAGGTATAAATAAGTTAATAAGGATCTGGATTACATCTGACGGTGGAAACATACAGTCGTTTACATCACGTTATTATTTTTCTTTTGAAATTAACTTTTAAACGACAACCGCACTGTAAATTTTAACTAAAACATGTTGCATTGTACATTTTTATTTGCAGTCAGTGGTCGATGCACAATTTGACTAACTGAGCATTACATCATTGAACGATATTCAGGGCAATCAATGTAACTGGAATTTGAATTTCATTAGAAGCAATAACTGACTTTGTAAATATTTCCGGCGTCAAGTATTTGCCTTTGTTCATGCATGTACCATATTTTAATTTCTTCTCATTTGCTGGTAATCATTTTGCAATAAGATAACCAGACTAATGGAATGGCTCATTTGATCACCGAGTCTCTTTCAAGTTTCTAGATAAAAGGCTGAATAATGCTCTGACAAATTCATGACTGAACACTTCATTCTTAGAAGATTTCAGGGAGAAGAAAATTCCTCATTATTTTAGTGGGAAACCCATGCCTACACTAACTAAAATAATACTTGTATAAGCTGTTTCATTCCCATTGGACTGTATAACATTCGCACATTTTGAAAATAAAATTCCCTGAAGTACCAGGTTTAGTTTAGAACTAAAGTTTAATGATTTGTCTCGTGAATGCTAGGTCTAAGCTTCAAATGTGATTTCACTCCATTATTATATATGCTATATATATGTTATATATGCTCTACGGCGAATTAGGTCGTTACCCATTATATATAATTATTAAGACAAGGATTATTAAGTATTGGAGCAAACTAAAAATCGGTAAGGATAGCAAATTATCTCGTATATGTTATGAAAATATGATTCAATCCGATGCAAATTTTAAATGGCTATCCTTCGTTAAAAATATTTTGAATGAAACCGGTAATACCTATATATGGAACAACCAAAATAACTTGAACTTGAAATATGTCCAGGCCGGTTGGAAAAAGAAACTTAATTGATCAATTTGTACAAAATTGGGGTAGTCTGATGACAAATTCGTCCAAAGGATTTAATTATCGTTTATTTAAACATGACTTCAAATTAGAACCGTATCTATTAAAAGTTCCGTATAATCTTAGATTGAGTTTATTCCATCTAAGAACAGCGAATAATAAAATTCCCGTCGAAAAAGGTCGTTGGCGGCAATCATTTCTTCCATACGAAGAGAGAAAATGTCGTCTTTGTCCACTAAATGATTTAGGAGACGAACTACATTATGTACTAAAATGTCCCTTTTTCGGGGATGAGCGTAAACGATATATTCCTAGGTATTACTACACGCACTCTAACGTTTTTAAATCAGCGAGTTAATGTGCGCATCTTCTGAAAAAATTCTAGTTGATATTGCCTTGTTTGCCCGTATCATTATCAACACGTTTAACAATATCTAATTTAAACTACCGTCTACAAAACTACGATTGTGCCAATATTAGTACTCGTAGATAAAAAGCAGTAAACTTACGTCTTTCTGGTGCACGCTAATTGATATCATCACACGTATAATCCATTATAAGCATGAATATTGTCACATCTTATTTACATGTTAATATTGAATGCAATCCACACCTACTGTAACACATTTTATAAATAATCTCATTCACAATTATTCTGAACAATCTTCATCTCGTGTAAAGTGTGCATGACCTATTTTAACATTTATCAATGAATGATTTGTAATCTATTTTTAGTAGTTAAATATTGGTCACAGGTAAAGCATCAACGCATGACCAGTGAGTCATCAATTTCCCACTACCAAGTTTTGAGTACTAAAAACTAGATATATGATGATCATCTTAATTTCGTTTCGGAAGAGATCATCATAACTTTTAACTTTAATACTTAAGTTCTAAATAGTAAAATTAATTCTCATTTTTGTTTTTTGTTCCTTACTATTCTGCAATCTTGTATTTTTCTTAAATCACTCCAGCTTTGCGACCTTCCTGTCTGAAAGAAAGGCCACAATCTTTGGAGTTTTTAACAAAGAGAACTTTTAAAAAATTAAAAAGATATGGTATCATTGTTTTAAAATAGGTAATGTATCTTTACTGTAACTAAATTAATTACGTATAACTATTTTTCTTTTTATTCTAAGACGTACTGTAGAATTTGTATAATTAAGTAACAACTGTCCCCATTATGTCAATACCCACATTTTATGTACATTTATAGCTGCTATTGTCATGTTGTTATATAATGTAACCTGACAGAAATAAAATGGATGTTGAGTTGAGTTGAGTTGCAAATGTCAACAGAATGTAGGCTGGTTATACAGAAAAGCCATCTTTCTCAGAATGCTGGGGTAATTGATACCACCACTTGTAAAGGGATAGACTTATAAAAGTCTGTTGAGAGTGAGATAAAGATTTTTCCCTTGAAGTCGCTTTTCTCTTAGAAAAATATCTCTAAGTCTGTTTTATTTAAGGAAGGAGAAATTGTGATGATGTTAAATGTCCAGAACAGACATGAGGTAATGATTTTAGGGACTGATGCCAGTCTAGTAAAAGGACTGTTTTCAGTTGTATAAATTATTTAAAAGGGAGTTATAAAGCGGCAGTTAAAATTACATTATCAAATCAGCATGAAATTTTAACTAACACTGGCAGTTTGATAACGATTATTTACATAAAGCACTGAAAACACACGCACACGCACACGCACACGCACACACACACACCACACAAGAATAAGGTTGAAACCGAATTTACCACCTTAGAATGGTCAGTTACTCGAAATATTTCACCGGTTGTTTGGCATTCAAACATCAAAATAAAATATATCTCCGCTGAGCTAAATTCTAACATAAACAATTCAGTGCATAAACATAAAGTGAAATGAAACACAAGAAAAACACAGAATACAACTGCTTTAGAATATAGTCAGTAGCTTTTTCGATTTCTTGGACCAGGAACCTGACTTTTAAGGGCAAGAAAAAAGCAAGTAAGGGACAAAACTCTTCCCTCCTTCGTTTCGTTTTGAATAAGCAAGATATAGAAAAAGAACTACTTTTAATTAATAGTCACATATCTTCAGACATGAATGTGAAATGACTGACTGTAAATGCGTCAACCATTAAACATGTGACGCGTTTACGAATGCTGGTGTTATAACCACTCTTAAACCATTTATGCCTAGTGTTCCTTTCCGAAGCAGACAACATATACAGAGCCATCTGATCAGAATTTATGCTTTAGCATTTTGGAACACAATTGTACAAAACACCCCTATTTCAAGAAATAGACTTGCACAAATTGGAAATCAGAAGATCCCATGGTGAAACTGAAGGTATAAATAATTAATTAATTAAAGTGTTATTGTTTTAGCAAACAGCTGATTATTATTGTTATGGTTCTTGAGTAAGTAAATTACATCTCTGATGTAATCAGGATGTAAAATACCTAGCAGACGAAATGTTTTTGGTAAGTGTTCAAGAAGATCTAGGGATCTATTGTGGATCTTAGTAACTGCATGTTTGGTACAATTTATGGTAGTGATAACCTAGTCGTAATAGCGTTTTCGTTATGCTTAGGTTTGAAATATGGCTGTAAAATGTAGGCTACTGAGAACACAGCATCCAAATGAAAATAATTGCCTTTATTAAAATTAAAATCTTCTCTCTTGTCTTATCTTTTAGTAGATATGTTTCAGCATAAGTTAAACATGAACATAGAATGATTAATAAAAGTGCGCAAATATAATGAAAGGCATTCTCGCAAATTACGGGTGAATACGATTAGCATGACCTAACGTACACGAACTGGATATGTAATTATGAATTTGTATGGAGTGTTTAATGCTGTTAATATTGTTAAACTCGATGCAAAAAGCTAATTTCCAGGTTTTTATTCCAAAAGGACACTTTTCCGTGTCTCTGATCATATCTGGGGGAATTCTATATTTGGGGTATTTTAAATAAAAAGCTTCGAATTCGCCTGTTCTTAATTATATTAAAGTTACAACACATTATAGCTTAACAAACTGAATTTTAGCATTTTTGTATTAATTAAAGATGTTACAAATCTCAGGTTTTTCTAATTCTTGCGTCTATTTCAAACATCAGCAGATGTCTAGATTACTCCTTATAACTAATTAATGATTTTCTGTACTGATACAAGGAGTGAAACATGTATATCTGATCTTGCGTATTGATTATCCTCTGGCTGATGCACAAATCTTAAAAGCTTTTTTAGTCTGTTTTACAAGTCATTAGTTTTATTAGCTTCAGTGTCGATACCGTGTACAGCAAACATCAGATTAAGAAAATCTCAATATTCACAGTGCTTTCATTCCTCAGATGACCTGCCTTCTTACCGAGTATAACGCGCTTAATTCAATTAGAATACCGGAGACATTACCTTATTTGGTTATATGTTGGCTAATTCTAAAGTAACACTTGCAGCGAAACTCTAAATTCTTAGCATTGCATTCATCAGATGGCCTACCGTCCATGGTACGTACGTATCGTAAACCATCTTGCATATTTTAATAATTTCCAGACTGCTCTAGACACAGCAAATTTGATGACGTTACAAATATTGCTCTCGCCACAGTTTCTGTCATGTTGATATAAACATTCATAAGTCAAACCAATGGCAGATGTATTGAATTGTTCTCGGATATCATTTGTATCCGCAGAAAAAAATTGACAGCCTCCGTTATGCACAATACCTTCAATAAGCTATCTCATGGTTAAGGTTGACTCACTGTAGACAAATCGACGATAAAGATAATAGAAGTTTTGAATCAGATGGTACAATGTACCAGCCAGTCGTTATTAATTGCCACATCTTTACATTGTATGGTTTAGGAAAGTTTTTTTGTGCAAATAACGACCAGTATCACCGGTAAGACATTTTTGCATCCAAAGTGATTAAGTGATTAATGGTCTTCGATATTATGGAAGATTGCATCATTACATGTACCCTATAACTCAAAATGACAGAACCAACAAGATAGTGATTGCATTTCCTCAATCAAATTTATATAGGAAGTAAGTATTTGAACGCATGACTCTTTTTTTAAATTGTGTTTGATTTTTTATAAAGTTCATTTTCATTTCATAGGAAAAAGAAACGAGAGCACAATAGTTAACTGTATAAATGCGAATACAATTCTAAACTTACAACGATTGAAGCGGCTCAAAAATGAAATTTCGTAGAAAACAAATGGGTTTATAAGAAAAAAATCGAGCAAAATCTAAACGTACACCGATTGCAGCGGCTTAAAAGATTCAAAGAAATTTTGGATTGGCTGGCAACAGAAAATGCAAACGTCAACTATTTTAAACAAGGAATATTATTAGAAACTTAAATAAATACTTATCTCTTGATAATTGACGCGCAAAAGACTTTAAACTGTCGTCAACATATTAAAACCTCGTTCCAAGTATTTAAGAACATTGTATAAAAACTAATTAAAGTAATAGCCTTTGTAAGGGTTATAAATAGATAAGTTTGGAGTATGAAATCAAGTTTTATATAATACAACCTTTATCACTCTGACTACTGAATGTCACAAGCAATGCTTTTTTTCTCTTTCTTATGACGAACCGGAGAGTCTCTACATCCAAGAACTGTAATTGACTTATACCTTGTTTTCATTAATTGATTGTTAACAAACTGTACTTGTATGGCATCTTATACTGCTTTGGGAATTTGTAAAACACCAAATCTATCAACATTTCAATTATAAAAAATAGAAAAATAAAGTTTGCGTTGATACAATAAGTAAAATGATATAAACACTTTCACATTTTAAAAAGAAATATAAGAAAACTAGAATACCAGCGCATTTGATATCTTTTCATTTAATTGGATGTTCTGCTTTTGGTTCGTTGCATGCTTCAATTGACAAACAAACAAAAACACGAAAAAAGTATTAAACCACACAGTACCAGCCGTAGTGACTTCTACCGAATTGTTTGCAATAAAACCATGGTTCAACTAACTTCAACGTAAACGAACGTATTCATGATGAATTGCATTATAAATCTTCAAATAAGTGGTTATAACTGTAAGGAGTATTTCTTGTTCCATTATAGCAATTAAACTGCATCTTACTGATCAGTCAGAGAATTTGTTAAAGCCTTAGGGTGTTTATACTTATCACATCACTGATAATTATTTACTTGGACTGCGAGAAAGATAATATAACCGTTGAATAATGGTAAGCTAGACTGCTTTAATATTCAATTAGAGTAAGTCAGAGTGATATTGTTCTGTAGTTATTTGTCTTTAACTACCGTTCTAATACGCAATGGTCTCGTTCGTCTAAACATTGCGACTAATAGTTGTGCCTATTTGCATATCTATCTTGCGGCATTGAGGCATCATAAATATAAAAATCCACTTCGAGATACTTATAACTAGATTAATCCGCTCTTAGACTGCTGGGTAGCAATAAAGTACTTGAAACTAATTAATTTTTTTTTCATAACTGAACCCCAAATCCAGACAAGAAGCATACTAAGGAATATTTATTTTACAAAGTTTTATTTCTTTCACAAAAAGGCACAGTTAAGTAGATTCCTGATACAAAGTAATATTTCGAGCAGATAACTGGTTTATGTTGGTTGTAGCTTCTGTCTCTAATACATCTAATGTATCATTTTAATGGGGATCTGGACGGTTGGAGGAGAAACATCCGGCGGTTTTACATCACCTTTATTTTTTTCTTTCGACATTGACTAATGTAACCGTGAAAAATACTTCACCCCGAGCTGGATTCGAATTCGGGTCCTCCAGTACCCTAAGCGGACGCGCTACAGGTGCCGTATTATGCCTCTAATACATACATCCTCTACTACCCAGTTCTTGGATTATGAATGTATGTGGGACGTTCTAAGGGTACTACTACTTCTAACCACGACGGTTATTTGCGTTGGGCGCCAATTTTTAGGAGTGGGAGAGAATTAATGCAGTAAAGTAATTTCCGTTATTTTAAGTTGCTCTGATTGTCAATTGATAATATGGACATTAATATAATGTCTATCACTATGTTGCCTCCTGTTTCAGGCTTATCATTTTGTTATAACATTAAACAACACATAAACCAACGCCACATCAAACCATGAACACATCATAACAGAAACCATCGTCTCATCACTACATCATTACATAAACCATCGTCACTTTAAATAGGCTCTGCAATCATTCAAAAAAGAACCCACTCTTTTAAGGACCGCGTTACGGCGCACCCTCGAAATACTATATTGTGACTCTTCCATTTATAACATAGTTTTAACTAGTCAGTCTCTACTTACTATATTTACACATTAGTCTATACATTACATGAAATATAACAAATATCACATGAATTATTATGTAAACACATGATGAAATAAAACACATAGTAATCAGTCAGCATCATGATTAACAGGTTCTGTGACAAAATCTTTCAATCTTACAAAACAATACCCTACATAGCTCCACACTCACTTACTCCACACTGGTTCACTGTTAAAAATGCGATGGTTCATGCAAAGTATCAAATTAGAAACAAGGAACGCAGATCAATCTGACTGCTTATTTTCAGATAACAATAAAGGTCAAACTAAACGTGTAAACTGCAAATTATCATTTCAGACATTGCACAATACCTTACTGCTATAATACACACCAGACAGATGAATTCTTCCGCCAAGAAACCCAAACTGACCAATTAATATAGAACGACAAACTCACCCGCCATCGTATCGTATATTAGGGTTTTATCGTTGGTACCGGTTTCCAATATGGCCAACGCCCCCAGAAGAGGTTGGTTATTTTAGGTTTCGGAGGATAGTGCAAAATACAGAAAGCGTCCCAATTCCAGAGACACTCATGCAAGGTGTATAGCACTCATACATGGGGCCTCGGTTTAAGTCTCATCCGAAAGACTGTTAGTTGGTCAACCCCGGGAATCGAACTAACAACCCCGAGATTACAAGTCTCGTGCTCTACCTAGTATAGAGCTAACCGGGCTGACGATCATCCGCCAATGTACAAAATCATGCTTTATACACATGACTCATTGCGTCACACAAAACTGAGTAAACCCGTGACTGATCATGTGATAACAAAATGGAAGACAATAAATGAAGAAATAGATGAAAACCGGTCAACACGGTAATGAACTGTACACTAATAGGAATGGGACAAGAAGTAGGTGTCGGTCCACTATCAGGAAATTTCGTCAAAAAGGACCCTGTAACACTTACAACATTTTTTATCCTCTTTACAGCCGCATTTGGTGTATTTGATATATATAAAAAAGATAATGCATTGATTTATAAGGCACACTATATTGAAAGAAATGGTCATATTCGGTAATAAAAACTGTAACTGGTAACTTGATTACACGTCTTGAATAAGATTTCATTGTTTTCTACTGCGTTCTGGCATACTGTTTGTCAATAAAGAAAGTCTAGAATTCCAAGGTCCTTTCTCATATAGAAATGTCTCGTTCGGATACTGGTAGACTGGCATCAGTCGTTAGAGTCATTACCTCTTGTCTTTTCTGTGCATTTGTATAACATCTTCATAATTTCTCCTTCCCCTTGAGATCAGCATTGATTAAGACAAAATTTTAATAGAGATACTTTCTAAAAAGAAAAAGCGCTGAAGGCACTGAAAATGTTCGGTCTGAAACATAGATTATCGTAAGGATTGGTACTTAGGAGAGGAATGTTGAACACATGTTTTGCAATATGTCTGATAGTTCTAAGTGGAACATCTGACCACTTTATGTAACATCATATTGAGCAATGTAACGGACGGTGAGAGAAGCTGAAACTTCTCAATTATTCAGAGTCTTGGGATCGAGCCCCGCTACTGACCACGTCGATTTATGTGAGAAAGTTTGCAATTTTTAAAGAAGAAAATAGTTATAGTACTGGTCCTTACCAGGAATTATCGTAAGATTAACTGCCCGCCTTTAAATAAACGTACATGTAACTGAAATGTATTTCCTTTGAGGTGGATCTTTTTTCTAGACTAAGTAATGAATAAAGAACATAGTATACATTGTACTGAGCACTTGAGCATGGCTAACAACGTCATTTTTTCACCATTGTAAACATTAACACAACACATTTCTTTAATATCGACATGAAAATTAATGATCGATTGCATTGATGGTATAATACATAATATACGCGAAATAAGAAAACACATTTCTGTTGGTGTTCCAATCATAACAAATACCATAAACATAACATTAATCAGAAACTGCTTACACATTGATGGGCGACCAGTATCGATCCAGACCAGCTTGCTTGCATAGTCGCAAAGTCAATTATGTTGGTTTTCCCATGACGCGGCTCAAATTTTTTTTTTTTTTATTACACTGAACCACGCAAAATACACGAATGGTAGGTATTTCAAAATGAATGAATCACAGTATATTATTGTAAATAATCATAGTAATCAATCAATAATTTCATTCAACGATAGTTAGGAAGCCTGTCTATTGAAACACTGTTGAAAAGGTGGTTTAAGACATACTATTTTGCTACTAGCTTACTTACAAAATCTTCGGTGCCTTTTAACAGTCTATTTCGCATGTTCAACTAAATTAACAAATGCATACCACGGTGCTTTCCTGAATATGGCAGTTAAAGGGTATATTTCACAATTATCGCTAATAGCGACAGCAACTTAAAAACTGGCTCTTTTTTATATAAACTCTGTCGTTAAATTACAATCATCTTTAAACTGCGTAGTATCTTCGTGACTTCGCTACTTTCGATTTTGGAGTGAAACATATCCTAACCGAGAAGTTAACCAGAACGACATTCCGTCTGTAATCAGAACCTACATTTTCATTAAATAACCGATGAAATGGCGTTTATAAATGCAATGTAGGTAAATTGCAGTATAAATGGTATATGAAGTGTGTCACTTTCAGCGCGTTTTGATCGGCTGCTTATTAAAGTAGTGCACGTCTTAACTGCGTAGTAAGAAACAGACCACTTAGTGCCATAATGCTGTATCTGTCGAACGCTTAAGAAGTACTTACAACCTATGCACAGTAACTTAGAAAAATTGACTAAATTCTTTTCTATGATAAAATGTCGCATATTTTTCTATCTTTGAAACAATATAAATCTTTACAATCATACCAACACCAAAACTGTTGATTACTTATGTTACTTTCTACAAATATATGATGTGATCAATCTGAATGATTATTTAGAATTGAGGGGTAGTTCGGTTTTAAAAGTAGAAACTGCTCTTCTCAGAAACTGGGTACAATAAATGTTAGGATTTGAAAATCCTCACAGTCATTTAAAAACGACAAGTAGAGAAAAAATTAAGACCTCTCAATCTCAACAGACTTTTATAAATGTAGGATACTTGTTGCGGTTTGTATTTACGTCACTCGTAGATAACTGTTAATAGATCTAGCTTTTTATGGTTCCCGGTGGATAAATTTTGTGAAAGTGGTAATTAAATCAATTGATATTATAGAGTTAAGACTGCGATTGTTCACGCAACTAATAAAAATATGGAGGAAAGGTTACGGAGAGAGCACCAACTCTGAACAAGTGGAGTATGTTTCTAAATTGCTTTGTTTCTAAAACAAACTAAGCTTATTCAAATAGTTCTGATAAAAAAAATTTTTAAAAACACACTTAACGCTAACTATAATTAAGAACTTCAAATAATGTTGGTTTTAGCCATGTTCATCTTTTAGTAAACAACACTTTGTCATTCAGCTGCTAAGTCATAAATATATTATTAGTTATATGATTGTAATATCAAAATAATTTTATTATTATAATTTTGTATTTCCTGCGATTTTACAGTATTATATCTCTTTTATAATTTTGTATTTCCTTCGATTCTCTCTTTCTCTGTACACTCATGTCAGCAGACCAAGCAGGCTAGGCTACATGACTAAGTCACGCGGTAAAAATGATGCAACTTAACACGAGGTTTCAAAATTAGAATTACCCGTATTCAAAACGTTTTCTGGGAGAATTTATGGCCAATTTCGCCTAAAGAGGCATGATATAACAAAACACGCGCAAAAAGAATATTTTGAAGATCGATATGAAATAAGGGCTTTAAGGCCTTGTTATCTAATGACCGAGAATTCACTGTAAATGGAATTTGAATGACATTATAATGTGTAAGCATTTCCGGCGTTAAGTAATTGCCTCTATTGATGCATGTAACAGATTTTAATGTCTTCTCATTTGCTGGTAATCATTCTCCGACAAGATAACCAGAGAAGCGGACATGCTTAATTGATTACTGAAGCTCATGCAAGTTTCTAGATAAAAGGCTAAATAATACTTTGACAAGTTCATGTAAATTCTTAGAAGGTTAAAAGGAAAAAAAACGACCAATTGTTATGTTTAAGTTTTTGTTTTTTCCAGACACCTGAAAACTTATTTAGTTCATTTTCTTATTCCGATTTGATAGTCTTTCAACATTTGCAAACTTTGAAAATGAAATTTTATTATTTATTAGATTCAGTTAGGAGCTCGAAAAAAACAAATTCTTACCTTTCAAAGAACACTGAGACAATGGGTTAAAAGAAGGCAGATGTTTTACTTAATACAGGTCAATATAACGTGAGACATACATATACAAATGTTCTTACAATTGACCGAGACTTGCTAATTTGATTAATGCTTTACCATTTAGATACTCCATGATAATGGAATTATTTCATCTCCTTCTTGCAGAGTTAACCAGGCTGGCTTCAAGTACAATCGACCAAATACATCAATCATTATGTCGATACGAGGAAATTACTATTGCATTACCATTATAAATGCGAGTGTTTCGTGATATTAAAGAAACGAACAAGAATCTCCCACTGGTTCTCTTATAAAATTATGAGAAAACGGCTAAAACTAGAGATATCATAGTAGGTGATTCATATTCCCATCTCTGCAAACTGGGCGTATTTATATAAGTACACGATACGTTGATATCGTAGACGTGACATTTTAAAGTAACATCAACGGAATTTTCACCTTAATTTATAACAAAGTCAATAAAAAGATTTGTTTCAGATGTCCTTAACATCTCTTTTGTCGGTAAAACGATTTTTTGAACCCAATACTATTTACAAATGACGAAACCATGTGATAAACATTCCATCATTTAAGCCATTATGATATTCGTCTCCTCAAACTTTGCACAATTTACATTAGATAACGTGTCAGTAACAGGTTCTAACAATTTCCGCTTTCTATTTCAAATGTATGACATGGCACCTTCGGAGAAGTTATTGTTCTTTGAATGCTAAGATTTGTAAAAAAATTAATTTCCGACAACTTCTTCTACATGTAAACCCTTTGGATTTAATCCAGATTTGAAAACGGTTTCTAAGAAGTATAAGATGTCCTCTAATTGACTGATTCCGCATGTAAGAACTGTAACCAATGGCTAGTAGGTACACAAACCAACATATTCCACGTGACTGGCCTTTACATAGGCAACATATATGATTATTTAGTCGAATGAATGTACACGATATTATAATGATATTATGAAATTTTGCAAAAATTCTGACTTTTATAGTGGTTTAAATAGTGCACGTAATTAAAATCATTCTAAACTGAATTACTTTAAATGACGGAAATGATAATCCTATTTATTGGTGGCTCAAAATTGTAGTGATCTGTGTAATGTGTAATGACAAAACAATTAACAGGTGTTTTATACATAAAATTATAAAGTCCCGGAATCACTTTTACATTTAGTTATATAGTAACATAATCCTTTTTTGAATTGAACATTGTTCTATTTTCTCTAAAGCAATGTTGACAATCCTTTTCGGATTCAAGTGTTTCTTATAGAAAAAGATCATTGAAAAAAATAGTGCACTATGTTTCTTAAATGTGCTTATCGATTTAAAAGCAAAGTAAGGAATGAGTTTTTGGTACAAATAAATGTCATTTCTGTCAGTAAGACATCTTTCTTGATAAAATGAAAGCTACTTGTTCATGTGTTGGAGCATGATTAGCTCAAAAGACGTGCAAACTGAAGACTTAAGATCTACAGATCAGTAAAATTTTACTGTAGGCAGATGCAGTTCATAAACCTGATTTCAAAATACTAACTGTCTTGTTAAGGAAATCTATTTTTACATTAATTACGTTATTTTATTGCCTTATTACTACATCGTACCTGAAAATGTTCAGTAAATTTGCGTCGGGTACTCATTACCTTGATTTACGAGCTACATGAGTTTAAGCAGCTTCCTAATTATTTCTTCAAGCACATTGTCTGTATTTGATTATTCATAAATCAAGCGATGATTTGCTATTTGATGATGGTTTGGAAGCAGATAATGCTATGAATTATATTGAAAGTGCAGTTTAAGGAAGATCGGTTACATGTGAAATGAATAACTCTCTTGGGGTTTTCACATTCACAGATTTCGTGGGTAGGTCAAACGAAAAACGCCCAATATTATAATTTTTGGAATACCAAACAGTATATAAAGCGACTTTAAATTATTGCAAGAACAAAACTTTTATGTATCATAAATAAATTGGTTGCACCATAGATGTCTGGTTCAAAGCTATCTTATGGGTCTGATGTCATTCTGAATATATACAAATACATAAGGCTCCTTAGAAGTTTCGACGCAAATATTTTTACTTCTAAGGAAGAAAAGTGCTACAAACTGTGCTTCCAATATTCTTCTACCGATGCTTGTGTCTATTTCGAAAAGGCAACAGGTGAAGATTCCTCTGTATTTCTAATTAATGATATAATTCTCTGTACATATATTAAGATTAAGGCACATATATCTGATCTTTCGTATTTATTCTTCTCATTACTCTTAAGATAACCTACCATTTAAAGTCATGTATTTGATTTAGCTGGAGTATTCTAAATCATGTTCTGCATATCTTTATGATTTCCATACCATACGATGACGTCACAAGTTCCAGAGCTATTATTATTTTCTTATGTCAAGCACATGTGTAAATTTTATCAAGTTAATACTAATGTAAGTAAAATAACTGTTTTAAATGTATGATCTTTGAAAAAATGAGGTTTTAGATTTTACTTGAACTTTTCATGACATCCGTCTATGATTACACATAATTTTCATAAAAAGCACGAGAACAACGGGGTCTTACATTGCCTGCTGTTTTTCATCATAATTTGGGGGATTCATTATTCTATGTGTAAGTCTGACTGCTAATGTGTGCTGTTTTGATGATATTTACGTGTTACTTCACATCTTAAATGTTTATGTACATTGTAATTCTGGAACTTCAGAAAGTACTTTAATTGCAGCATCTCTAAAGAGCTTTAACGTTCCTCTTAACACCTCTTTTGCATCAAATGTTTACGACTGTTTTAAAGAAGATAGATTTTATTTCTTTATTGAAAGGAATAAAATGAATGGACAATGAAAAGGTAATCTTAACCTTAACACTTACGTTATATGCTGTTGTCTGTTGCGTATTGACCCGCGTGAAAATATGGTCTCAAATGGCATCAAACTATTAAACTTTCGTGCAATGCATTAAAGAATTGTATAACAATTATGAACTATGACAATAATTTGCCAGATTATCTCTAACCATCAATGTTGTTAATGCTGAATCAAAACAGCCTAATAAAACTCAAAAGTAATTAGTAACAATGAACAGTAATACATTAATGTAAGGATAGATTCCGATGCGGTGATTTAAACTAATCCTTATATACCAATTCGGAGTAATTAAGGCTTAGGGAGTTTACGCTTATTCCACGATTCACGATAAAGTGTGAGCTAGGTAATGTGAAAGTTGAATAATAGTTAACTAGAGACTGGGTTAAAATTTCAAATATTAAAAATATTTATCGAAAAGCATCAAGGCATCTAAAACATGGAAACGACTGTAAGATACAAAATTATTTCATAAATACGTTTTATTAGATAATTAAAGAGTATTCGATAACAGATAACCATAATCACTTTAAAGGGAATAAAGAACTCATTCATAAGTGACCCCCAACTCCGAGAAGAGAAGCAGATAATTTCCATTTTCAGTGAGCAGTTCAAACTGAAAGCGACAGTATCTTAAATGTCCTTTACAAGTATCATGGGGATACAGTTAATCTTTCAATCATGTAAAATTTGATATACATATAACGATCATTCATTATTTTTATTCAAACTTTTGCCATTTGCTCGGTTCCGTCCGACATATCGTCCGTCCGTCAGTCTGCACTGCGTGTCCACTTAAATAGAATAGACCGTTTGAAATATCAGTGTGTTGCCCATAATAGAAGCGTGTATCAGTCAACACAGCCATAGAGTAAATTTGAAAGTCAAGGTCACACCACAGTTTCAAAACCTATGACATAGGGTCAGTTACCTTGTAATTAATGATTTTGTTCTGTTATTTTGTGACTTGGCTGTAACTTCTACATACGTGGACTAATTTTTAAATAATTCCTCACAGTTGTTGTTCAAACCTTGTCTGATCAAGGTCAACGTCCCAGTTCAGGATCAAAGGTCATAAGACTATACCACCTCAACCCCTGGAAGGATTGTTTTGCAACTTGTACAAACAGGTAGACAACATAACAATATCCTTATGTGAACCAAGCCTGCTGGAAGCTCAAAGTCACTTTTAGAAGTTACCTTTTAAACAACCTTTACAATTTTTTAAACCGCAATTTTGATACTTTTCCAATGGATATGCACATATTCGGATAACAAGATTTACGTCGGGATCAGATTTCAATGTTTTCCACTGATAACCGCCTCATTGCTTGTCAATAAACAGTCAAAATAATAGCTTCTCGTCCAGAAATGCCTCGTTCCAATATTGACTGCAGAGTGCTTTTACGTCTTCCATATATACGTCTTAAAAGATCAGGCTCGTTATTGTTCCCCGTGGATAGATTTTGCCAAATGGTAATTAACTGAATTGGTATGATAGAATTTAGACTGCTGTTGTTCACGCAATAAGAATGGAAATGATAGGTAACAGGGAGAGCACGAACTCTGTACTAGTAGATTGTGTTTCATAGTTCCTTCTTTTATTGAACAAGCTAAGTTAATTTGAAAAATCTTAAAACGAACGTTTTAGATTTACTGAAGATTTGCGTTTCTTTGTATTAAAATCAATTGAGATTTGCATAGAAGGCATTTCTTAGATTAGTATACTGAATTTCATATTTATAGTTTATGTTATACAACTGTACGGTATGAAATTGTGAGCACACTCTCTATGTCATTTTGCGAGTTATAGCCCTAATTTTACAATTTTAACTGTGTATGTGGAAGACGCATCTTTTTCATACTTAAATTTCAAATGTAAAACGTTGTCAGATTCGATATATCCCTGAATTAATGTACAGATGTGTCCTGGACCATTTTGCAAAATACTATAACATAATAATGTTTTTTTATAAAATATCGATGTTTGAGATTGTAATATTGTGTCCTACAATTCAAATCCTGAGACTCTGAAAATGCCTGTAAGATTTATATTTGCTTACAATATTTCACCTGCTTTCGCTGAAATAATGTCTATGTTCTTTCTTTTATAGTTATGACCAAACAAAGTTTATATAGCAATACATTTTTTACATAAATAAAGACGGCCACGATGACCCTATATTGCTCACCTGAGTACAGGTACACTTACCTGGTGGGTGTTGTTAATTTTGACCCTAGATGCATGATTTGGAAAAGTAGGTGGAAGACCACTAGACAATGTAACATTCCAAATATCTAAGTTCTATGCCTTGTATAGCAGATTTCTCAAGTTTTTTTTCTGGTTTCAGTGAAGACGTATTTTAAAGGTTTTCCTTTATAAGCCTACGTAAAACCAATTGACTCAGAGTGGGACCAATTTTGACCCGTAATAATTTGAAAAACCTTCGTAGAGGTCTACTAGACAATTTTACATGCCAAATATCTAGGCTCTAGGCCTTGCGGTATCAGAGAAGAAAATTTATAAAGTTTTTCCTATACTAAACGACTCCCTGGGCAGAGACAATTTTAACCCTGGGAATGATTTACACACACGAGGAGACACTGTTACATACAAAATATCTTGGCTCTAAACCTTGTGGTTTTGGAGGAGAAATGTTTTAAAGTTTTGCCTATATAAAGCCTTCGTAAAACAAGTGACCTCCTGGGCGGGGCCAGTATTGACCCCAGGGGTATAATTTGAACAATCTTAGTAGAAGTCTAGTAGACAATGCTGCATATCAAATATCTAAGCTTTAGGCCTTGTGGTTTCAAAGAATATTTTTAAAGTATTTCCTCAATTTTTGCCATACCTACCAGAGGAATGAAATTCTTTGAACAATTTTGGTTGAGCTTTGGGCAAGGAATAACCCTGCCAAGTTTCCTCACCATTGACCCAGTGGTTTCAGAGGAGATTGTGGTTTGAAGCAAAATGTTGAGAGACGACGGACGACAGACAATCCATCCTAAAACCGGAAGGTGCTGATAAAAGTTCTAGACTGATTTTTGAAACTTATTTGACTGTCAACGCATATCATTTTGTAATCAGGCTACATCTTTATAGGTACAAGCGATTAAAGATGAGTTATGTTCAGAAGCAAAAATAGCCACATTTTAAGTCGTTTGTTGGTAGAACTAACGAGACGTTTTGCCAACGGTAAGAGGAATTCTTTAGCAAATATCATACTACGAGTTCTGTGAAAATGTAGTGAAATAAGGGCTTTAAGGACATGTTATCTAATGACCCATAACTCAATGTAAATGAAATTTGAATTACAAGCAGAAAAACAGCTTGCTGTGCAAGTATTTCCAACGTTAACTGTATGCCTCTATTGATGCATGTAACAGGTTTTAATTTCTTCTTATTTGCTGATAATTATTCTCCGACAATATATCCTAAGAAATTGAACGGCTTATTAGATCAGTGAAGCTCAAACAAGTTTCTATACTATAGGCTGAATTGTTCTTATCGTAATTGCAAATGATTGAACACTTGATTCCTAGAAGATTTCAGGGAAACAAGCAAATTCAATGATTTTATATCAACCGCCGAATGAAGCAAAGCAGTGGAAAAGGTTTCAGAAAAAAGAAGCCTTTTTTAAATTTCACCACTCCACTTGGGCCTTATTCTTTGAAGGCATATTTGTTTGCTGCAAATTACAGTCATAAATAACGTACTTGTTGTAAGTTCACTTAAATCAATCCTTCTAGATTCAGGCAAAAAGAAATTCTTAAGTTTCAATAAAGAATATGCAAGAAAAGCGCTACACCCCTTAAGGGTCTCGTTTCTGAAGCAAATCCATTTCCTAAATGTTCAATTGTTAGAAACTATAAACTTTTAAGTTGATTATTTGCCAAACAAAATCAAACTCTGGCAAGCCTTTTCAGAAAAAAAGAAGAATGTTTAAATATCTAGCCATTTCACCAACGGGTGCAGTGGGTGTAGGGATGGAAACTTCATGTAAATTACAATTAAATTTTAAAAATCGGTTTCAGAGAAATACAGGTCTACTTTTATAGGTTTTATATTGAAGTATTTAAGAAAAAACAAGTACAATAACTATAGACATACTAAGACAACCCTGACGAAAGTTGCGCCTGCGCAGCGGCATTATGTTATTGTATATTCATTATAACTTTCATGAAATTCTATTAATTTGGACGAACGGACACACGGACAACGCCAAAACAAAAACAAAAAAAGGTTATCATTTTATTTTAACGAGAAACCCGTGTCAAAGCTTACCGTAATCATACTCGCTATAAACGTGTTTATTCTGATTTTGACTGTCATACTACCTTCTCATTGAGAATGAACTCTGATATATCAGTCCTAGTTTGGAACTTGATTTTCATTTTTTCATTATTTGTCTCATGTACATTGAAGTGCATTCAATGTAAATATGATTTTAGAGTAATAAATAAATGAAAATGTATCCCAAATGTAGGCTGATTATAAAAAAAAACATTAAACAGAGCGTAGAGAAAATTGATGATGCCAAAATGATTACTGGTGAAAGTTTCTATTTCTATACTGTATCATATCTAGTAAGCTATCTATTAAGTCCTTGGAAACATTTGGAAACGTTCGACTGAATAATAATACGCCTTATCATTTGAAAATTAAATTGAAAATACATTTAAAGGGACCAGCATATACATGTAGCTTTCAGATAAGCCCTTTGACTTAACAGAGCTCTCAAGCCAACGAGTGATTCATTTACAATTGTTCGAATCTTGTTATTTTGATAAATGGTTTTATACTTAGATACTAGATGAAGATGGAATACTCTTCTCTTCGTCGTGTAGAGTTAAATTATCTCAAGAACAATTGACCAAATACATCAATCATGTCGATACAAGAAGATTATTATTACTTAACCATTATAAATGCGAGTGCTCTGTGACATTAAAGAACAGAAGGATAATCCCCACTGGTATTATTATAGAAATGAATTTATTTTCGGGAGCATACATCGTGTTCTATGTGTAGAGCAGTTATTTCATAAAAATCTTTTTTGCTTTTTTCAGATTATCAAATACGATCCCTCTGGCCTAAGTGTACTTTGTGTTTTGGTTTTATTGTTAAAGGTGTATGATGAGAGATGGTAAATGATTTATGCTCGTTTGAGAGAATCGAATTAGAGCATAATTAAGAGAACAACTTGTCACAGTTGTTGATCACACCATAACCACCACACACTATAACCTTTTTTGTACGTAAATATTACGGTGTGACATTTAAATACAACACAATCTGAATTGTCAAGCTACAATAGGATTAAGTCAATGGGAAAGTAGTTTGTTTAGTTTATTTCAGTCTCACTTTACATGATACAAAATATCACAGATTAAAAATATACACATACTATCATGCAAACCTTTCTATACAGAAATATGAGAGACATATGACAATAAATAAGACAAATATTCTCAATGATTATGACATCATTTACATAATAAAACTATGTAACCACTGCTAATCTAGATTTAAAAAGACCTTAAAATAAGAGAGATAAAATACTGATCAAGGGAAAAAAGGCACTAAAGCGCAATTAAGAAATGTTTTACAAAAGCAACTATCAGCTCTGATCAGATCAGAAATGAACTGATTAGCAGTGCTTACATAGAAGAAATAAGAGTAGTTATATATTATTAAAGACTGTAGACATTACATACATAAAAAAGCCAGTATATTCATTATTAAAAATATCTGTAAAGTTTTGGCACATAAACAGGTTAATATCACATGGCTTAAAGACACAAAGCTGTACCAAAAGCTTTGTAAATCACAATGGTTATCACTTATTTAACCTGAGTATAGTCCATATGACAATATACATGGACAACAGTTCATATGACTGACTCATTTTGGTTATATAAAATACAGCAGTAAATTTACAACCTTATCATTTGTACAGCAAATTGTTTCTGGTTTTTAAAATCATAAAACAGGTCTTGGCACTTATTTTAAACATATTTTCATCAGACAGTACAAATATTAATTTATTATCATCAGACAGGTTCAAGTAATTACCATTAATTTTACATGCTTCACTTGTGAGTGCATCTCTAATACATTGATGCATTACAGTGAAACAAAACATGTATTTCATTTTCAATTTCTGATTTACAAATAGGACATAGGCGTAGGTTTTCTGGGATATTTTCATATCTTCCAGTCTCTAATCTAAGTGGAGCTACTCCACACCTAAACTTAGCTAACGCAGATCTATGTTTTAAAGGTATCTGATATTTAACATAGTCTTCAATTGCATACTCTTCTTTAAACGTTCTGTACGTTCTGAGCTTATTACGCCCATTTTTAGACGGCCCAACCTCACTGTTGATATTATCTCTCCATAGAGGAATAAACTTTTGCAATGAGTTTGTTAACACCTTATCACAGAAGTACTTCGAAGATGACACATGGCAACTATCTGCTAAAACTGACAACCCTATGTCATTTATATGTTTCTTAAAGTCAAACTGCCAATTTTTGCAGCTAGTATTACTTTTACTGTAGCAAAAGTTAAAAATCCGATACTGATTACAGTGCAAAACGTAGTGATAATGTGTGGGGTAATGCTGACCGTGATCCAGACTGGAATTCTGACAGTCATTCTTGGTCAGACACTGATTTCCCAAATCTAAATGTTCAAGCAAATAGCGTGCCCGTGGACGGGCCTCAGCATTCTCAAGATAACAGTAACACTCGTCTGTAGGACAGGCACGGAGAGTCGCACACAAATTGTGATTTTCAAAATAACCAAGACTTTTCAACATCACGTGAAAGTCTGAATACTGACCAGTTATCTAAACACACGAACAGCAATGTACACTATTTTGGTCAATATGACCAGACCAATTTAAACCGTTATAACAACACTGTGTCAATGTCTAATACTGATGCTTGTAATCCGTTATCATCAAATTATCTTAAAATAATGTCTTTAAACGTATGCGGACTTAAAAGTAAAATTATTCGCCCAGAATTTACAAATTTAATAAAAAGCTATGACATTATCGGTTTTCAAGAAACTAAATTAGATGACTTGGATTAGGTTAACATAGAAAATTTCAAATTGTTCTTTAAACATAGGAAAAATATTTCAAGACGAAAATCGGGTGGCCTAGCATTAGCAGTTAAAAATTATTATGCAAAATTTGTGCGCATACTTGAGTCAGAAAGTAAACTCGTTCTTTGGTTTACTGTATGCAAGAAATTTACAACACTTGATAGTGATCTACTATGCGGATTAGTTTTATTCCGCCCGAAAACTCTGATTTTTCAGCAGAAGATCCGTATAACGAAATTCAAATAGAGCTGCATATTTCTCCGATAAATATTCACACACGTGTATGTTTGGTGATTTTAACTCTAGGACTAAGAATCTTAATGATTTCACTGACATAGACAGACACCTCTTTCAAAATGTAATTTTAATGATTTTTGTCTGAATATGATGATGAAATGTTATTTTTTGACAATTGTACAAATGTTTTCCAAAAAGATGTAATATGGACAACTCGTAAACAATTATGGATATAAGTGTATTGATTTTTACAGTTAAATAAGCTGTATTTGTTAAATGGGCGAACTAAAGGTGACTTATCTGGTGCATTGACCTGTAAAAGGAGCGAGCTGTGTTGACTATTTTGTGTGTAATTCAAAGCTTTTCAAGTTTATTGAGTCTTGTAATGTGGTCGATTTTTGTCCTTTATACTCCGATGCACACAACCCGTTAAGTCTTTATTTAAATCTTAATATTACAAAGCCGAGAAAATAGATATTACCAGTCGCGAAAAAGTAAAACTTTGGGATAGAACAAAGGCTATGTCGTTTGTTGAAAACATTAGCTCAGCAGAAGTCCTAGAATTGAATATGATACTTGAAAATTAACCGCCGTCAATGTCTGCCAGGATCAGATTGACGATGTTTCTACGCGTATTTCGACATTATTATTAAATTCCGCTGAAAAGTCATTTGGTCTTACTAAAAAGTCAAACAAGTAACACTAGCTTTCAAGAAAAACACCGCGTTCCAAATGGTTTGGCCGAGACTGTAGAATAGCTCGCAGACAGTTCCATAGAGCAAAATATTTATATAAACTTCGGAAATCTGAGCAAAATAAGAATACATTAAAAGCGCAAAGCAAAATATACAAAACAAACTTTAGATAAATACCATAAATCGTTTCAAAAAGCGAAAATAACGACTTTGAGAAAATTGGGAAAGTCGAATCCGAGTAAATACTGGAAGATATTGCGAGGAGACTCTAAAAGTAAAATTGATGCAAAATTAAGTGATTTATACGAATATTTTAAAAGAAGTAAATTTTAAAAGATGACACAATCGAAATGTACGGAAATGAGAATAATTTTACCGGAAATAATGAAGGGAATGAAGAAATAAACTCTGAAATTACGCTCGATGAAATCGAAATGCACTTAAAGGACTAAAGAATAATAAAGCCGGTGGTATTGATAAAATTGTCAATGAGCATATTAAGGCCTCATGGAATTTAATGAAAAACATATACTTAAAACTGTTTAATATAATTTTTGAAAATGGAATTGTTCCACAGACATGGACAACTGGTATTATTAACCCTATATACCAGAAAAAAGGCGATCCTTCGAAACCTGAAAGACCGATCACTTTGTTAAGTTGTATAGGAAAATTGTTTACATCTGTAATAAATAATCGAATAACTAAATATGTAGAATCAAACAATTTGTTAAATAACACACAGGCAGGTTTTAGAAAGGGGTTTTCAATAAATGATAATTTATTCGTATTAAACAGCTTGATTAGTATATTAAATAAGTCTAAAAAAAAGCTTTTCTGTGGTTTTATTGATCTAAAACAAGCATTTGATACAGTTTGGAGAGACGGTCTCTGGCAAAAACTAATTTCAACGAATATAAGCGGTAAAGTTTTAGACTTATAAAAAATATGTATCAGAACATTAAGTCTTGTATTGCAGTAAATTCAACTATTTCGAATTATTTCCCTTGCAATATTGGAGTAAGACAAGGGGAAAATTGTCCCCTCTTCTGTTTTCCCTATTTTTGAATGATCTTCACCAATTCTTTTTGAAGACAGCAACAATGTCCAAGGTATTAATCTGTTTAATTTGCAAAAGATCACATTTTGAACAATGCCCATGTTTTATTAAAAATGTATATTTTGTTATATGCTGATGATACAATAATACTCTCTGAAAATGAAAATGATTTTCAAAATGCACTAAATCTATATGAACAGTATTGTGATCAATGGAAGTTAACAGTGAACCTTACAAAAACAAAAATCGTAGTTTTTTCTAAGGGTCGCCCAATGAAATATAACTTCGTGTTCAAGAACGAAAGGGTAGAAGTAGTCTCTGAATTTAAATATCTTGGTATATGCTTTAGTAGAAGCGGATCTTTTCTCAAGCCAAAAAACATATAGCATCACAGGCATCTCGAGCAATGTACAGTTTACTTAGAAACGCAGACTAAAATTGCCATTAGATTTACAAATAGACATTTTTAATAAGACCATAAAACCTATACTTTTATTTGGAGCAGAAATTTGGGGGTATGGAAATTTAGATATCATAGAAAAGGTACAGCTAAAATTTCTTAAATATATTCTTAAAGTAAAATCCTCAACGCCAAATTATATGGTATATGGAGAGACAGGTTGCCTCCCTTTATCAATAGAAATTGGTGAAAAGGTAATCTCTTTTTTGGTCACGAATCTGTAATATCGAAAATCTGGAAGTGAATAAACTATCAAGTATACTGTACAAGATAATCTATAATTACTCTATCGAACTCAGTCAGGTTAGAAACAAAAAACACTTCCCATGGCTACATTCTGTTAGAGAAATCCTTATCAGCTGTGGCCTCATAGATATCTGGAATTCGCAAAGATTTCCTAACAGCAAATAGTTAAAACTAACAGTAAAAGCAGAAATTGAAAGATCTATATTTAAATGACTGGTATTCCGTTTTAGACACCTCTAGTAAAAGTGTTACATACAGAATCTTTAAAAAACGCTTAGTATTCGAAAACTACCTAGTCGAAACCCCTATTCAATATTTGCATTACGTGATTCGTTTTAGAACAAAGGAATCATAGACTTCCAGTTGAAATAGGTAGTTGGTCTAAAATAGATATAAATAGACGTCTTTGTAACAAATGTAACTGTAATTATGAAATTGGTGATGAATTTCATTACTTGTTTAAATGTAAAAGTTTCGAAAATGAAAGAACGCAACTATTAAAACCATATTATTACACACGTCCAAATACTTATAAAATGGAGCAATTATTTCATACGGACAGTAAAAGCGAATATATTAAACTGTGTAAGTTTATTAAATTAATTTTAACTGAAGAAAGGTGATCTCAAACAAACAAAGGGCTAACCCCGTATTGACGTATTAATGGAATCAGGTTGCATTGATAGGTATAGTCGTTGAGCAGATGACAAAATGTTGTTGTTGTCAGCTTCAACAATGGTTCAACATTTATAGTAAT
Organism: Saxidomus purpurata; assembly: GCA_022818135.1. Classification (NCBI taxonomy): domain Eukaryota; kingdom Metazoa; phylum Mollusca; class Bivalvia; order Venerida; family Veneridae; genus Saxidomus; species Saxidomus purpurata. Next base: position 23,851,688 of record JAFMSR010000012.1, read on the forward strand.
TTCAGTCTTAACATGTTAATTTGCATGACTCTCCAAATCGAAATTATTTTATAAACAGGTACGAACTTCACAACTGAATATATTATGAATGTTTTGTATTACCATAATTGTGTATGAGCCTCATAGTATTGTACTATTGTAACCTCATTATTTCATTGTAATGAAATGAGTGAATAAAGGTTCTTTGACTTGACTTGACTTGATAGTTAGTTCTATCATGCCTCATTCGATTGATTCTATGCCAGTGTTGAGCAACAGATCTCCATTGTTTCACATAAGGCGGGTGCCAAGCAAACTCACCATAAAGTGCATTGCTAGGTGTATATCTCCCAGTGCCTAAAAAGAAGCGCATTGCTCTACATTCAACGGCATTTATAAAGGAATAGGATTTAGTACCCCAAATAGCAGCACATTATGATATTATGTTTAAACATACTTCTGTTTGTATGTTCTAACATACTTTACATTAACAGACATATTTCATTAATTAATATGTTAATGAACCTAGTATCAGTGGGTGAACACTATTGTAGTAAATCCGATAAACATCATTTGATGTTATAATGATATTCGCCGTATCAATCATAATACAATTTACGTTTTTAAAATGTGTTAGTAACAGACATTTTGCTTTTTTCTTTCCAGTATATGACTTGATTTAAAGTGACATGGCCTGAAGAGCTTTTTCGCTTTGAATACCAGAAGTTGCTCTTTATTCACATTCCGGTAAGTTTTTGTATAAGAAATCGACTTAATCAAGTCTGGTAGTTAAGCTGCATGAATTAAAGAGTTTTCTGTTTGTTAACATGATTCATAAGCAACGATAGTACAATGCTATTAAATTTCGCCTGACCAGCTTTGAGTTGCTAACGGAACAGGTACGATCAATGTGAAATCAATATATAAATAACTAAAATTCCGACTTCGTCTGTAAAATCACTTCAAAAAATGGTAAGCTAAATGACTTCAAATAACAATTAAAAGAAATCAGGGGGTTTTATTTACGATTTAGAAAAATAAAAACTCCAAGCTGTATCTAAATGAAGGTACAATTTGACGTTTGTATTCATATTTAAGTCTTGTCTTGGAACATGTTAATGATCTCAAAAAAGTATTATTGACTGATTATTTAAATCGTACAAATCACTGTCATTCACTGAATAGTTTCTATGTTTACTGTAGGCTGTTACAGTTCAAACACCCGATTGTATTGTAATAAATGTCTTGTCAAAGAAATTTTTTTCCCATAAAACGATAGCATTTTATGATCAAAATTTATGGCATATTTATTACATTGTACCTGGAAATCTTCCACAAATTTGCGTCGGGCCCTCATTATGTTGATTTACGAGCTACAAGAGCTTTTAGCTTCCTATTTATTCCTTCAAGCAGATAGTGTGCATTTTTGTATTCATAAATCAAGCGTTGATTTGCTGTTTGGTAATTAGTCGAATGCAGGTAATAGCATCTTAATGAATCAGGTGCAGTTTAAGAACGGTTAGATAAACTGTGAAACTTTTTTATTTTATTGAGATACGTATTTTCGCGTAATTCGTGGGTTCGTCAATTCACCAATTTAACATCCTAAAAGATCTAAACACAAGCATTCGCAATTATATACATGTGGAAAAGCTCACAAGTTATTAAAAATATTTGCAAATTCTGTTCGCATAGTATTCGTTTTGAATAAGCCTATAATTATACAATGATTAACAACTTCTTTCATTTTAAGAATTATTACCAGGATTACGTTTTTTATTTTTCAATTTAAACATTTTCTCATATAAATTTCTTTCAACCTTTAAGATATTTAATGTGGGAAATGCTATAATTTGGCTGTTAAGTAATTACGAAAATATTTACATGTATTTGTTTGAACATATTTGTATAAACATGCATTACTAAATACATTCATTCCCTTATGTTGAGAGGTGTTTAATTGTTATAACTTTGTTCTGTAGCAATAGACTACAAGTAAGATGTTTTGTATCACATTCTGTGTATAACTATGGACGTTTTTTTGTTGAAAGTTTGAAACATATAAATTATCAATTTGCTCATTCTGCACTTTATATTGTGTACAGTTGTGTCATTATCCATGCATGTATAATATGTTCTTTCCTTTTTCGTTCGTTCTTCTTGTTTATCTAATTACATCTTCTATTTATATTTATGTCAATCACTGTAAAGTGGAAATAAAGAGTATATATAATTATACAATGATTAACAACTTCTTTCATTTTAAGAATTATTGCCAAACAGTTCATAATAGATGGCGTGGTTTTGACAATTAGAGTAAGCAAAAAGAAAACTAAATCTTTAAATACTTGTCTTTCTTTAAACCAAATAAACAACTTAAATTAAAAAATCTTTTATCTTTCTAAATATATTACAAATCCCAGGATTTTCTCATTCTCAAGTCATTTGTTGATTTTTCCGTATAACCCACTATAAATGAAATGATACAACTCTCTGATCTGATAGAAGAAGTAAAGACATTCATATCTGATCTTCCGTATTGATTATTCTCTGACTGATGACTTTAAAGCTTGTTTGTGTAAGACATTTCTTTTATTAGCTTCAATGTTGATACAGTATATTGTAACAGCAGCACCAGTAAACCTCAAAGATTGAAGCATTTTGATTCCCTAGATGACCTACTAACCATACAAAATGCTTAATTCAATAAGAGTGTTGTGCACCTCATTGTATAACGGAACAACGGCGGCAGAGAAATTATCGCACATCATTTTCATTCCTCAGATGACCTACCATCCAAGCCATTGGTTTACCATCCAAGCCATTAGCCTACCATCCAAGCCATTGGCCTACGATCCAATCCATTGGTCTACCATCCAAGCCATTGGCCTACCATCCAAGCCATTGATCTACCATCAATGCCGTGTATTTGATTTAGTTGCAGTATGTTAATTCAGCATGCAATAGGGAATGCACTATACACGAGAAAGAAACACTGGAGGCGGAATCAAATCATTTTTAAGAATGTTAAACTTTATCATTTGATGAGTAAGTTTATTAATAAATTGAAGAAATAATCACATGAGCTGGAAGATATAAGGCCATAAATTCACATACATATTCAATTCAAAGTAAGGTAATTTTTCAGTATGATTTGGAGCCTCAACTCTCGCTTTTGTTTTGTGTTTTCTAAAGCATTGTTGATTTTTCATGTCTTGAAATTATTTCCTCTTAACTCAAAGCAAAGAAAGATTTTGTCTTGAAAACCAATTTTGTTTCTGACAAAATATCTGGTTTGCTATATGAGTTATCTCCCGTCAATGCATGATAAATGACTTGAACTATGAGGCCTATCATCGTCTTTGTGATTTGTTTTATTTCATAGTCAGAATTAAATGCATGTACATTGATTTTTTTTTTTAAATTTGGATAATAAAGGTGTAAAATTTCCTTATAAGGTGAGTGTTTTTGGATTTGTCAACAATACAATAGGCAAGAAAATGAATATTACATGGTAAGTATGGTTAACTTGTTACATTAAAAAGTTATATTATTTTGAATACTTGTAATTATTTTTTGCTGTCACTCAAGGTATGACATTCATGTAAAAGACATTTCAAACGACGTCAAAGTGTTACAATCTCTAACCAAGCATGTAGGAAGATTGATATGAACTACGACAACATCAAAATGATAAAAGAACAGAACAGAACACATAGCTTATTTTGACTTGAGCACATTACTCATCGTCATTACATACTTGTTACATACATGTAAGAACAATGACGGAATTCAATTTAAAATAAGGTCGGGTCATAAACTCAACGAATCAAAAATCAGGTCATACCTTAATCGATACAAGCCCTATCAGTTGTAATTGCTTTATTAAATGCCTTAGATGGTGATAACTCTCGTGACGAGTCTGGACTTTTTCCTTCCTCGAGACGAAAATCCATCTGCATTTTAATGAGCAAAAAGGAGAAAAAAAATAAGCGTTGATTTTATGGTTTGTAAAACTTTGTAATACATTTTATAAAGCAAAGTTTGTTTAGTTCCCATCTTGATATTAGAAAGAATTCAATGGAACATTGGAATTGTTTTATATTCATTCCAGTACGTTCGTTTAAGAGTCTGCATATTGTAAAAAGTGAATACATGTAATAGCAAAAACACACAACTAGAACAGCTGGTTGTAACAGCTTTTATAGACTGTAAATGATAATTTATTTCAGTGACGTAAGTTTTCCTCTTGTCATTTTTATCATTTTTTATCACATAAGCATTTCATTATGTTATTCAATGCTCTACAACCGATTTCATTATTTGGTCTTTAATCAAATGACTGTGATCAGAAATCTTGAAAGTTATGATGTAATAATCAGATGAAAAGGTGAAATGACCTTTTTTATGCGGTGTAAGGTTAAATGCGGTTAAGCGACCAATATTTCATGTGTTGTAAGGTTAAATCACCAATATGTCATGTGTTGTAACGTTAAATGACCAATTTTTCCTGTGATGTAAGTAAATGACATTTGTCCATGTATCATAAGGTTAAGTGACCAATATTTCGTGTGTTGTAAGGGTTAAAGACCAATTTGTCCTTGTGTTATAAGGTTAAATGACCGCATTTTCATGTGCTGTATGGTTAAATGATAAATTTTGCATGTGTTGTAAGGTTAAATGGCATTTTTGTGTTGTAAGGTGAAACTGTAATTTGTTTTTATATCTTGTAAGGTTAAATGATAACTTTTTGTTGTGTTGTAAGGTTAAATGACCAATCTTTTATATATATTGTAACGTTAAATGACCAGTTTTTAAAATGTGTGGTTAGCTTAAATGACCAGTAAGGTTAAATGACCAGTAAGGTTAAATGACCAGTAAGGTTAAATGACCAGTAAGGTTTAATGACAAGTTTTATGTATTGTAAGGATAAATGATAAACTTTTCACCTGTTGTCAGGTTAGACGGTCAGTTTGTGGTTTATACTAATTTATTTATTATCGATTGCGAAACAAGTTCTTACAACATATATTAATCGCTCTCGAGACTCATTCCAGATGGAATCAACCTCGAAGAGAGAGAGGCAATGTGGAAATAGTGTCTTGCCTAAGGACACTACCGACATGGCCATGGTAGGGATCGAACCCGGGGCCCTTCAATCCTGAGGCGAACGAGCTACCATTGCGCCACGGCGGCTGCACGGTCAGTTTACTGTGTGATACGATTAAATGACCAGTTTCGAGATTTCAAAATGGGATGCATGATTTTGCAGGTGCCGTATTGGCACAATCGGTATATTGTATGTTAAGTTTTGACATGAAAACGAAATAACATCTAGTGCCCAAGTTGAAAAGTGTTCAATGTATCAATCTATGTCCGGTTGTGATAAAAGGAAATCTTCACTGATATTTATCTATGACTTTACAGTTTCTTAAAGGGACTGTGTTTTAAGCGTTTCACAAAATATAATAAATAGAATGTGCCCTACATAAAATATACCATGTCTGATGTTAGCAGACAGGAGCACAGTAATTGCATATACAAACATACCTAGATTAACAGATTCGATGGGTGAGATCTAGAGGGTTTGAACATAAAATGGAAATATTGGCAAATTGACAACTGCATGCAGCACCTGACAAAAACAAAATCAAACAAGGAAGAGACTACACAGCACAAAACCAATCGCTCTAACTCAGTCATCTCTCGATTCAGACACAAGATAGTTTGTACTTGGAACATTCTCTTGTGTGTTTTAACGCCGCTTTTACAAGTTGTCTCTATATTATATGAAACCCAAGTCATATTGTAAATATATGTACAATCATGACAAGTAATTCGATTGAATTAAGTCGATTATGGGGCGGCGCTTGGTGAAAGAATAACTGATAAGGGTAGAGTGTGCACCACACAAGTAAAGACAAACAATATATGACTTTGCAAAACTAACGAAATAAGGTCACATAAGTTGCACTGGTTTCCCTGAACTTGTGGGCGGCTTTTAAAAGGTAACAAATCTTATGTCAGAACGCCGCTATCTACGATGTAATTGTGACAACAGAACAAAGTATTATAGATAATCACTTGAATTCTTTTCCTAACAAACCATAAGCTGACTTCATAACAGAAAACTATCTGCATGCTTTGTAGTTGATTAATTGTCTGAGATGAAATGCACTTTCTAAAAAGGTATGAGAAAAATTTACCAAGAAAACATTAATACGTGCCAGACACTGGCGTCTGTGTTTCAATGCATGTTTCACAAGTACATTTGCCATCGAAGTTTCATCTGTTGTTTAAAGTCAAATCTGTCTCAAGTAGAAGCGTTCACAAGAAATGCCTTGTAATTCAACAATTAATGGCTGTTTTGGATATAACAGTTTAAGGCAGTTGGTCGCTTAATTAGGTTGACGACTACTATATTTTATATAGATGGCTTTTAACATTTAAGAAGTGAACATGCAGGCAGAAATATTGCAGATCTTTGAAAAAACTGTTTGATTTATTTTGAAAACAAGTTAAAGACCTGTTGCAAAACAGTTTTGTTATTACCTTGAATGAGTTTCCGTTTTGGAAGTTTAAATGTAGTACAAATATTTACATAGCTAGTCATTCACTATGACATTAACAATCAGAATATTAAACCTCAAAATTCCGGCAGGAAAGCAACAAAGTTAATATAAGTTTAAGAAAGCCTTACAATGCTGCATTCAAGAGGTTTAAATAAATGAAAATAATCCTTCTCAAATTATCTTATTGTAAAAAGAATTAATTTCAAATGTTGTTCGTCCATGTCTTATCACGAAATGCCATCTCAAGATATAAAAACACCCCCACAGTATCATTATCACCAGAGAGGTTGCTGATGTTCCATTTCCTGTGACAGAACAATATGTCTGTCCTACAGAGCTATGTAATCATTAAACACTTACTAACGTCTTGGAAAAAGCTGGAAGATGCAAGCTTGTGATTTCATAATTTTCCATAATGTAGGTCATGTTAAAACCTATTGTTACGGATATAGCGAACGCGGAGAATGGATGGATGGATGGATTTTAGTCATGTAGAAGTGTATACGCAATTCACGGCAACATCATGATGCATGAACACTATGTATTAACACTGATAAGCAGATTATAACAATACACACATGTTGATAGGCCAGTTAACGAACACCAACACACACAAAAAAAAGAAGTGTTTTTCTCTTATTTCAAATGTGGTCCTTGATATTGGTGGAATGCCAAAGAAAGTAAGTATCTAGCAAAAATGATAAAGCGAAAACTCGGCCATAACGAACGCATGTTTATGTCCTAGCAATATTTTTACTTCGGTTATAACGACCTTCTGTCCAACGTGTTCAAGAATGGGAATGAATATGAAATTCTAGGAAATGAACAGTTCTATAATGAGTCAATTTTGTATTCTACATTAAGACAATAATTCAGTTATATACGTAATTCCACTTCTCAGCAGCCAACCAAAAGGAAAGCTGGTCATTAAAATGCTGTTAAAAAAACTGAAAACTTAGTTTGTGTAATGTACATCTTAAAGGACGACCTAGTCTTGCAATTCCTTTGCTTTGTGTGCTGACTTCGCATCAGTTTTGTTGTGTCTGAATTCAGCAAACTCGACCAGATTTCGGACACAAAAAACCGCATATCTGTTTCAGGGATGGTTTCATTAATCTTTGATTCCTAGTCTCTTAGGGAAATAAGGTGATGTATTGTTATTGTTTAAGTTGAAAGTTTGTTATTTATAGCTGTAAACGGCAAACAGGAAACGTATTTCGAGAGTATCTGTTTCCGATCAAATTAGAGAGGTTTCAAAGAGTCATATATATAGCTTTGTTTATTCCGCATAAAATTTTGTGTCGTATAAAGTTTTTAGATTCTTTATTGTTCTCGCACACTCTTTTTGTCGGTACCTATAAAAATGACAACTTACTCCTACTTCCGGTTTACTCAGCTAGCTATGTCCATCAACTGCTTTTATATCTGGTTCATCTAGTTTTTGCTTATTTGATCGCTGACACCGCTATAATTGTACTGAGTTTAAGCGTTTGAAGGGGAGACAGGGAATTACATCGTTTTGATATAAAGAAGAGGGTCTTGCGTTGTTTAATCATGACATACATGCTCTTTGTGATTATCTCATAATATGTAACATTTATGGGTCTTACATAATTTTATGTATTCTTTAGCCTCATTAAACACGTAGTTATTCTTACGGGTAATTCCGGAGATTACCGAGTGAGAACGATTGACCTTGTCCTTTAGTGTTCTTGCTAGACGGAACATGCCCTGTTGCTACTCTTTAACCACAATTATCTGACAGAGTTCGGAATTACATTTTTTTGTATATACTGATTAAAAGATACGAAAACATTGGTAACTTTCCGGCGTCAGTAACAAACATGATTAATTAATCAGACGTGTACATGTGTTAATTGAAGCTATATGTGTCTCAATGACAGGCCATATCTGTCTTGTTGGCAAGGAAAGGAACCACCTTGAAGAGTCAATCAATCTAGATACACAGATCAATAAGATGTATGTCCGTGAATTGGTTTTCCTCTGATGTCAATTAAGGAAACATTTATTGAAAATCAATTTTTGAACACAGATCTTCACATTCCTCATTGCCTTAATGTTTTGTTGCCATTTTGCATTTGTCTTCAAAATGTAGCAACAGCGGCTGGAATTTCATTCAGTGTTTTATTACGTAATCTCTAAAACTGGCTTAATAAGTAAACAGCATTGATTGGGATAGTTCGTGATTTTTATTTATAAAAAGCAGTTCTAATCGCTTTAACATGCAAATTCTGTTTTGTGTTTGTGTTGGAAATATCAATGAATACCTGGAATCACAATGAAAGCTTAAACATCTGAAAAATCGCCATAGATTGCAATAATTTTTTGTGTTTGTTTTTGGAAATATATAAGACAACATGGAGCGGTATATTACCTTGAATTTTTAATAAAAGGCCTCAAATTCGTCTTAATTTGCATTTAATTTTAAATGTTGTGTTTGTTTAGTGCTATACGCATGTGATGTATTACATTGAATAATTATAGTCCGATTTCAAGAACTGAGCCGTGAATGTACGTTTAGCTAATTGTAAAACAACGGCACAAAACGTGGAAAACATAAAGTTCGCAGCTCAATGGTCAAATTCAGACTATAGACAAAGTTGTCAAAAATGTCTCATCTAACTAAATAAGGCGTTTGAAGTTCTCAGAATCGAATATGGAAAACAAAACTGTTTCTAAAATGTGCCATGATATTTTGTAGCAATTTGTGCAAATTATTTGTTACTGCTGTTTAATAGATTTTAGACGACCATTTACTATTCAAAACAGGACCATCTATTCTCCGTGGTGTCTAATCTAAAAACAGATTTATTTCTGGCAAGCCAAGTTATTGTGTATCGATATGCAAGAAGTGTCAAATTACTTTGATAAATTAGCTTTCAGAACATTATTTTATTCAGACTTGCGTGAATGGAACATAAGACTAAATCGTATTTTATTCAATATCCGGTCTAATTATCGTCTGCCAATAGTTGGTTAAGAATATGATTGACGGCTAACCTAGAGATATAATATTTCAAGACACTGACACATCCATAGAACATAATGAGCCGAAACCGTCAAGCCTCTGAAGAAACACAAACCGTACCTTATTACAAAGGAGGCAACACTGTATTAACAGAGACAAAAGAAAATGCACCTGTTGCGAGGCCAAGAGCGCATTCGCTGAACCCAGCATCCCTTGGTCTGCCAGATAGGACTCATCGATGTAGAAGAAAAAGTTTGTCTTCTTATGAGCTTGGGTCAGGCACTGGGAAGGGGCTTCTTGATATTCCGCAAGAATATGATTCCGAGCAGAGTTTAGAGAATACTGTGACAGGAAATGAAGGTAATGGCCATACTAGTATACGTAGGGTTCGATCATTCAAAGAACGCCAAGAAAAAACTGGAGCAAATCTTCGCAGAGTTCGCTCATTCAAAACTACATCAAAAGGTCTTGTGAATCGTGGTGACACTTTCAAAACAGAACGTGAATCTGGACTTGGTAGATCGTCAGTTCAGGCAGAAACTGACCATACTCTCCATACATTTAATAGCTATGTGATTCCACAGTTGATCACCACCAGAAGTGACGGGGAGCAAAGTTACTTCAGGGTTTTAATGACAGGTGCTCAGGGTGTTGGGAAAACCTCAATTATAGACCAGTTCATGACGTCAGAATTTCTTGGATGCGGAGATTTCAGCATTTGTAAGTACTTTTTTAAACATATGTTTTGTTTGTTAATTCTAGATTTGGCATTGTCTACCGTTTTTCTAGAGTAAACTACACGTGTATTTCAATAATCGTGACAGAACGATAAACGTAGAGATATAGCAGTAAAAAATCAGCGCACTCGTCCATTTAAGTAAAAATACAGTCAAAGAGTTTGCCTAAAGAAATCGTGTAGATAATTTTCGTCATTTATGAAATGAAATGAACGTGTATATATGCTTTGTGTTTTACAGTGTCAACTACAATCAGTCTGATATAGATAAGCCATGTGTTAATTAAAGTCACGATGTCGCCATGACTTCCAATTAGACTTAATGATTAAAGTATGTGCTGCAGTTCACGGACTGTATAATCCTCGTAAAAACAATCAGGTATATTCGCGTCAGTTTGAAGTGGAGGAGAAATAAGAATCAGTATGTACAAGCAAAGAAGAACGTACTATAATTAATCGTACTAAACATAATTATGAGAACAGAGGATCACATATTTCATTAGGAAGATATAAATCCCGTGATTATTAAGACAAATGTATACAAGTATATTGTCATTAAGACTTTGACATAAACTTTCTGCATAACAATGATTCATTTTATGTACAATTAACTCCGTATATAAGATATCCGAAATATCGGATAAAAGGATTAAGGTACAACTTTTATTTGTTCGATATTTTTCTTCTTTATAAATATGACAATTTATTGATACTGGCCACCGGCCCTTTACAGCATGTTTTATACAATACATACATATTTACAAGCACTGGTACCCGAAGACATTTGAAAATGTAATTACTTACAACATTACATTATTACAATACCAAAAAGCATTTTTTGAGTTAACAAGACTATATGAAAAACAATTTAAAAAGGCAGTTTTCCTTAACGTGCATAAAAGGCACAACTCTAAGATTCAGAGTAGCTAAAATCACTTCCCTAAAAGCGAAGAGCATATTTTGCAATATTTTGGATAACATTTTCTGAAATGGAACTCATTAAAACATTGAATTTATGAACATTTGGAATGATATAGAATTTGCTAGGGATATATTTTCTCTAATTGCCGTAAGGTTTCTACAAACCAGAACAAAATGATATTCGTTCTCAACAGCCATGTTGCACAACTTACAAATTCGTTCTTCTCTTATAACATTTCGTTATCTTCCTGTTTCAACCTCAAGATCATGGGAAGAAGTTCTTAAGATTGAAAGAGCTCGTCTAAATTTCCTCTCCGTTACAGTATTCAAATACTTTTCATGTGTGACGGTATTTTTAAACTGGCAAAAGCTCAGCAACTTCGGACTATCTTGTACCTGTGACACCCATTGCTGTTGGTATTGGTCTTTTAGTCTTTGAACAAAACAGTTTACAAAAAAACTTTTATTATAAACCCATTGACCTTTCAAGCATAACCAAAGCCATTAGAAAATATTAGGTTTCTTATACCTGAACACCAATTTGTTTGTCTACAATCATCAAGATACATCAACATGAGATAACTTTTCTTAACCAGTCTAGTATCACCCATTTTCAAGATTTTACACCAGTATCTTAAACATCTTTTTGCAGAGTTAATATATAGTGGGAATCTTCCACAATCACCTAAACAGCTATGTTCATTGTTTTTTTATTTACACACATGTATCTTTTACATGCATAATTGTGTACTGATTCAATGGTTGGGTGCTTATCTAAACCCCAAATTTCAGATCCATATAATAAAATTGGACTTATTTTAGTGTCAAATATATTAAAGAACACTTTCTGATGAAGTTGGCCATATTCATGTAATTGAGACAGGACAGAAATTAGAACATGTTTAGCTTTTAATGCTTGTTCACTAACCATTCTAGAAAGCGATAGTTGTTGTGACAATGTAACACCTACATAGCTAAATCTCTTAACAGCTTCAAAAGCTTTGCCGTCATAGACCCATTTTTCGTGTTTGGATAGCCTACCTCCCTTTTAAAAACCGTTATTTTAGATTTCTGTGGATTAACTTTGACCTTCTTTTCATCACAAAAGGATTTTAACACATTTAACAACTTATGTAAACCAACAACTGTATCTGCTGTCAAAGCAAGATCATCAGCAGATAATAATGCTAACAGCAGATAATAATGCTAACAGTTCAATTATATCTGGAAAAAGTTGAATACCTCTTATACCACTGTTTTCTATTAATTTAACCAATTCATCAATGAAAATGAGGAATAAAATTGGAGATGCCAAACAGCCTTGTTTTAGACCCTGGCGTTGAAAGTAAACCTCCTGTTCTAATACAGGCTTCTACAGATCGTACTGCCATCGGTTAAATTCCCTTACGACCTGAACGTCTCAATGCTAAATATATTTAATAGAGAAATTGAACGCCAAATCTACATAACTCAAAATTGAATGGGTCTTTAAATAATTGGAGAGCTCTCAATCAATTATGAAATCAAAAATTGATTTAAAGGCGCAAAAAGAATTGAAGACCTCTCCGATTCAATTGAAGATATCAAAAATTAAGGTGTATTTCAGCTGTTTTTAAGAGCTATGTAATTGAATTGAAGAGGTCTCTAATGATTTGAAGACCTCTGTAATGTTTTATAGCGCGCTACAAATTAATTTATAGAGGTCTTGGATTCAATTAGAGACCTCTCAAATCAATTTGAGCGCGGTGAAATTCAATTTTAAGTCTTGAAATCTGTGAAAAGAGAGCTCTCCAATTATTTAAAGACCTAACTCTGTTATTTTGCGCGCTATAATTATTTGGAGATATCTCGAAATTGAGACCTCTAATATTATTTGAAGAGCTCTCCAAATATTTAAAGACATATTCAAATATTTGAGTATATGTAGATTTGGCGTTCCATAGAGAAATGCCTCTGTAAATATCTGGAGAGTTAACACTACCTTTCTTGTGGACAAAACATAACATACTCCAGATTTCAGAAACAAATTGAAATGGTCCCAAGAACTTCGTTTATTACGGAGTTTAATGTAATAATGTCATTCTAAGTAAACTGTTTCTTAAACACGTGCATTGTATTATATATCGTTTTTAATTTGTTTTTATTCACAGCTATACCATGATATAAGCAGAGGCTTAAGTTAATTTGTCGTTAGGAATAATGGCTTATTTTCAGATAATGGCTTATTTTCAGAAACATACTGAAACGTCTGCATCAAATAAACTGCAGTGTCGGCAATTTTAACACTGATAATTTGGAAATCTCTAAAGACATGAAATCAAGAATGGTCGAGTAAATCCTACAAAGTTATATGCATATTGAAGAGAAATAACTTCTGCTCTTGCATACATGATAGTAGAAATCCGGTAACAAGCCGGTAACTATATTTCATAGGCTTCCCTTAAGCTAGTGGAAAACGAAGTCATTAATTTTGTTTGTTATGCAAGAGCTTGCTTTCAGTTGGTGGGTCTGTTGTTGTTTTGTTTTTGCGTTGTCACACTGAATACAAGTTCGATTGTAGTATTTTTATATAAGTAATTAAACAACTCATTACTCGTAGTGAACAATTTGTGTTTTGTGTTCTAGTTCAGGATCTGGTTGTTCAAAACTTTAACCGACTATTAAAATAACAGTCAATTAAAATTTGGGGTTGTGTTTAAGCATTTTGAAAGACTTATGGTCACTTGAAAACTTATATTTCTTTAAAGTAAACTTAAAACAGTTTCCCAACATAAAGTAGTATTTTGAGTCTAAATATAACCCACGGTTAACTTGACAGTCGGTTATATTCTCGAACAACTGGATCAAGATTGGTGGTTGACAAGAAATCTATAACCGTGTAATATTGATCGGAAAAGCTAGTTTGCGGGTTTGATCGGAATTACCGAAATAAATTGTCGATTATTTACAACGAAAAATGCAACTTTCACTATTTGACCAAATTCTTCAAATTTAGTTTTATATTTGAAAATTATAAAAACTAGAACTGTCACAAGAATGACGAATTATACCCCCACAATACAGCTTTGTCACAGAAGTATGGCAACCATAAGAAAGGAATGGCCACAAGGACATAGAGTGAGTTATTATACAATAACTTGGAAAGAGACCTGACCTTGACCTACTGACCCCAAAGTCGAACTGACCTATATTTGATGATGTTACAGCGTGTACCGAAAATTATTTAAATCGGTCAAGCCTTTCATGAGTTATCATCCGGAAACTGTTTTACAGTTCAGAGTCACTGTGACCTTGACCTTTGATCTACTGACCCCAAAGTCGAACTTGACCTGTATTTCATAAAGTTGCACGTGTGTACCAAAAATTATTTAAATCGGTCAAGCCTTTCATGAGTTATCATCCGGAAACTGTTTTACAGTTCAGAGTCACTGTGACCTTGACCATTGACCTACTGACCCCAAAGTTGAACTTGACCTGTTTTTCCATGAAGTTACACGTGTGTACAAAAAATTATTCAAAAGGGTAAAGTCGTTCATGAGTTATTATCCGGAAACCATGAAAAGCAACAGACCGACCGACAAACTAACAAGCTCACTCCTATATACCCCCCCCCCCCCAAAAAAAAAAACGTTTTGTGGGGGGGTATAATAATATTCACCCTTTGTTTACATTTTCATATTGTATATAACATCCAATAATAGACACGTTCACGATTTCAAATAGATGTTAAACATGTTTTGTGTCACTTTATTATATATGTATCTCCTTTTCTGATAAATGAAGACATTTCGAAACTTTAATAAGAACATTGTATTTATGACAAGAAAACAATTACCATTTTTGTTTCATTTATATGCTAGATTTGATTGTTAAGATACAAGTACAATGAATCGATATCACAAAACACTTCATCAACTTTCAATTTAACCTGTTTGTCATCGTTAAACATGTTTATAATTGGATTTTAAATCAAATGTGAAAAATTAGGGATCTTACCGGGGATCAAAAATCATATGACGAACGCGCCGCCACTGCACCATGGCTTTCTTAAACAGAGTTACAGACTATGACAAGTAATAAAAATTTTCATTTACAAAATGCTACATTATCAATAGGCAGACATAATCATTCTGTGTCTTCAGAACAATAAAATAACTGTTGGCTTCATGTTTATCGTCAAAAAAGTCAATCGCATCGCTTCTATGACACAAAACTTGAAAGAACCAAAAGTGATTAAAGCACTGAAAAGATTGTTATGATACTATGATAACGGAATTAGAATTCTTTTCGTAGTTTGGACGTTGTCAATCAATATTTCATAGTTATTTCTCCTAAAATATATTTATTAAATGTCACTTTAGAGAAAACTAAAAGAGACTTCTATTGCTAGAAATTCTGTATAAACACATTTCAAATCTGTGGTGTACATGTGTGAAGTTGAATTATAACTTTATGATTTAAATGGCCGTCCAAAAATTGGTCGAAATGACACAACAATCTTTCAATTGCAAAACAAATTATAGTTACATGTATTCTGTTAAAATTGTTTAGCACTTGTATTATAAACTTTGACTGAAGGTCATCGGAAACTCTTTTTAATGTCTCTACAACAACATATGATTATGTCGACCAAGCTGCGGGTGGGGGGTGCGTAGGGGGGTTGTTCACCGTGTCATACTTGCAATTTCTTTGAAGAAACTTGGAACTAAATCAATGGCAAATAGTGCAAAAACACAGTTGCAAAAGGTTTTGTTAATAAATTTATATACGCAAGGGAGAAATAAGCATCACACGTTAATAAATCAGTGATCGTTACCCCGGAGGTTACATTTCTTTTATGAATTGTTTCATAAACCATTAATGCACAAATACTATGGTTCGGCCAAATTTTCTCTCATTGCATACTTGCGATAGACTGTTCTACATCGCCGAGAATATATGCCTATGTTTAGCTGCTATGTCACGTAAATTTAGTTTCTCATTAAAATGGAAATATGCTCTTTTAGTGTTATCAATAAATTCTATGTAACAAAGGTCCGCAGTTGTGAATAATATATTATTCAATTATCGTGGGATATTCTGCACAAAATTATTGTAAAATGTCGTATAAGAAGCAGCACTTCGTTGGTTTTTGCACGAGACCCTTTGATGTTCCCGGTAAAATGACAGACATAGTGACCATATTGTTCCTACATCGGCTACATTAGATACAACAGTAGAGAAGCTGATTTGTATTAATAAGATTCAACGTCCGCTAGTGTATTTTATTCCGTTTACAGAGCCGCGTCAAATGCCTTTCTTAGGAGGACAAGTAACGTTCATTGTTTATAAGTGGGGAAGATACATTTGATGCATTTAGGATATTATCGGCAAAGCCTCTACAGACATGAAATGAGACTTAATTCACTGGAATACCATAAAACTAATGAAGGCTTTGTTCGTACAAAGAAGACCATAGATTATAAAAATAAATTAAGTAAAAAGATTTTATCAGAAATATAATAGTTATTAAAAATGGAAGAACTTCTGAACGAAGAAAATGGGCGAGTAAGACGAGTAAAGTCATTTAGAGAACGACCAGAAAGAAGCGGAGAGAGCCTTCGGCGTGTGCGTTCTTTCAAAACTACGTCAAAGGGTTTGGTGAATCGTGGTGATTCTTTCAAAACAAACCGTGACCATGAATGTGCCGCCATTTCGAATGTTAAGGGCTTTGAAACTATTAAAATAGAAAATTTGAAAGTAAAAAACAATTATGAAATACCACAGGTTATTACTACAGGAAGTGAGTGCGAGCATCATTACTTTAAAATATTATTTACTGGAGCAGAAGGGGTTGGAAAGTCGT
This sequence comes from Saxidomus purpurata, assembly GCA_022818135.1. Classification (NCBI taxonomy): domain Eukaryota; kingdom Metazoa; phylum Mollusca; class Bivalvia; order Venerida; family Veneridae; genus Saxidomus; species Saxidomus purpurata. The sequence goes on from JAFMSR010000012.1 coordinate 23,868,730, forward strand.
CCATTATAGATCAGTTTATGACATCTGAATTTCTAGCTAGTGGACATTTCAATGTTTGTAAGTATGTTTCGTCATTTTTTGACAAAACCCTTTAATTCGTTTTTTTGATAATTAGATCTTTTTGATGTGAGACGTTTTGTCCTTTATTCGGAATAGAACTGCATGATAACACAGTCCATATGTTGCTCCATTCCATTAATTTCTGCACGATAGTTTAGCATAAGTTGGGACAAATTGTCTGAATCGATTCATCAATTATATACCATTAACTACATATAAAATAACGAAGGGTCTAAAGTTCTTCCTGTATAATCATAACATATAGAATTTGTATCTAACTCATGAATCAGCCCTTTCAACCAAAGTATTAATCTGATTATATTATTATACAAATTTATACAAGTTATATATACTCCAGACAAATGGGGTTAAGTATATTGTTACCAACATAATTGTGAACTTTTTGTTCCTAGAGAGAATATTCCTTTAAAATGTTGCGGTTGGTCCTGATTGCTTTCATCTTAAAAAAGTATGTTAAGCTAACGAAAGAGTTGAGACTATGTAAATGTATGAATCTGTCTTTAAAATCATTGAAATAAGAAATAACAAAATTATAACAGGCTGATTCGATACTGTAACACGCGTCAATAACATAACGAAGCTGCTAGCAAAATAATTATTACAGGAGAAAACCTCTACTGTTAAGTGGTCAGACGACGAAATATCTATTACTATTTCTTTAAAAGCATAGTAATTACAGTTTGCTTTTAAGATAACTAATACTGTAAGCTACTGTTAATTACTTTTATAGTTATAAGAAATACGTAAGTAACTATTGTAATAATTTTTTTATGAAACCTCAATAACAAACTCGATTGGTGTTAAGTAGAACACTTGCGCTTTGAATAATCAATAATGTCTTGACAAAATCTGAGTACAAAAAGGGGCATAAGCAATACAATTTGAAAGTTTGATGAAGAAATCTGAAGAAATGGCAAGGTTATAGCCAACGTTAAGTTTGTGACCGACGGACCGAGAGACAAGGCGATCCCAATGTATTGCACTTTCTCCGAAAGGGCAACATAAAAAGCATCTCTTTCTGTATCAATATAAGATTCATTAATAAGTTATATCTTAGGGAGAATTTGTAAATTCTTAAGGTGCCTGTTTTCATTTTAAAAGTGTTAAAGGGGGTGAAAAGGGGTGATATTATTAGACTTTCTGTGTGAATGCAGGTCATTCTTTTGGCGTTCCGAAATTTACTTTGTATTTTATTGTGTACATGTACGACGTCAGCCAATTGTGAAATCTCTCATCAAAGTATATTATTTAACAAATATATACAAAAGCGCACGTACGAAACTATTACCTTTAACGCTACCATCGACGGAATATCAGTCGTAGGACAACTATACGTGTATTTGAATAAGTGACGACAAAATTTCGGCTGTCCATTTAAGGGGGTTTGTAGATATTTAAGAGCAATTATTATAAGATAATCGTGACTTTGCAGAAACAAACTCAGTATATGTAGATATATGACGGTATAGAAAGAATCGCGATAACAATTAAATCGCAGTTGAACATGACGAATAAAGTAAAAGTCAGAATCCCGCGAAAAATTCTACACAAATATAATTCTGCGGTAAAAAGTCTTATTGTGAGGAATCTAATTTAAAACTGATAATGTTAAAATGATCAAAATGGTATAATACTGCCTTAAAAATATAGCCAAAGTTCACGACCATATTCGTTTTGGGGTTTCACATTACATAGTACTATACATTGTATGTTTGCAAAGTAAGATTCGTAAGATAACATACAAAAGCAAAATGAACTGAAATATTACCTGCCTGTATTTAAGTCAGTTACACGCAAGAAACGACGAAACATCTTCATTGTACACATCTCTTTCATTAACTGACGGGATTACATACCGTTAATTAAAATAGGTTACAAAACATTCACTGCCTATCACGCAAACTCCTGATAATTGTTCTTAGCAATAAAGTGCAAGGGAACCCACTGAAAATATCGAAAACAAAACAATCGGACACGCTGCTAAAAGTAGTTCCAACGTCAGATTGTATTCTTACGTATTGCACACCCAATCTGGCATTCATTGTTATCAATTAGACAACTGTTTATATTGCGAGGTAGGTTAAACTAGAACTGTCACAAGAGTGACGAATTATACCCCCACAATACAGCTTTGTCACAGAAGTATGGCAACCATAAGAAAGGAATGGCCACAAGGACATAGAGTTGTAACATGATGTTACAGCTGTGTACCGAAAATTATTTAAATCGGTCAAGCCTTTCATGAGTTATCATCCGGAAACTGTTTTACAGTTCAGAGTCACTGTGACCTTGACCTTTGACCTACTGATCCCAAAGTCGAACTTGACCTGTATTTCATAAAGTTGCACGTGTGTACCAAAAATTATTTAAATTGGTCAAGCCTTTCATGAGTAAATTCAGAGAGCACTGTGACCTTGACCTGACCTATTGACCCCAAAGTTGAACTTGACCTGTATTTCATGAAGTTGCACGTGTGTACCAAAAGTTATGCAAAAGGGTAAAGTCGTTCATTAGTTATCATCCGGAAACCATGAAATGAACAGACCGACAAACCGACAAGCTCACTCCTATATACGCCCCCCCGCCCTCTCAACTTCGTTTTGTGGGGTAAATATGTACATTGTATATTATTTTAAACATCGCTTTTAATTAATTTTACTAAGTTAAATGATTTAAACGAGCGGACAGTAGTTATCAAACAGATCCGTTTTACACTGGTCATATCTACCAAAATTAACACAACACGTTCTCCGTCCACACATGACACTCAATCTGATCAAAAGACATTTTCTAAAATTCATTTCATTAATAAAGGTATTGACTTCATCGATGTACCCAGTATATTTCGTGATAGACGTGTCATTGATTCTGTGCCTAAGTATTCCGAAACTCCGAAGTTCCTATTATCTGTTATAAATATAAAACACCTGTTAGAAAGTTATATTCAATTACAATAAAATGTTTCCGACCTAGATGTTCAAACAAAACCCCTTCTTACTGCGAATGTAAAAACTCGAAATTTTGCTATTCAGATGCCGGTCATGTCATCACTGGTAATTTTGATATTATTATTATTAAAGACAAACGTATTCGTTACTTTATTTTTTTAAAGGAAAAAAAAAAAAAAATTCTTCTACTAGAATTTTAGCTTGTGTGGTCATTTGGGGAACTATCGAAACTTTTTTTTTTGGGGGGGGGGGGGGGGGGGGGGGGGAAAAAAAGGAAAAAAGGGTTGGGGGGAGGGGGTTTTTAATATTGTTGTTTTTTTTTTAAAAATTTACCAAAAAAAAAAACACCTACTTCCATCAAAACCCAAGTTTACTTTAAAACATCTGAAAAAGAAATCCAGAATTTATAAGTATGTCTTAGTTCCAGATGACAGCGGCCAACAATATTATCATCATTTGACGCCTACATTATATTAATGAACTAAATAAGCACTAAAACTTATAATTAGTCTTCCGTTGAACAAAATCACTGATACATAGTGAAGTTTCTAATTTTGAAATTCGTATAGATGATCAACATAAAACTCCTACAGTACTGGATTCCTAAATTACATAAACAACCAATAAAGCTCGTTTCATCGCTAATTCAAGCTCTTGTACCACTACAAAATTTCAAAACTATTAACACTTGCCAACGCTATAAAAGCCCACGTGAAAAGATATTGTGATAAAGTATACGAAAACTCTGGTAAACATTTATTTTGGTCGATCAAAAATTCTGGCGAAATCCTAGTAATTAAAGTTAATAATTACATAACTTCAGTCAGTACATACGATTTTTTACTCTTATACCACTTTACCAATAATTTGATAAATACAAGCTAACTGCCCAATAAAAAGAAATTTGCCAGGGCGGAGAATGCTACATTTCTCGCCTGCAATTTCGATAAAGCTTTTTTACTAGCTGTATTGTTAAACATTATACTATGGGACTTGTGACGAAGTTGTAAAGCCCTTTCCTTTTTATTGAACAACATTTATATAAAGGTTTGGGAATGCAGTTTTCAGACAAGTAATCGGTATTCCCATGGGAACAAATTGTGGTTTGTGGAGCACCCCTTGTGGCAGATTTGTTTTTAAGTTATGAAAGAGACTTTATGTTGAGTCTTTCTCCAGATACGCAGGCAGACATTATCACTGCTTTTAATAATACATCACGCTATCGATATATTAATATGGATAACCCGTTTTTTGGTCAATTGGTGGACACTATTTTCCCCGGGAACTCCAGTTAATTAAAACTAACAATTGGATACTGGGGGTGCATCATTTTTAGATTTAATCTCTTATTTATAAAAATTTTATAAATACCAAAATTTATACAAGAGTAGGAGATTTTGCAATTTTAATACTGTTTTTTTTTTTTTTTTTTTTTTTTTTTTTTTTTTTTTTTTTTTTTTTTTTGTTGGGGTCTTGAATGAAATCATGTTGGTTTAACTTATTGTAACTGTAACAACTGGTTCCTAAACATTGTCTTCTGTAAACATTCGGTTTTGCTGCTAATCAGCTTATAAATAAACTGTTTCATCGGTTTTGTAGTCTTGTTTTTGAAAATATTACCACACGTTTTGATTATAATAACTAAATGTTTACGTAAGAGAATCTTCCATTTATTAATAATGGCAAACTTTTTGTTTGGCAACATAATATTTACTTAATATATGATCTACTAGTTGAACCAATTTCTACCTAGAGTTTTGGGATGGGATCTACACTGACTTCCAATTGTGGGTACTTGAGTGCTTTTAATTTGATCTCACTGTAAATACTCATATAAAGAGTAATGAATCTGCGGATGGAATCATGAAAGAACTGTGTTCTAAATCATTTTGAATCAATGTCGGCGAATTTTCTTCCATACTTTTATCGCTTTTTTCAATGAAAATCGGTATCAGAAAGCGTTTCTAATTTTTGTAATATCATTCAAAGAAATACTGCACTATATCAATAACATCAACTTTCAATTTCAAATGTCCCTATCGTTAGGATTAATTTTCGGACAAATAACGGTAAATGTTTCGGTTGACAGATCTTTCTTGATAAATAAGAGCTGCATTAATCTTAAATCAAATATGATAGTGGACATTAAACCACACTCTTGCAGCATTGTATATATGACTAAGAATTAGTCATCTTTAATTTGTAATATATTTACATTTTATAATATGATTCTTTCTTTGAAGATATATGTTCTATAAATAGAGTACACAAAACATTTCATCAACAATAAATTTGACTTCAATTTGCGATCGTTAAAAATCTGTAAAACCGGATTTAAAGTCCTATATGAAAATGTGAGGATCGAACCCAGAACCTTAAGATCATGAGCTGAATACGTCGCCATGGTGTCATGACTTTCTTAAACAGAGTTACAGACTATGACAAATAATAAAGGTTTTTCATTTACAAAATACTACAATATCAGAAGGCTGACAAAATCATTCTATTTCATTGCTTGCAGAGTAGTAAAAAAAATGTTAGCTTCATGTTTATCGTAAGAAAAATCAATCACATCACGGTTATAACACAAAACTTTAAAGAGCCAATAGCGATAAAAGCACTGAAAAGATGGTTATGATACTTTTATAACAGAATAAGATCTACTTCGGCAGATTTGATGTTGTCAATGAATATTTCCTTGTTATCTCTTCTTCATGAAACATATGTGTTAAATATCATTTTAGTGAAATGTAAAAGGGAATTTATTCCTAGAAAGTCTGTATAAACAAATTTCATATATTTGGTGTACATTATGAGATGCGCTTACACAGTTATATCATAACTGTATGACTTAAATACTCTTACACTATAACTATATTTTGTGGCATTTAAGCATTGTAATGCTTAAATGCTCAATAAAATTTGTTGTTGTTGTTAAAATAGCTGTCCAATGATTGGTCGAGATGACACAACTACCTTGCAATTGCAAAACAAACAACATTGCCCTATATCGCTCACCTTGGTTCAAGTCCACTTACCTGGTGGAAGATCACTAGACGATGTTATATACCAAATAGGTTTTCCTATATACGTCTTTGTAAAACAAGTGACCCCCCCCCTCCCACCGGGAAAGGTCAATTTTGACCCCTAGAGGTCTACTAGGCAATGCTACATGCAAACTATCTAAGCTCTAGGCCTTGTGGTTTCAGAGAAGAAGATTTTTAAAGTTTTTCCTATATAAGAAAACCCCCGCCGGGGTCAATTTTGACCCGGGGGTCATAACTTGAACAACTTGGTAGAAGTCTAGGCCCAGTCGTTTTAGAGAAGAAATTAAAGATTTCCTATTTGATGCCATAGCAACCAGATTTCTGCATGGAATGGACATTCTTTGAACAATTTTGGTAGAGCTTCATGCAAAGAACATTCCTGCATATTTTTATCAAAATTGGCCAAGTGGTTTCAGAAAAGATGTTATTTGAATAAAAATGTTGACGGACGACGTACGACGAACGACGGACGACAGACAATAATCCATCAGAAAAGCTCACCCTGGCGAAGCCAGGTGATCTTAAAATAGTTACACATATTCTGTTAAATATTGTTTTACACTTGTTTTATAAGCGTAGACGGAAGATCTCCGAACATTTTAATGGTTTAATGGGTTTTGACAACATATGTCGACCAAGCTTGGTATTTTGTATATCGTATCATATTTTGCAATTTGGTGTTACGAAACTTTTAATTTAAATTAATGGCAAACAATGAAAATGAATGGCCAACAATGTAAAACGCAGTTTTAAAATAGTTTGCTAACAAAATTATCCGCAAGGGAAAAACAACATCGCACATTAATGCATCTGTGATCGGAGCATGTCAGTTAGCTTAAAGGTGGATAATCAGATTTTGGCCATTTAACATATTTGTTTGAAACTTTAACATCTGATCATTTACGCTCATTTAAGTTCACTTAACGCTTAATTCAAGTTAGATTTTTACTAAAGATATTTTTGAAATTTGATTTCCCTTTCGTGGTTGTCTAACCAAGATAGAGTTATTTTTTCATAAGTACAAATTTGATTCAGGAAAGATATAAATATAAGACTAATTGTACTATATTTGTAAAATATTTGCATTAACAATTACACAGAATATACAAAAAGTAAAGAGTGGCATCAAATGTTGCTTAAATTTGGTTGACCACCTTTAAAAGAGGTTATTATTCCTTAATGTGTTGGTTCATAAAACGTTGATGTATATCACGCGAAATACAAACATAAAGTTCCTACAAAATGTTCTGCCATTGCATACTCGCAAAAGACTGTGTTCCGCATCGTTGCTTTGTCACGTAAATTAAGTTTCTCATTAAAATGGAAATTTGCTCCTTTATTGTTATCAATAATAAATTATATGTAACATAGTTCTGTAGTTGTGGATAATATATTATTCAATTCTCGTGAGATTTCATATAAGAAACCGCGCATATGTTTGTTTTGCATGAAATCCTTTGATGTTCCCGGTAAAATGACAGACATGGCGAAAACAATGTTCCTAGATCGGCTACATTAGATACAACGGTAGACAAGCTGATTTATATTAATACGATTCAACGTTCGCTAGTGTATTTGATTCCGTTTACAGAGCCGCGTCAAATGACTGTCTTAAAACGACAAGTAGCGTTCATTGGTTACAAATGAGGAAGACGCATTTGATGCATTTAGGATGCTATCGGCAAAGCCTCTACAGATATGATATGGGACTTAATTAAAACTAACGAAGGCTTTGTTAATACAAAGAAGATCATAGATTATAAAAATCAATTAAGTAAAAAGATTTTATCAGAAAGATAATAATTATCAAAAATGGAAAAACTTCTGAACGAAGAAAATGGGCGAGTAAGACGAGCAAGGTCATTTAGAGAACGACCAGAAAGAAGCGGAGAGAGCCTTCGGCGTGTGCGTTCTTTCAAAACTACGTCAAAGGGATTGGTGAATCGTGGTGATTCTTTCAAAACAAAACGTGACCACGAATATGCCGCCATTTCGAATTTCAAGGGCTTTGAAACTATCAAAACAGAGAAAGTAAAAAACAAATATGAAATACCACAGGTTATTACAACAGGAAGTGATTACGAGCATCATAACTTTAGGATATTATTTACTGGAGCTGAAGGGGTTGGAAAATCGTCCATTATAGATCAGTTTATGACATCTGAATTTCTAGCTAGTGGACATTTCAATGTTTGTAAGTATGTTTCGTCATTTTTCGACAAAACCCTTTAAATCGTTTATTTGATATTTCTAATGAGAATTCTTTTTAACTATTCCCCATTCAGTTCTCTTGCCTATTTGACATTGCAAAACTACATGGATCAAATAATTCTTAAATTTCATTTCTGTGTCGTGCCAAAATTGTGTGTGAAACTGTTTAATATGCATGTACAAGCCAATACAATTTTTAAGAATAATGTGCGAGTTATGAAAAAGACGAAATTAAGTTATATGTAGTTGTTATGTATTGTAATTCGAAGTATACTCTGTAGTATTTTGTATTGCAATGATTTTTTATGTTCCTCAGTAGAAGCCATTCATTGTTTTCAAGAATGTTTTGTTTCAAGAATCAAGTAACTACATGCAAAATGACGAAGGGTCTAAAGTTCTAAGGATCTGTTCAGTTAGAACATATAAAAGATATATCCTACTCAATGAATCAGCCATTTCAAACAAAGTCTTAATCTGATTATATTATTATACAAAATTATACAAGTTATAAATACTCCAAACAAATGGGGTTATGTATATTGTTACAAACATAACTGTGAACGTTTTGTTCCTGGAGAGAATATTCCTTTAAAACATTACGGCTGGTCCCGATTGCTTTCATCTATGTTAAGCTTACAAAAGATTTGAGACTATATAAATGTATGAATCTTTAAAATCATTGAAATAAGAAATAACAAAATTAGAACAGGTCGATACTTTAACACGCGTCAATAACATAACGATACATACGTCTTCGCTAACGGTTGACTCTATTAGCTGCTAGCAAAATAATTATTACAGGAGAAAACATCTACTGTTAAATGGTCAGACGACGAACTATCTATTACTATTTCTTTAAAAGCATAGTAATTACAGTTTGCTTTTAATATAACCAATACTGTAAGCTACTGTTAATTACTTTCATAGCTATAAGAAATAAGTAAGTTACTATTGTAATATGAAACCTCAATAACAAACTAGATTGGTGTTCAGCAGAACACTTGTGTCGCCCTCTTGCGCTTTGTCAGAATAAACATTAATTTCTTGACAAAATTTAAGTACAGAAAGGGGCATAACTCTGTCAAATATTACCTTAACCTACAACAGCAGAATGTGACGGCATATTGCCCCTTTTGTCATAAACAATGCAAACTGTTGAAGAAATCTGAAGAAATGGTAAAGTTATAGCCAACGTTAAGTTTTCGTGACAAAATCTGAGTACAGAAAGGGCATAACTCTGTCGAATATAACCTTGACCTACAAAATTTAGGCATCACAAGCAATTCAATTGTAAAGTTTAATGAAGAAATCTTAAGAAATGGCAAAGTTATAGCCAACGTTAAGTTTTTGTGACAGACGGACCGACGGACAAAGCGATCCTTATGTATTGACTTTTCTCCGAAAGGGCGACACTAAAAGCATTTGTTTCTGTATCTATAAGTTATATCTTTGGGAGCATTTGTATATTCTTAAGGTGACTGTTTTCATTTTAAAAGTGTTAAAAGGGGTGATATTATTAGACTTTCTGTGTGAATGCAGGTCATTGATTTTGGCGTTTTGTATTTCATTGTGTACGACGTCAGCCAATTGTGAAATCTCTCATCAAATTATATTATTTACCAAATATAGACAAAAGCGCACGTACGAAACTATTACCTTTAACGCTACCATCGGCGGAATATCAGTCGTAGGACAACTATACGTGTATTTGAATAAGTGGCAACAAAATTTCGGCTGTCCATTTAAGGGGGTTTGTAGATAATTAAGCGCAATTATTATTACGTAATCGTGACTTTGCGGAGACAAACTCAGTATGGGTATATATATGACCGAATAGAAAGAATCACGACAACAATTGAATCGCGGGCAGTTAAATACCACGAATATCATAAAAGTCAGCATCCCGCGAATAATTCTACACAAACATTATTCTGTGGTAAAACAAACAGTATTGTGAGTAATCTTTTTAAAGACTTAAAATACTTTTAAAGACATAAAGGTATGGCCAAAGTACACGACCATATTCGTTTTGGGGTTCCACATTACATAGTACTATACATGTGCATTGTATGTTAGCAAAGTAAGATTTGAAAGATAACTGACAAAAAGCAAAATGGACTGAAATATCACCTGCTAGTATTTAAGTCAGTTGCACGCGAGAAATGACGAAACATCTTACTTTAAACATCTCTTTCATAATCTGAAGAGATAACACACAGTTAATTAAAATAGGTTATAATAACATCACTGCCTATCACGCAAACTACAGATATTGTTCTTAGCAATGAAGTGCAATAGAATCCAAAGAAAACTATAATGGAAAACAAAAGAATCGGTCACTTTAAAAATAGTTCCAACGTCAGATCGTATTCTTACGTATTGCACACCCAATCTGACATTAACTGTCATTAATCAGACAGCTGTGTTAAACGAAATTTACATTGTACATTATTTGAAACATCGATTTTAACGAATTTTACTAAATTAATGATTTGTTCTTTTAAGACTAAAAAACAGGATATATTTACAAAGGACCATGACAAAGGTCATTTTGCTGTACGTGTATGCTAAATTAGAAAATTCATAAAATGTACAACACTGCTACACTGCTTTTACTTTTTGTAATACCGTTTGGAAATGTAATTACTCTTATAAGTGTTGTCTTTAAAAATATTGATATATAAACGCAGTATTTAAATTGATAAGAAATAGCAATTTTGTAATTATACTTGGTCTTTAATGAAATCATGTTGGTTAAACTTATCGTAAATGTAATAACTGATTTTCTTAAACATTGTCGTCTGTAAACCTTCGGTTTTGCTGCTATTCAGCTTACAGTACTGATCCATCGGTTTCGTAGTCTTGTTTTTGAAAACATTACTACAAGTTTCGATTATAATGACTAAATGTTTACGATAAAGAAACTTCTATTTACCAGTAATAGCAAATATTTTGTTTTGCAACATAATATTAACTTATATGATCTACTAGTTTAACCCATTTCTACTTTCAAATTGATTTTTGGGCTAGTTAAGTGTTTTTAATTCTGAACAGACGAAATTCGTCTGAGCGTAAATCTTTGTAAAATTATGTATAATTTAATAGTTTATTGTCATAAGCCATATAATATATACTAAGCAAGAATAGGTAAAAGTCCCACTTTCACTTTAAGTATTATAGATAAATAGATTTGCGAATGGTGTGATCTAAATTATTTTAAATCAATGTTGGCGAATTTTCCTCCATACTTTTAGCTCTTTTTTCACAGAAAATCGGAATCAGAAAGCGTTTTCTTTTGTTTTTTTTTGTAATATCATTCATAGGGATGTAATTGATTAAGATTTTTGTATCAATACATCGATTTAGAAATATCGACGATACAGCGATATATCGATACATAGGCGTAAAAAAGTCACTGACTACATTTTCTACCAAATCTCTTGACTTTATTTGTACTAAACATATGGTTCTGGTCTATAATATATATCAACCCTTGCAGTGCTGAAATATGTTTGCCTGTGAGACCACATTTCATTAAATTATTATTCGTTAGAAAAACACAGAACTCTGGGTAGGGTGATTGTTTATATTCCTGTTGAGTTTTGATGGAATTTTCGAACGTGAAACTGTAGATCATTGCACGGTAAAACATTATTCGATATACGATTTTTCAAAATGGCAATCGATATCGAATCGAAATTGTTTTATCGTTGATTTATCGATATCGTTTGAATCGATTACATCCCTAATCATTCAAAGAAATACTGCACTTAGTCTATATAAATAGCATCTATTTTCAGTTTCAAATGTAGCGTTAGGATTGATATTCGAACAAATAACGGTAAATGTTTCGGTTGAGAGATCTTTCTTGGTAGAATAAGAGCTGCATTAATCTTCAATCCAATATGATAGTGGACCTCGAACTACACTCTTGCAGCATTGTATTTATGACTAAGAATAACTCATCTTCAATTTGTTATATATTGACATTTTAGAAAATGATCGTTTCCTTGAAGATATATGCATTATAAATAGAGTACAGAAAACATTTGTCAACAACAAATTTTTACATCAATTTGTGATTGTGAAAAATCTGTAAAATTGGATTTAAAATCCTATATGAAAATGTGGGGTACGAACCAGGGACCCTAAGATCATGAACTGAATGCGTCGCCATTGTGTCATGGCTTTCTTAAACAGAGTTACAGGCTATGACAAATAATAAAGGTTTTTCATTTACAAAATGCTACATTATCAGTAGGCTGACAAAATCCTTGCAGAGCCATAGAATAATTGTTGGTTTCATGTTTATCGTCAGAAAAATCAATTGCACCGCAGCTATAACAAAGAACGTTAAAAAAAACCAATAGTGCTAAAAGCACTGAAAAGATGGTTATGATACTTTTATAACAGAGTAAGAATTACTTCGGCATATTGAATGTTGTCAATCAATATTTCCATGTTATCTCTTATTTATGAAACATATGTACTAAATATCATTTTAGTGAAATGTAAAAGGGAATTTTATTGCTAAAAAGTCTGTATAAACAAATTTCATACACTTGGTGTATATTACGACATGCGTATAACAACACACAGTGTGATGTTGAGGTATAACAAATAAGACGAAATGAAGTATTTAAATAGCTGTTCGATGATGGTCGAAATTATGCAACTACTTTTCGACGGTAAAAGGCAGAACGTCTTTAAATACTATATGTTTAAAAGTTTTGACGACAGTATATGCCGACCAAGCTGATTTTGTTGTATATCGTGTCATATTTTGCAGTTTCTGTTGTTTGTTTTTTTTTAATTATGGCATATATTTAAAAAAAATTTATAAAAATGTTGTTAATAAAATTATTCGCAAGGGAGAAACAACATCGCACATTACTTTTTGCATGATCGTAACATGTTCATTAGCTGAATAAAGGTAATGCTTTTCTAACGAGGTGTTTCATAAACCATTTATGCATATCACGCGAAATACAAATACATTTGTTCTAGGGTCCTGCAAAATGTTCTGTCATTACATACTTGCAATAGACTGTGTTCCGTATTGCCTAGAGTAAATACATAGTATGTATAGTTGTAATGTCACGTAAATCTAGTTTCTCATTAAAATGGAAACTTGCTCTTTAAATTTTATCAATAATAAGTTATATGTAACAAAGGTCTGCAGTTGTGGAATATATGCTATTCAATTCTCATGGGATTGTCTGCACAAAATTATTTCAAAATGTCGTATAAGAAACAGCATATACGCTTTTTGCATGAAACCCTTGTGAATATAATGTTCCTAGATCGGCTATATTAGATATAATGGCAGAAGCTGATTTGTATTAATAAGATTCAACGCCCGCCAGTGTATTTTATTCCGTTTACAGAGCCGCGTCAAAGGACTGTCATAGAAGGGCAAGTAGCGTTATGTTTATAAGGGGGAAGGCACATTTGATGCATTAAGAGAAATGTTTGCTAAGCCTTCACAGTGAAAAAATGAGACTTAATTCAATTCACTGGAAAAAGATAAAACTAATGAAGGCTTTTTGCGTAAAAGACAAACCATAGATTATAAAAATCAATTCCAAAAGATTTTATCAGTAAAATAATAGTTATTAAGAATAGAAGAACTTCTGAAAATGGGCGAGTAAGGCGAGCAAAGTCATTAAGAGAACGACCAGAAAGAAGCGGCGAGAGCCTTCGGTGTGAGCGTTGTTTCAAAACTACGTCAAAGGGGTTTGTGAATCGTGGTGATTCTTTCAAAACAAAACGTGACCATTTTAATAACTACGAAACTATTAATACAGAGACTTTGAAAGTAAAAAACAATTATGAAATACCACAGGTTATTACTACAGGAAGTGAGTGCGAGCATCACTACTTTAAAATATTAATTGCCGGAGCTGAAGGGGACGGAAAGTCGTCCATAATAGATTAGTTTATGACATTTGAATTTCTAGCTAGTGGACATTTCAATGTTTGTACGTATGTTTCGTCATTTTTAACAAAACAATTAGATATTTTCGATGCGAATCTTTTTTAATTTTCATACCTTTAAATACGAAATACTTACGTCTAATTCAAAGTTAGTCAAATTTGCATTACTTGTTTAAAATCCCATTAGCACTGTATTTATCCCGGAGGATGCGGGTTCGAGCCACACTTGGGTCACAACCAAACCTCTTCATATGACACCAGTACTGGTTTTTGCAGGAAGCGGACTCGAGAGTGACCTTACAAGCTTCAAGCTTTTTTCACAATCGAGCTAAAATAATGAGTATAAACTCAACTTAATACTCGTATATACAATAATAATTGTATTGATAGAACATTGATAGAGCTGTGTTCTATTTAATTTAAGCAATGCTCATATATACACTTTGTTCATATTGTTGTCGTTTCTTCACCATGTGACGTTGTCTTTTATTTGTTTGCAATATCATTGGAAAAAACTGCGCTATATTAAATTTGTATTATGTACATTGGATTTAAGTAAGAAAGTTAGGAATGTTTTTCGATCAAATAACAGGCAATTACATCGGTACTTTATCTTTCTTGGTAATATAATATTATAGGTTATTGAACTTGTATGGCGATATATTACTTGGAACGAGTTGATTTGGCGGGAACAACGAGCTTCAAGTAATATTTCGCCATACAAGTTCAATAACCTTTTTATTATAATACTTTCATATTGAATATGAACAAAAATGGCATTCTGTTAGCAAAAAACAATAAATGAATCTTGAAATTTCTCAGACAACTAGCGTACTATTTCACCATGTACATTTTCTTTATTGCGTATTAATAGACTCGATTCAATATTGTTGTTTATACGTGACGTCATTTATTAGGAGAAACGTTGACGCCAATTGTACGGTAAGAAATTTCAGTTGCCGTCCGCCATCTTGTTTTGAAAAACGCAAGAATTATGCAGGTTTGTACTTTGAAATGTGAAGATATCAATTTGATGTACGTTCCTAAAAATGTTTTTTCTTTCTTATGACTACATGCAAAACATCATTCCTTTTGTTTATCAATACTTGGCTGAACTACGTACCAGTAATTTTCGTAACCAGACCCTAAAAAATTCGAACCTTTTTAAAAACGAAACTTCTACGTCTACTTGAAAATGATTAAAGTTTCTTTTTTTATTTTCAGACAGTAGTTTATTTAATTGTAAAAAACTGTCGAACTTCGACATAGAAACCTCATTAAAACGATGTTTGCAAACAAATAAAATAGTCCGTACAGCTTATCGCTAGGACCGCCCTCCCTTGCCAACGTTCAGTATCATTCCTTACCAACGTGCAGTACCGTAGAATACTGAACGAACTCTCTAAGGCAAAGTGAACGGGGCAATATACAAGTATATAATACTTTTACATCCCTAGTGCACTTTGAGCTATAAAACAACTAATATATGTTTCCTGCATACATATGCTTTCATCGTTTCTTTTGGTAGTAAGTGCATTTTCAGATTCGGAAAAGAATCCCAAGTTAACGTAGTTAAAATATATTTTATATCTTTACAATAAGATAGATTTATTCAAGAACAAGATAGATCAGTTCTAATGCTGCCTGTGAAGCATAGCTATATCAATATTCTCAATTTCTTCAGTACATACTTGAAACGTAGAAGATTCAACAAAATGTACTGCTCTTACATTTTGTGCAGAAAAACCAACAAAACATTTCCTGTTGATAAGTGTTAGCATAAAATCTAATTTCTACACGATGATTTAGAATGAGAAAACCGTTTTTAACTCTCTACCCTCCCGCCTGCCTTCAACTCTCATGAAAATGCCTATTGGTTTTGTAAAACTACGTAGACCAAATTCTTCTTCTTAAATTTCAATTCTTTTTTGCCCAAATTTGTTGCAAAACTTATTAATGGCGAAGAGTTTAAAGTCATATCTATATAATTAGAACAAATACAATATGTATCAAACATCTTAAACAAAGTCTTAATGTATTTATATAAATGTACAAATTCATACAAAGCTAAAAATACTTCTGACAAATAGGGTTACGTTATTGTTACAAACATAACTGTGAAAGTTTTGGTCCTTGAGAGAATATTTCTTTTAAACGTTACGGTTGGTCCTGATTGTTTTCATCTATGTTAAGCTATGTCACAGTAAGTACTGTTTGCTTTTAAGATAACCAATACTGTCAGCTACTCTTAATTACTTTTACAGTAATAAGAAATAAGTGAGTAACTAACAGGATGTTTATGTTACTGCGACGGTTTCCGGACGATAACTCGCGAACGCGTGGACCTAGCATCTTGAAACTTGGAGGTTGGTCATGACCAGCAGATGGCCCTATTTATTTTGAGGTCAGTAGGTCAAAGGTCAAGGCCACCGGGACTATATTTTATGGCCACATGAACTTTATTTAGGCCATAGTTTTTAAGACCAACAATGTATTTCTTTTTCCGTATTTATAATTAACTGATTGCATCAAAGGGGGCATACATGTTTTACAAATAGCTCTTGTTAGATAAGATTTTTCGTGCAAACAAACTTATCCGTCATACAATACACAGAATTATAATCTTCTCAGAAACAAGGAAAGCAATTGTCTGCGTTTCTATAGTAACCGACTCACAGCTGACCGGGGAGCATGAATGAATAATCAGTTATGCACAAAGTTGCATGTACATTTCTTGTTTCTGATTTGAAAATTTTGAGGCGGCACTTCAAAGTCATTACCTGGTGTCACATACATGAACATCATTTTACAAAATGTCACCGTCATTCTCGTTTCTTTTAGAACAAAACAGTATACAACGTGTTGCAAGGAATTGCCAAAATAAGCAGTGTCAGAATCACAACTATGATATTCGCACGTTTAGTAATTTTTACTACTAACTTGGGTACTCAACTGTTCAAACATTTTAGATGATGAAAAGACATCGCAAGAACAGACTCTGTCCCTTTCATAAGTATTCGGGTAGAATCGACGATTTAGAGAAGGCACAGTCCTTGTAGAAGATGTGATAGGGCATACCTGTTAGAGTTTGTCGGACGCAACGTTGATTTAAGCAACCAAGTAAGCGGGTCAATATGCGGGAGATCTAAAGATCTGCTGTCAAACTGTGTATAGTTATGGGGCATTGTGTGATAGTCTGAACATAACCAGAACCGTTTCAAATAAAACATCAGCACGTTCTGATTTCACGAAAATACTTAAGTAATTGCTCACCTTAGTAAGTTATTTTAATTTAAAGTCTAATTGTCCCTAAAGTAAGGATATTACTTGCTGTCAGTTTTAAGACAATCTATTTCTGAATGAAATTAACATATTGAAAGAAAGAAAAGTTGTATCATACTAAATGCAAGTCAGATATTGCGAAAAATTCATAAGAGTACAACTCAAGAATTTAAAGAATATACGTGTATAAATTACTCGCTATAAAACAACATTTCCTGCACAAATATTGACAAGTATATAATTATACATGTATTAAATGGGTAAATGCGATGGTGACAAACTTGAGTTCTTTTAATGAATGAACATGAAAGTGGCTGATAATACTTTGTGTTGAAATAAGCTGAGCATGTAACTGAGTAATTACTTAAGTATTTTCATGATATCGGGGCAAGGTGAATTCCTCGCGGTTTGATAAATAAAAAGAAAGTTGTTTACCGAGCACAGCACCAGCAAATGTCATTCTGATTTCGTTGACGCTCCTCGCCTTGCTATAATATTACATGTCTGCTACTTTTGTCTTGATCGTTGTTTTGTAAAAATGGAATTACATTTTCAAGGATGGTCAAAAAGAAATGGAACATCCAGTTGTGTGACTTTTATCTTGCTACATAGACAGTCCGGTTAATTCTCTGGATTACCCCTGGCATGTATAGAAATAATGGCAAGCGTGATGACATCCAGAAAGAGTATTCGAGAGCGATTCAATGAGCTACGGAGCTTTCTTCGTAATTGAACTAAATAGTATATTAATGGTGCTAATTCGGATGGAAAGTTGATCACCACGAATATTGAAAAATCAGACTATCTATATAATTTCTACATAGGCATTATTTTACGGTAAAAGGCAGTATTGTGAGAAATCTTTTTTTTAGACTAATGTTGTTACAATAGTCCAAAGATATAATACTGCCTTAAGGATGTGACCGAAAACATGAAAATATATACTTAAGGACAAAAGTTCTGTCCGGATAAAAATTGTTAAATTAAATTTTAATTTGCAAATTTATTTTTGGAGACTTCTTGCTACATCACAAGGTATTAAGAACTCTATACAAAAACATTCAATCAACCGTGACGGCATTAACCATGAATTGCACATTAATTTAAATTTTATGTACATGAAGCTTATAATCACAAAAATTTAAAGTGAGATTTGTTACAAAAGGATAGTCCTATCGAAAGACGTAAAAATCTAGACAAATACTCAACATATGTTGTTATTACGAAGCTTTCAAGATAGCAAAATTTGCGCGTTTTATGTCGACTGGAGGTCAGTGAGCCTACAACACATGTTGCATTTGCGTTATGCGACCATGAACATTCTTTTCGACGTCACGAACATTGAAAATGTGTAAATTGGTTCGAAAATGATGATATTCTTATGCTTTTCTAATTATGAATAAAATATCCAATTTCAGTTGTTGTGTTATACCAGACAGAACTTTTGTCCTTAAGTATACGTTTATATAGTACCATACAAAATACATGAAAAATAATTCACAAATAGCAAAATTGACTGAAATATTACCTGCTAGTATTTCAGTCATTTGCATGCAAGAAACGACGAAACATCTTAATTTTACACATCTCTTTCATTAACTGACGAGATAACATTCCTTTAATTATAATATGTAACAAAAACATCACAATGACTGCCTACCACGCAAACTACAGATACTTGTTTATAGCAAGTGCAAGCGAACTCACTGAACATATCGAAAACAAACTTAATCTTCCACCATAAAAAATAGTTCCAGCGTCAGATCGTATTCTTAAGCATGGCACACGCAATCTGGCCATCACTATTATCAATCAAAAATTGTTCACATTGTGAGACCAGTTAATTCAAAATCCATTTTAATGAATTTTACCATATTGAATGAGAACTTCTTTTAAAGTCCTTTTAAAGTTTATGGTCTCTTTGGGTTTCTTTTCGTCATAAAACCCAAAGAGGCCATAAACTTTAAAAGGACTTTGACACGGGTCATTTTACTGTATACGAATATCACAAAATGTAGAAGAGTATTAGAGGTTTTAGAATACAGTTTTGAAATGTTATTACTCTTGTAATTGTTGTCTTTTAAGATATAAGTTAACACATTAAATCACTTGTCACAGTTACAGTTAACCTCACCGTTATGCTGCTTTTACCACCAGAGCATATCATGATCATCCTGTACATTTGTGCAGTGTGATTATGTCACGCACTGGTGCTCGTTATGTAGTAAGTAAGTTCTAAGTGGGTACCCCTTTGAACAATAAATGGTACTGACCTAACTCAACGGGCTTACTGTTAAATGGACCCTCCCTTCATCTAGCAGATTATTGTCCCGAAACATAAATAATGTGTTTAATGAACGTAAAATGATAAATAAATACAGTTTTTAAGAACAACATATATCGAGAAATGCCTCATTTAGCACAAATAATCAACATAGATGCCTTCTTTTATAAATAGTACAACAACAACTTTAACTATATTATTGAACGGTTTACGGTACTACAACTTATTTTGAAACACTGATTTTACCGAAAATGACTGGAATGTATAGCTTAAACCATTAAGGTAAGTAATAGTACCTGCAAATATATTATATATGATTTTGAAGCTATTTAGTTTGACACCAGTTATAGGGAGTGTCTGTTTTACATCTCTGTCCTTTAAACTCAAACTCAGATATCGAGCTTTGTACGTTTTCGTAAATATCCGTAAATATCCGTAATTTTCCGTGATATGCATATGATTATCTTCCGTAATCAGCTAACGTGTAATGCAGCCCGTAAGCTATATACCTTCCTGCAGTCGTTTGAAGTTTTATGTACTGTTTTTATTTGTAATATGTTCTTATCATATGCGACATTCAAACAGAAGATTGATCTGGTCTGTCTTGCACTACTTTCGCATAGCGCATGTTTACAGTTGTTATTCGCACATAGCACAGTTAAATTTCTTGCAGTGTTTGAAATGTGGTATACTAACTTAGGCCTAGGGGACTTTCAGTCCCCAGGCCAAAAACGGGGAAGACATGTTAATCGCTTTCTACAAAAGTGATATTAATGATATATTTAATAGCAACACTTGGATTTCGTTAAAACATTTCTTTAAAACAGTACATTTGCAAATCGGAGTTATACTGAAAAAAATCCATCTTAAAAATGAAATACGTAGACAAAACACTCGGGTAGCTTTGACGATTCACGGCATATACTCATGTCATCGTAAATCTTAATATTAAGAACAAAAACCTGTTTAATACGAGAGAATACTTTTTCGATCATTACTCTTAATTAGAACGCATGAAGTGCATGATATTTTATGAATTTTATGAATATTGCAGGCGTATGTGATGCAAGAGAATGTGCGGTACCTAATATAAAAGTTTTGGCAATCCTTCTGTAAATTGTATTTTAATAGCTTTAAAATCTATGCTTTTTTCAAGTCATAAAATTTTATGGTTTTCAACAAAAGCATATTATATGCATTTTAAGGAGAACCATGTGCAACAACTACAGAATTAAACATAATATCATAATTGCAACACGTGTAAATGCGCATCAGTAGGAACATTTTTTGCTGCATGAAAAGTGTCTCTATATAAAACAGACATAACATTTAGTTTAGGTGTCAAATAAAGAAAGTTCTTGGTGTCATGAATAATGGATTATAGTGTAACAAAGGTCTTCAGTTTGTAGCTACAAAGTATCAATTTCTCCAGGGAAAAACTGTACAGTATGTTTGTAAAATGTTCCTATTTGAAACAAAAAGACGCAAAGACCTGCACGAGAGTCTTTGATATTTCGTGTTAAATGAATGCACTGTGTCTCAATTGGCTACATTATACAGAACGACGAAGCTGATTGTATTAATAAGATACTGCGTTCGCCATTGTATTTCATTGCGCTTACAGAGCCTCATAAAATAACACTAAGGAGGACAGCTAGTGTTCATTGCAAACAAGTAGAAATCTGATGCATTAAGGATAATAGCAGTTTCGCCTTGGCAGCGAAATAGACTTGACTCTATTCTTCTGGAATAACAACGTATAAATGAACGCTCCATTATCTTTAATGCCTATTGGAAAATTAGTTTTAGTAATAAAATAAGCATAGGTGAAAAATGCAATAATGGAAACGTCTGAATGTGAAGGAAGTTCTCGAGTAAGAAGAGCAAGGTCATTTAGGGAGCGCCCTGAAAGAGGCGGAGAAGCCCTTCGTCGTGTGCGTTCCTTCAAGACTACGTCAAAAGGACTGGTGAACCGCGGTGATTCTTTTAAAAAACATGACAATGAAGGGGCCAGCGTTTCAAATTCAAAAGCATATGAATCAATAGAAACAGCAAAGACAAAAAACAGTTATAAAATTCCGCAGTTAATAACAACAGGAAGTGATTGTGGGCAACATCACTTTAGGATATTATTTACCGGAGCCGAAGCGGTTGGGAAATCGTCCATAATAGATCAGTTTATGACATCTGAATTTCTCGGTAGTGGACATTTTAATGTTTGTAAGTACCTATTTTATCGAATTTCTAACAAAAACTTTCATTTAATCTGATTGCTTTCAAAACATTTTTCTCGCGAAACCTTCCCAATATTATAACTAAACACTTGCTTGGAATCACCTAATTTGCCTCCATGTAAGTTTTATATTTTAGTGAAACTTACTATTTCTTCATTAACTGTATATATGTAATTTTGGACTCCTTTTAATAAGTCTAACTAATTTTGCAGTTGTATATCTGGTGTCTTTTATCGTGGCGTATGGATTGGGTTTACTGTTTGGATATGCAGTCTGGATGCTACTCTGAGTAGATTTATATGCTTTCATTTCCTAGTAAAGTTGAAACATTTCATTTTGAGAGCTACCCTCGATTTTGTATTTCCGATGCAGTGGTCACCATAATGGAAAACCTCTTTCAGTTTTGTTTTTAAATGCGTAATCGCATTTTAAGTTAAATGTATGAAGTAAACTCATATTTTATCAGAATTTTGAAATAATTCAATGTGGAAACACATACTGTCTTGTAATGTACATTAGATTATAATATACAATGTATCACTTTGCTGTGTACATTTTGAACAGACAATTCATTAATGGAAAAACACACCACGAAAAAAAAAAAAAAAACACAAACACAAAAAAAAAGGGGAAACCAAAGGGGGGGTTTCCTTCCCCCCCCCCCCCGGGGGCAAAGCGGACGCGATATAATTGACAAAATACGTTTTATAGCTTCAAACGCCATCGAGTTGGCAAGTTAAACTGTCACGAATTGAAAAATCTTTAAGTGAAAGAATCCTTAGTGGATTTACGTTGTGTTTCTACCTCAATTCTAAATAATATTATTTTACAAGTTACAACATCATTAGAGACTATGTCATTAATTGTACTGCATTCAAGGAAACCTTAATAACAGGGTTCTCTAATAAAGCTCTAGATATCTATAATATTTCTTGTGCAGAACCAAGCCATTCATTCAAGGAGTGACAAGAAGCTTCAGCCTTAAATTAGTAGGTATTGAAGAGTTTTCTACAATTTGAACCTATAAAATATATGTTTTTATACTCGAGTTTACGGTTATGCTTTCTACATACTCCGGAAAATTGCCATACATAAATATAAAAGTGTGTGTAAATGCGAAAAGACTATTTCTTCCTTTTCACTCTATAATTATGTCTTCATTATATTTTCCTTGAGATGAAAAAAATGTTCCTTTAGCAAATTAAAAACAACCACATGGTGCTTAATCTAAAGTAAGCAATATTCGTACGCTGTAAATTAATCGCTCCACATTTGGAAAGTTGAACATAGAGTTTAATCAAAATCTTAGAAAAAATTAGGCCCGATGTGCTATTGTAATAATGAGATATATTTGTTCCCTATTTAAATGTTTATATAGTATTTTTTACACAGATACTATTTTACGTAAATAATTGTTAGTTCACCGACTCAAATCTACCACCATATAATTCAACAAAGAAGTTGTTTCAAGTCTTTCTTATATACATGTCTAAATGAAAATAACAGCAAGTGGGGGGGGGCAAATTTCGAACACGAGACATGATTTTTAATAAACATGTTAGGCGGCCACTACACAATACTACAAAGCAACTATCTCAGTTTTATTCATTGCAGTATTTGACATGAAGTTGTTCTTATATGCCTATATGAAATATAGCAATGCCCTTGTCAGAGACAACTTTTTCCCTGTGCATTGCTCAAAGAAAATGTAGTGTCTGACAAGAATATTTAAAGCCTTTCGGATACATTTCTATAGAAAACAAATGAACCTCGGGTAGAGTAGCACTATATAATTCTACGAAACAAATATTTAAACTAGATGCCTTACAATTTCATATCAAATTTCATATCAAATATTTGATTGTTTTATATATATGTCTATGTGAAAAAAAACATTCGAGGAGGGATCCAATTTCAAACTCTCATTTGAACAAATTAAGTTGAGGCCCACTACACGATGGTACATACCAAACTTCAAGTTTTTATATATAAATCCCTGGAAAACAGATGATCCCCGGACTTGCTTAATATTCACCCAAGGGGTATGATTTTAACAAACTTGGTTGATGATCACTACTCAATGCTACAGAGCAAATTTCTTAGTTCAAGGCCTTGTACTTTCTGACAAGAGGACTTTGTCTTATACACATGTCTTTGTGAAAATACTACTCCTTGGACAGTGCCAATTTTAACCCTAGAGCAGGATTTGTACGAACTTCGTAGAAGACGCTATACGCCAAATACTTGAACTGAAGACCTTTAGAATTCTGATATGAAGATCTTTTCAAGATTTTCTTAAACTTTTAAAGCATACAGTGATCTTCAATCTTAAGTTTTTAAAAAGGCTGAAAAATGTTATACTTTTAAATATGAACCGGAAAACATTCATTGAAATAAAGCAAACTATGGGTGAACAACTGCAACGTGCACTTCATGCGTTAGATGTGATGGAAACAGGTTGAACACTAGTATGAGAAAAATATCTCGATTTTATTTAATTATCTAAGAAGATTGAATTATTCCGACTTAATTACTTAGCTAAACTTTAGAAATCTTTGGATTAATAGACCAATATTCTGTTGGGAGAAAGGCGACTGAAATTGAACAATATACGAAGTCTTAGAAGACATACGGTATCTCTCCAGTCAACCCTTACCATATCATGTATTATATATTCGCACTTATAATAATATCAACATACTGCAAAAATGTTGCTGTGCAATTAAAATTATTTTTCCATATATTTGATGAATGTTATGGGATATCTGTGTTTAGCTTACAAGGATCAAGTGAAGTCATTTGTGAAATTAATGCGCCCCCCAATTCCGAAAATACATGTTTTGATATACAGCGTAGTGTCGTTTTACAATGCTATTTCAGACATTAAGGCAAGATGATTTTATGAAGCAATGAAATGAATACGAAACACATTGTTTTAGAGCGAACAAATCCCAGCGCGGTATTATTGATCTGTCAGAAAATGCATTATTCGAGCAGTGATTTCTTAGGCACAATTAGGCTTTATGTCAGGAAAATAAACTAAAATTCTTGTATTTTTGTGCCGTTTTTTACATATTCAAAGTTGTAAAATGTCAAAGAAGGAGAACACATTTATAATCGATCTAATGTTTGCTTCCCAAAAGCTTTTGAACTAACATGAAGTAACCTTATATTTTTTTAAGATATAGAAATAAGTATCACTCTATGTTACGAGTATAGGCCATAATCGAATAATCATTTGCAACATATTTAACATCTAAATTTGAACTTCAGTGAATCAAAGTCCCAAAGAATAACTGATGTTTTCGCACACGGTCAAGTCGGCCTCTTTGAACATTCAATACGCATACCACCTTTCCTCGAACGTTTCCATTCGAGACTGCAAGTCGATACCCTGAAAATACCATATTAGCGTCTAATTATAGAGTGCAACTCTGAAAATGAAATAACATGATTTAGCACTGTGGTCCGCATTTCAAAGACAAACTTTCAGATGCATTCTATAAATTAAATCTACAGAACGCATTAGATTATAACTAAGTAATGGAGGATGCTTTTCAAAGTGGAAATGTTTGTACACTCTTACATAATAACAATAAACCGAGAATAAACCGAGAATTTAAGCATGCTAAAATGTATACGCATACAAGTTATCTATTAGAGATGACTGTGTAAGAAATAAGAGCGGTATCAATAAAATATAGAGTGATGTGTTTGAGGTAGTGCATCAGTTATGGATACATAGTTTTAATTTCTCTTGGGATGTTTTATGTAAAACTATTGTTAAATGTTAAGAAACATGGCAGATAATAACTTTGAATGAAACCTGAATTGAAACAAACTGAACCTTAATCGGATATTTATAAAGAGCGACATAATCTTATTATATTTCTAGTATGATGTTTTTTTAAGTACACGGTTTCACGGCAAATGGCCGAAGTGATCGTGCACATGCTATGCAGTCGTGGCAGAGAAATAGGCGCTTATGACTTTACTCTTCACAAATGCATGCTCTAATATAACACCCCTCAGTAAATAAGTATTCTAAATACTTATTCCCGTTAAGATAACATCATTAGAAAACCAGAAAAGCTTGTGAAAGATGAACGAGAAAAAGAGCAATATCATTCAAAGAACATCCCGAAAGATGCGGAGAAAGAGGTTTTCTATGTTCGATGTTCATTTTTACAATATCAAACGGATTGTTGAATCCTAAAGTCTCAATGACCTTTTTTTCTAAAAATGACACTGGCTGTACAAATGGTTCAAATGATAATGGTTATGATGTTATTGCTAAAAAAGAAGACAAGAAACTGTTATGAAATACCACAGGTAATTACTGGAGGAAGTGAATGTTCACATCATCACTTCAGACATTAACTGCAGCAGCTAAAGCGGTTGGAAAACTCTTCCATTACGTATCAGTTATCAAATCAATACATCTGAATTTCTCGGTAAAGAAATTTCTAGAGTAGTTCGTATGCTTCATTCCTTTTAAGATTTGTTTTCTGTACAGTTCATTCACGTTAATGTGAATGTAAGTGTAATATTCCTGTGTTAATTCATTGGATAGTCTAAGGATTAGATGAGTATGTGCACGCATGGTCAACCTTTTTATGCACTGGTTGTAAACATTAATGTACACATATATCTATTACGTCACCGTCACATTATCCAAAATGGACTGTATTTAGAGTTTATACTAATTTATTTTAGCTCGATTATGAAGAAAGCTTGTAGCTTATCGAGTCACTCTCGAGTCCGCTTCCTGGAAAAACCAGTACTGGTGTCATATGAGGAAGTATGGTCGTGACCCCAGTGGGGCTCGAACCCGCAACCTCCGGGTTCAGCAGCCAACACCTGAAACTCTACACCAACGCTCCCCTGTATTTGATGACATTTGCCAACGCAAATTTGTTTTGGGTTCAGAAAACAATTCGCTAGTCTTACTTAGTTCATCTATTGGGCTTTAAAGTCCCAGGATCTTATTGAATTTACTGATATAGTTAAATATATTTACCGATAGGATAGTGATAAAACCATGTTCTACTCACTCTAAATCTATTTGACATAATGCCTTTATTTCGTATTCAAGTAGTTTCTTAATGTAAAATAGTTGCCAGAAAGCCTTTCTTATTTTTTGTAATCTCATTGAAAAAGATACTGCGCTTTATTTCTAACATGTACTTTTCGATTTGAAAAACAAAGTTATGAATGTTTTGGGTACAATTAAAGGTCATTTCCGCCGGTAAGACATCTTTCTGGGTAAAATTAGAGCTACATGTAATTGTGGTCCTGGGACTTTAAGATGTCATTGTAAACACCTTTGTACGATGCATATAATAGCTATGTGTGGTAAAAAAGTTAAAGGAAACAAGGTGCATATGTTCTTCCTATAAAACGTTTTAAATGTATTCGTAAGTGTTTACAAATGACATAAATGACATCAATAAAAGCCTGTTATATTGTAAATACTTTCGCACTTGGTGACAGTAAACAAATTCCAGATTTTTTCTTATCGCATGTTTATATACATATGTTATCTTTATATGGCACTTTCACATATCTAGCATTCTAAAAGCCACTGTTGAGTTACGTTTGCTATTTTCCTTGTTTTTCCCTCACAAATGTACATGTAACTGTAACAGTTTCAGCAAAAGGAGATGAAATTACGCTTTATTTTGACTGTTAATGTTGGTGGAAGTTTTATTTTCTATAATCAAAGAAACAAAAGTTTGAGTGGTTGGTGTAAAATGAAGTCGCCATATTTGTTTTCATGGAATGTCAGAGGAAACGCTGAATACACTGAAACAAAATTCTTGACCAAACCTAACAAAGTATTTGCATTTATGACCCCAACGATCTAACGCATAATCTGACACACCTGACAGTTCAGTTGGATAAAAATATCTAATGTTGAAAGTTGCTAAATGCTTCCGTACTTGTTATCATATTGTTGATGCTATAATTCTAATACAAGTAATTACAAAAAATTACTGGGCGCAGCTACATTGTTATAACAGATCAAAGCTGTCCCTTAGGAGTTTCATAACCATGCAATGTATTTTCTATCTCTATTATATCCTTTATTGATTCTTTTATTGCTTTGTCAGACTAAATGGTATTTCCTAATGGACCAGGTTCTAATATAAATAGACGACTTGCGTTGTAACAACTTTCATTTAATACTTTTCACTGCCCGCCTTATTGATGAGTCTTTCCATCCTTTCCTCTTGTTGTTCGTGTCATTAAGAATCTTCCTTTGTTTTAAAAAAGTGAACATTACATCGTATATAATTGGCTTTTTA
This sequence comes from Saxidomus purpurata, assembly GCA_022818135.1. Taxonomy (NCBI): domain Eukaryota; kingdom Metazoa; phylum Mollusca; class Bivalvia; order Venerida; family Veneridae; genus Saxidomus; species Saxidomus purpurata. The sequence continues at coordinate 23,897,062 of JAFMSR010000012.1, forward strand.
TTTATCAAGTAAATAAATCGTATACAAAATATTGGTGAATATATCTGGCCATGTTTCGTTGAAACTAAGTAAAAAGAAATTGGACTAGACTAATTTTGATATAATGGTTCACCGAATTCAGTATAATACTTTGTACTTAAGCTTACAAGAGTATATAGCAATGATAAAATACACACTTGTATCGCTGCACAGAGCTCTTGTAACACTTGAGCGTCTGCTAGACAGGCAATAAAATTCCTTTGTGCGGTAAAGTAACATTGGAAATAATATCAATATTAGAGTAAAATACACCTGCTGCACATTGAGAATAAACAGTTGTTTTGATTGTAAACATAAATATAAAAGTTGTTTGCTTATTTACTCTATGAAATACAATACGAATATACGCCTAAAGACTGTTTAGAAGTTGTCGTAAATTGTTTAGTGTACTGCATAAAAAAATGTAAGTGGATTTTGCATATAGTTCGGGCGTACATTTGCAGATGCACTCTTTTTGGTCTGGCATTGATTTGGAAATACGTCAGTAACGAAACGTATATTTAAAGACATGGTTTCCGTTATACATCCTACCTTCAGTATAATTATGTAATGCTTTTTTGGGGGTGACCGTCATATTTGCTTATTGGCATCACTTGCTTTTAAAGGTTTCATTAATACTTTAAATACTAAACGAAACTTCTAACGTATAACCTGTCCTTTTCCTTCTTTATTTAGTTATCAACCCTTTCGATATCTGCCAGCTTAATATTAGCTATCGATGCACGACATCTATCATGTCTTAAGACTTATTAGACTTAAAATGACTTATCATGGGTTATTGCCTTGATGCTCTGCCTTGGGTAACCTACTCTTAAAATTCTCTTCCGTATGCAATTTGTATCACTCGATCATTTTGAAATGTATTTATCGGAAGTATCTATACAGTGTTTTCATAAATGCAGGTTTTGTACACTGATAGATAAACAAGCTGTCATATATTCGAAAGGTTGATAATCAAATAAAGCTGGAAATGGGCAGGTGGTGCAAATTCCAGTCACAACCGGTAAAGTTAGCAAAATAAGCCTCATGTGTTATTGAGCAATCAAACCATCATTAACAGCTGTATTATATATTTTGATGGATAGCTATTCAGAAGACAAGATCGCTGTATCTGTATTCTCCTGCACGAAAGAGACATTATGTCTCGATGTATGTTCTTCTTGAAAACAAAACAACATATCTTAATGATGCAATCTGCCAGTTTTAGGATATTCCCCATTAATGTGACTTGTCATCACATGAAATAGTATTGAACATTGAAGGTCTAGCACGAACTCACGATCGCTTGTTTTGTTCGCCGATTCTGTATCAAAGTTAATTTTTATTTGAGTTGACCTTATCAAACGTACATGACCAGACATTAATGCGAAGTGCATACAAATCAATGATACAGAAAAAAATGAAAAATTCCACATTTAAGGATATCCTCGGCTCCATTCGATAAAGAAGTGACTTTGAACTGATTCTACACTGTATCCCAATATGTCAGACGTCACGCATTACGTGTTGCATATATTTTTCGATTTTGCTTATCGTAAAAAAAGTATCGTCTGATCTATGACAATCGGTCTGGTGTCTGTGGCTTGCTTTTACGCACTTACCATAAAACGTATAACAATTCTTGACACGAAAGATACAAGTCAAGTCTAGAAATACAGTCAATTGTTGTTTTTTTCATGGGATTTAACACCCGTTTCGAAAGTATTTCAATTATGTACAGGCATGCAGTTTTCCATTGATAAGAAGTTCCTAGCTTTCCTATATAGAGTCAGTGCTGACAGCTTGAAAAATTCGAAGTGTTTTAGCACAGAGAGATGGTTTAATTCAGTGAACATGTGATCAACATAATATAAACCCATTCTGACTTCCAATTCGGGTAAGCCTGTTTTTAAAACATGGGTGGGTTGCAAAATTGTGATTCAAACAACATAAATCCTAAACAGACGACATTTATTTGTTGTCTGCTTCAAAACGTAGCTATTAAAAAAGGTATATATTTTAATAAACACTAAACATGGATAAATGATATTCAACCAGAACAAAATCTGTTTGTAAATCCCTTGATGCCAAAGTCTAACTATGCAGGGAACAGTTTCTGATTTAAAAGTCACTGTGAAATTCGTAAAAACGGCGCCTGTAAAAATTGTAGAATTAAAAAAAAAGTCGTCTTGACCCACCCCCTCCTATAGAACAATTAAAGAATATTTAACATTTGACCCTGGTAAATAAAACCCCAAAAGAAACAGTCACACTAGCTTTTTCAGGTGTGTCCTTTGGCAAAGATATTTGCTTAAAAGAATTTAAAATTTAAAAGAAAATTAAGATATCTTTCATAACAGTGACCTTGTCCTTTAAACAAGTGTTTTAAACATATTTAAAGTAACAGTGACCTTGACCCCCCTACGAAAAAATATGCTTAAAACAAAATAACTAGATGCCCACGTGCAACATGTCGAGCCCGCCAGTTGTCAAAAAGACTAACTCCTTACTAAGTAGAGATAGGTCAAAATACACCTAAATATTGAATGTGATATGCATGTTGTACCACAGAAAAGTGGTCTCGATTTTACTGTAGAGTAAGTAATAAAAAAGTTACAGTAATTAGCTATTTATAGTAGCAACAAAGGGAAGTAATTCTAAAACACAAGGGTAGCTCATGGTGGTTATCATTTGTGCCAAGTTACATCAAAATCCCTCCATGCATGAAGAAGAGGGAAAGATATTGACTGACCCCCTCGTGGACCTGACCTTAAACTAGGGCCGGTCTTGGCGTGCCTCCGTCTCATGGTGGAGAACATTTGTGCTAAGTAACACAAAACTCTCCTGTATGAAGAAGAAAGCTCGGACAAAGCATTCTTGAATTGACCTTAACCGTAAGGTGACCTTACCTTAGACCTAGGGACCTGTTCTTGCAAAGACACTCCGTCTTATAATGGTGACATTTTTACCAAGTAACATCAAAACCCTCCATGCATGAGTAAAAGCTCCGGACAAAGCATTCTTGAATGACCTTTGGGCCTAAGTGGACCTTACCTTAACTAGGGACCTGATTCTTGCGCATGGCACTCCGTCTCATGATGATGAACACTTGTACCAAGTTACATCAAAATCCCTCCATGCATGAAACATCAAAATCCCTCCATGCATGAAGAAGATATGCTCCGGACAAACTAAACTCGGACACACGCACGCACAGACACTGAACTGCCATTTGGACAACTATGGAGCTTTCGCAAGCGGCTCGACAAAAACGAAAAAAGAGTGACCTTGAAATTGACCCTACTTACCTGCAATGCAATGTCAAGCTTCCTCACCACGCAAGCTACTTGCATACCAAGTTTCATTGTAATTGGTCACTCCTAGCTCAAGCTATTGAGCGGAAATCATTTTTTTAATTTTAGCAACCAACAGTGACCTTGGCCTTGACCCTAGGGACCCCAAATGCCATCCAAGCTTTCTCTCCATGCAAGCTACCTACACACGAAGTTTCAATGCAATTAGTCAATCCTAAGTCATGTTATTGAGCGAACCTATTTTTCTAGTTTCAGTAACAGTGACATTGACCTTGACAAATGCAATCCCAAGCTTCCTCTCCCCACTACCTACACATCAAATTTCATTGCAATTTGTAACTCCTTACTCAATATATTGAGCAAACACCTTTCTACAATTCCGGGTCACCGTGACCTTGACATTTGACGTCTATTGACCGCACAATAAAAAGGGGCCATCTGCTGGGCATGACCAACCTCCCTTGACCTTTGAGGAACTGACCTGACACGATAGGCGCCCTCTGATGGTTATTACCAACCTCCACATAAAGTTTCAAGATCATAGGCCGTTCAAAGCGTTCTCTATTTATTATCCGGAAACCAGTTGGTAGACGGACGGACTGACCGTCCGACATACCGACCGACATACCGACCGACTGACATCTGCAAATCAATGTATCACTCTTCTTCAAATGAGGTCATAATAAACTGCACATCAGATAAGCATATCATCATGAAACAATTGGGCGACCAAAGACAGTCAATATTTATGACGTCACCTGGGAGATAAGTCAAAATAAGTCTCATAAAGTAATGTCAAATGTATCCAATAATTATTTAAAAATCTTCTTTAAGCAATGCTAAAACATGAAATATACATTATATTTCCTTCTTGACACAAAATAACGGGACACATTCGTTTTGTGTAATGGATGAAATATTCAAATTACTGATGAATGGCAAGCACTTTTGTTATTTAACTTTTACACGGATCATAGCTGACATGCTCGTATAGATCGCGTTATGGTTGATAAATCTTGTATTTTTCGACTTGCACTTTGGCACATTACCTTTAATGCATTCTCTTATTGAAACTTTCATTCGAGAAAGAGATGTTATTACTTTTTTTTCTTTTTGGAACCGACAAATGCCAGCCCGTTTATTTTTTATTTAAACAACAAATACAAATAGTATCACAGTCAAATAAAAGAAAAGAAAAAGTTTAATTAACAAAACAACATACTATATAGTTATAACAAATACATGTTTTTTTATATTAAATTCACAAAATCCATTTCAGTATTTTACGAATTTCTCCAGAAACTTGCAGGGAAATCTGTGTTTTTCGTAATATTTAATTTAGAAATGTAGCTCGTCTATTAATAAACTAAGAGTATTATATGGCTTTGATCTTCTTTCACTACAAAGGTAGCCTTTATATATTGAAAAAAACCAATGTATGTGAGCAGTATGTTTATGTATTTATATTCAACAAAGTCAATTTTGTACCCTAGAACTTAAAATTCTAGCTTGTTTAAGGGTCTCGAAATATCACAATGCTTCAGTGTGTTTAAGATGCATTTCCAAAATTCTGTTAAGAATTTACAACCAATAAAGAAATGTTCTAAGTTCTCTTTGTTTCAACAGCAATGACAAATAGGCGAGTTTAATATTTTCCATGTATATAAATTTTCATTTGTGGCTTTTATTTTATGTATTAGTTTATATTTGTATTGTTTTATTCTGTTATCTTTAATAAATTTATTGAGTAGTAGATAGAATTTTTCCCAGTCAACTTTGTTATTACTTTTTTATAACGTGGTACGGGTTGCAAAACAAAGATATTTAAGACATATTTTTTTATCTATTTCATTGCTCATGAATTATGTACTTTCGTATCTACAATTATACGTATATACTAAATATTTACAGTTTCATATTATTTCGCCTATCGGATCTTCAAGCTGTTCCTGTCAAGTGTGTGTTTGTTTTTGTAGCATCTCGTTTCATTAAAGAGACATTGTGCTTGAGAAAATCAGCATCTTCAGCGTGCACTTTCATGCATAGGTATGAATACAGTTTTTTTCTGACACTTGCTTCCAATGAAGATAAATTGCGATTTGAAATAACACAGAAACGTTATAGCATTTTCCAGATCAACAAAAAATAGTATAACAAATTGTTTTTCTTGTGAATCAAAGCATACAACGGGCTGTTCTTCAAATATTTATTCTGCTAAGCAGTGCTTAAATCTTGTTTAAAGTGACGCAACAGAAAGGAACTGTAAGCAGCCGACAGTTATTCAGACAAAAATACTAAATTTATTGCTAAGTCCGCCTAATGTTTGTCTATATAACTGTTCAACAACAGGATAAGAGTCGTGACATATTCGTTCTTCTTGGCAATTACCGTTCAATTACTCTTTGATGAAACTGTATACTCTCAACTGTATTTGACTCATATTAACAGATCTGACCCGAGGCCTAAATGCTATAGTGTCACAACATACGATATTTATGTCTTTGTGATACGAATGCAATTTTCTTGAAATATTTTCCCGGCTGAGTGCAAAGTCACTTTTCTATAAGGTACTTAATATATTATACTATCACAATTATTTCGTACTTTATAACGTACCTGTTGTACAATTTGCAGCAAGATTTCGTCACTGCGTCATTGAAAACAAAATGTAAAAGCTTGTTAAAATCGCTGTCTGTTTACTTTTCCGACGATTTATTGCGACAGTTATAAACGACGTTACTCTTTCTACTCTAATTAATGTCATTACACAACGCATTCAGATTATAGGATATGATATTGAATTCCTGTCTAAAGACTTATTCATTTGAATAGATTATATCAAAATGTAACCCATGACTCCGATGCTAAAATAATGCAAGTTCTATCTGCCCTTATCTGCCGGCGATGTCGCCATCATTAATGATGTTCACGAATTGTGAAATGAATACTTCATCGATTGCGTATTTTCTGTATGAATACAATTAAGAAACTATTATTGAAAATCGATTTGAACCAGCTAATGTGGTTTGTCACACAGGGAAAACTGTTAAAAACAAAAGATTACTTACAGAACGGAGTTAACGTCGATTGGTGTCACATGTAGTAAATCTAGAGCTAGATCTGCGGTTAATTACCAAAGAAACTTATTAAAGTTGCCGCTGTGTATTGGATACTGGCTTCATGGGATTCTAGCCAAACGCAATATCAAACATTAATTTGTAAATTGAAAAGAAAACTGATTTGCTTGATTATGTAAATAGGTAGAAGTTTGTTTGAGGTGCATGTACAGTAATTTATATGCATAATTGCCTATGGTATATTTCTATAGTCAATTCGAGTGCTTTAATATGATTAAAGCACTCGGAAAAGAAGGCGGAGTTTCGGACATGGAAGTAGCTCCTTCCGACTTTTCTAATTTACTCCCGCGGAGCAAATAAGATACAGAAATAGAAATAATATCTGTATAAACAAATCAGTCGCATGAAATAGTTGTGTTTAAGAACCTAAATACTATTTTTGATTGCGTCAAGTAAGCCTTAGAATACCATCTCCTTGTTTTCCTTGAAAAAGGTTAAGAAAATTCAGGATTAACGTCATACAATGTTTTGATTCCGAGAGACAAAACAATGAATGAAAACGTTGACGTCATCACACTGACGTCATTACTCCACGTTAAAACGTTGTACAGTTCAGATTAACGGTTCGCTTTAAATCGATTGTCTGCTTTGATAGGTTCTGAATCTGACGTCTTCTGCATAAGTCACAGTCGGGTATTTTTTACATTTTATGTATTAGATGATTAAACTAAAATAAGTTTGTATAATATAGTTATTAATGATATCTTGACTGGTTGCCCGAATAGGGAGTGAATTCCAACAGCCACTATTTATGCTATTTTACACATTACCGCCGAACTGAAAAAAGGTCCGTAGTAGTAACGATAGTTTTCACAAATTCGGCTTATAAGAATCGAAATATCTATGGCTTGGAGTGCTTTATCGAAATTGAAGCATTTCCCGTCGGTAATGTGCCTGCGTTATAATTCACTCGGGCTTCGCCCTCGTGAATTATTCCGCCAGGCACATCACCTCCGGGGAATGCTTCAATTTCGATAAAGCACTCCAAGCCATAGATTATTTCTTAAATAGTATTCATTTATGCGTGATATAGATTGGCTGATATCAAAAAAGATCTTTGTATGTCTTTTAAACATGTCGGAATGTGCGCTATATTTTACAAAAACAACATTTTCTCGGTTCTCAATCCGGTAATAATGAATGGTTGCTTCGATATTAACTCTGAGGAAATAATACGCTATACAACAACGTCAATAATGGAGTACTAATCTACAGGATTGTTGTTAGGATATTGTGTTTTTCTCCCATTAAAATGACAGATCCGAGGGATAATTTGGGCCGAAATCTGCCTCACGAAGGAGACCATTTCCGGCATGTAACAGACGTGGATTCAGATAAAAGTGAACATTCGTTCGTATATGACATATTGTCGGAAGGGCATTCGTATGTAACCAGACAAAGGCCGAGATCGTATTCACTGCATGCGAGCAGATGTATGACGCCCGAGAATAACGTGAAAGAGAAAAGTCATCGCAGGCGCCGCATGAGTCTACCTTCGAACGAAGCAAGAATACACAAAAATCGCACTGGCATAGAAAGACGTACAGATCATGATGATAGACAAAATTATACAATGGATAGCGCAAAAAAAGACGATGAACTTAGACATCGGAGGGCAAGGTCTTTCAAAGAGCGGTCTGAAAAGGACGGTGATAATCTTAGAAGAGTTAGGTCATTCAAAACCACATCTAAGGGACTAGTGAATCGTGGTGATTCCTATAAAATAAAGAAGGAAATTGAGCATGCTAATGTAAATATACCTAAAAGTAAAAACATATCAAATATGCTCAAAACAACTGACAACACAGGACGCATTCGGGTTACTTGTAGAAAAGGTGGAGACGGACGCAATTATTTCAACGTATTACTGACAGGGGCAGCCGGTGTAGGAAAATCGTCCATAGTTAATCAGTTTATGACGTCAGAATTCTTAGGTTGTGGGGCTTTTAATATATGTAAGTATTTTAGGATATACTCAACCATTCATAATAAATACTAAATAAAACGTATACTTTGAAGGTAAAAACAGCATACTTCAGCACTGTACATTTTAGTTAATTACAAAACAAAAAAGTCGGCAATTTCTAGCTTCTACATCTATAAAGTTGCATTCAAAGCGACCGGAACATTTTAACTATTAACGGTTTCAGTGAAACATTTCTTTCAAGCTCACACTGGTTATAGCATAGACACGTGATTTATCTTTTCGTCTTTATTTATGATATTTTGAAATTTAGTCAATAAAAGATACTGCAGGGAATTTTTACTTTATGTGCACATTGATTTCTCGTATCTTGAACAATTTTATTGACCGAAGATTCAAGACGTCATTACATCTGTGCGCGTTGATCATTTGTTAGCAATTTGCCTGTCGGTTGCCTCATTTAAAGTAACAAGGGCCAAGGGGGGAAACATGATAAAGGAACAGAGCATAGAAATCAGAAACAACCATCAAGGGAAAAAACAAAACATAGAAGAAAGACATAATAAGTAAAAACCACATTACACAGTTAACCAAAAATGAAGAAAAAACAACCCCGAAGGTAGAGACGCCCATTAAACAAGGCTACAGCTCGGGTCAGTAGACGCTTTTGACGCAGACGAAACCCAGTAAATTTTCTTTACTATTGGTCGTGTTGCGATGCTTACAACCATTGAGACCCCATGATCGCTAGTAGGAACGGTCTTATTAAAGCCTCATTTTACTTTAGTAGTAGAATAAAATGGGTTCATTAATATTCACGTTGACAACATATGTATTTAAACTCAAAATGTTTAGAATAGCAAAACAACTACGAGACGTTTTTCTGAACTTTATGAACTGGCGTAGGGTCCGTAAACAAAGCAATAAAAAACCGAACCTTCAAGTTGTGGAAAAGTTATTAAATACCTATGGATAGTCAAACGTTTGAATAACGGTCGAAGACGTATCATCTGGATAGGTTGAATCAGTTAAACTATTTATTTATTCATTATAGGAGTGTTCAAACAATACATAGTTTTAATTACAAAAAAGTTGGCTCCCTATTCGATTATGCAACCCCATGGTACAAAATTAAAACCTATTCAATACTGACGCTGTGCTTCCGCACAGCGCCAATTAAGTTCACTCTGCCAGATTTGATAAAACTATTGTTTATTTGTTCTCTCTTGTCATGCATATTTTTTTTTTATAAAACATGTGACGTTTGATGGAAACTTATAACCACTTTTTCTTTACCTTATAATTTCATTAAATATTTGATATTGTTAGAAGCGTTGCCACAGTTGGCGCGTTTTACTTTGGGTTTAACTACCGGAAGAGGAGTTACGGAGATACTCGATTAATTAAGGTGAATGTACTTGAAACTTTGAATACCGTTATATTTCTCCTGCAAAGAGAAAGTCGTTCAACTGATTGATTTTTCTTATCTAAATAACATTGGAAACTTGTGTTTCCTTATCTAAAACATTTTTGACACTATTTTGATATCGTTTATTGAGTAACATCTTGACTTCTGTATCAAGATGTTTCCAATTCTCATTCTTAGTGAAGCGTCAAGTGTATAATTCTAAGATGATGTTAAGATGGAAAAAACATGCTCATTTCAGGTTTAATGTCCTATCTGATTAATTTACGTCCACTCGTTTTTAAAATTTTGAATCTCACTGCAACTAAATCTTCAAAATAACAGACTATTCCATAGGCAATATCATTGTTAAATGTACTACGATATTAAGTGTGACGCCATGAATGTTACTGCGTTGAATTCGTGTATAGGTCATGATTAACCGAATGCAAGATCCATGGCAACGAAATCCATTCAAAATATATCATTATAATACCATGACAGAAATAAAAACAACGAAGTGGAGTCCCAACGGAATTGATTTTGTTACAAAATCCATGGTATCTGATGCCCACGACATAACATGCATTCCCAATCTGTCGTCTGCTGCCTGAATTATTTCTTGGTCTTGCTTTTAAAATTGATTTGATAATGAAGTCTTTGTTTTCTCGAGGCAGTCTTCAATGGGAAAACTATTCTTAATTTTTACATCATTATATTGCTCTGGAAGTTTTCTATGATAACAGAATGAATTAAGGTGGTTTCATGTTGTACCATAAATTTTATCGAGAACTGGCAGTTCGATATTTTAATAGTAATGATTTAGAAAAAAACAGACCATATCAACAATATTCATGACAATGCATGGCGAAAGGAAACGTATTTCCATATCATAGTAAGTTAGTTATACATATTATGGAATGGTAGCTATTACTATGAAATGTTAGTGTTGCTTTATTTGAGTATTTGGTTATGTCATGACGTGCGACAATGCCTTCAATATATGGTTTGACACTGTTCTTCAATATATGTTTGACACTGTTCTTATATATATTTAAAATTTAATTATATTATAACATATAGGCCATATAATGAACATAATGTATCCATTATGTCATGCTACTATTAACCTTAACCGTATTGTTGCATTCACAAATCTGTTAAGAGTGGAACTTAACAATAGTTTGCCTGGTCTAAGCATTCTTAATATACTGTTCTATCATTATTAAATCACAACACTTTGAAACTAAAAAAGTGGGGGGGAAGTTAAAATACGACATTTTCCCTAGATATAAGGCAAAATACTGTTTTGTTAATTAAATTCCATGAGACTAGAAGAAAACATTCGACTGATATGAAGTTTGACTTACAAAGAGTTATAGAAAATTTAAACGACAAATAATTTTACATAACAAGAATTTGACATAACAAAATTCGAGGTAACGAAAGTCTAGAAATCATATTTCACTCAGATAAATGCCAGTCATTTAGTCGGTTATTTCTTTCGACTTTAATTCTTTTCTCCTCTTCTTTCATTGGACATCTAAGGTTAAGTGGCTGAACGTATTTGGTTCAAAAGCTTCTGAATAATTTACAAACGTGCAACTTTTTCAAACGCTATTATGCGCTGATTTATTAAAATTCCTGGTTTCTGGTGCAACTTTCCAGGGATCGTCTGCATAAAATGTTACAAAATGTTTTATATATATATATGCTTTTTGATTTGATTTGATTTGATTTGAAAGAGATTTTATCAAGGTCCGTCCATAAGCTAAAGTTTTAGCTTATGTTTTGGATGAGACGTCTCCCTTCATGTCTAGAAAAGTAGAATTTTGAAGCCGAAAAGAGCAGAGATTTACCTGATTGCAATTTCCAGTCAGTTTTAGCCAAAGATTGAATTTGATTGGTTGCCAAAAAGTAGGCCAATCGCGGTGACCAATTTGATCTGTGAGTGCGATTGACCTAATATATATATGCAAAAGCTTTTTAATCTTTTAAAGTAAAGGTCAAGTAAGGATATGTTTCGGGTTTAAATCTATAAAACACATATTAAGTGAATTATCTCCCGTTTATACTTTCTGAAAACAGGTTGGTCCTTTCATTTTTATCGGTGTTTCGCTTGTTCTGTTTTATGTCGGTATCTGCATTAAGACAGTATTGTCATTCATTTTAACAAAATTTATTATTGGAACATCGCAATAAGAAACAACAGTAAAGTTAAAGATATCAGCATTTACAAACGAAGACAATATTGTCATTAATGATAATAAAACTTGTAATTGGGACATCGCGATAAGAAACAACAATATATCTTGCACTTTATTTGATGCTTCCGAGATAATCATAACCCACTATATCTCTAATTAGGGTGCTGGTGATTAACAAATGAGGTGAAGTGTTTAGTGCACTTTGTAATGGACACAATTGCTTTTGATAAGGAATGTATACCGAATAGAAATGGATGCAAATGTAAGGTTTCAAAACTGCAAATCGGTACACATCATAATGACATTCTAAAAGTTCTGAATTATGCAAACCACTAACAAGTTTAACTTGGTGTTTTTCTTGAAAGAACAAACTCTCTTAAGAAAACATTACATATATGTTAAGATTCACATCTATTTTTTAAGAAAAGTATGTCTGTCTTACAAGATAATTCACCAGTGTAGATACTATTTGTTTTCATAATAAATAGTTATTTACTCTTTTTACTGTGCTAGCGTTGTGGTAAATTCGTTCTGTGGCGGCCGAGTGGCCAAATCCTTTCTTATTTTGCAATGCCAGGCGATGTCTGTGTATTGTACAGGTTACAATCTTTCGGCCATTGTCTGGTAAAAAGTTTGAAAACTGATTCTATCTGACTGAGTATTGTCCCAATAAGAAATGTTGCTCAAAGTGTAAGCCAATGAACAATTGAAACTTCTGTGACTGCAAATAATTGTGTTTGAATGGAGCGTCAAAAACACTATGTTGTATAATTTGTATTAATTTGGTTTGTTAATTCAAGGCATTATTAAGCATTCAGAAAAATTAATGTTATTCAACAATTGCTACAAGTCCCTCCTTTATACAAGATTGTAATTATTAAGAACTTGATCAACGTCTATGAGATGGTTCTTGGCACGATTACCCTGAATTAGCACGACTAGGGGGTTTAGCCCGATTCGAGTGCAAATAACCATTGAAGGCACTTCACTGCCGCTTAATGGGTTGTTTCTGTATCTACCTTTTCTCTAGCCTATTTTTAGAAATAATTTATAGTCTGACTATAGTCTGTTTATTACGACCCAAAGATCTGTGTGACGTTTAAATCATATTTCTGACGTCACTAGCGATTACACTTTCCTTCTTCATGGTACATGTAGTATCTACATTTAATGGAATCGGAAGAAAAGAGTTAAATTCTTGCTGAAATTCACTTATAAACAAAGATTAATCATTTCTAAAGTAAATTACGGACATGTCCATCGATTTCAAGTGCTTAAGTGCCAAATACAAAGAAATAATTGAAATATGCAAGCATTACACACTATGGCTATTCACGGCTCCTATCGTTAAACATTTTTTCCAGAAATGTCAGATTTCACGTATTACGTGTAGCATGCTCTTTGTTTTTGCTAACTGTAAAATAAAGTTGTCGTTTTATCTATGACAATCGACATTGTGTCTGTGGTGTACTATTATGGTTTACCATAAAAATCAAGCTATTCTAATGTCGAACAATATTTGACAGGCATGATTCACTGCAAGTCTAGCCATACAGTCCTGACTTTTTCATGAGGCTCAACAACCGTTTCAATGTATATTTAAGTTATTTACTGAAGACCGTTTTCCTTCATTTGGTCTAACGAATTCCTAACTTTCTCACAAAGAATCTAGCTTTATTGCATTCTCTTGCGAAAACTTTCATCCGAGAAAGAGACATTAGATTCTATTACTTTTTTATCACGAACAAGATTGTACGGGTTGCAAAACAAATATTTTAACAGCATATATCTTGAATCTATTTTGTTGCGCATGAAATGTGTTCATGAGAATCTACAAGTATACATACATACAAAGTTTTATATTCTTTCGCCCACTGGATCTTCAAGCTGTTGCTTTTTTTGTTTGTTTGTTTTTGTAGCATCTCGCTTCATAAAAGAGACATTGTGTTTGAGAAAATCAGTATCTTCAGCGTGCACTTTCATGCATAGGTATGAATACAGTTTTTTCTGACACTTGCTTCCAAGGAAGATAAATTGCGATTTGAAATAACACAGAAACGTTATAGCATTTTCCAGATCTACAAAAATATAGTATAACAAATTGTTTTTCTTGTGAATCAAAGCATACAATGGGTTGTTATTCAAATATTTATTCTGCTAAGCAGTGCTTTAACTTGTTCAAAGTGACGCAACAGAAAGGAACTGTAAGCAGCCGTCAGTAACTCAATTAAATTTACTAAATTTATTGCTGAATCCGCCTAACGTTTGTCTATATCATTGTTAAACAACAGGATAAGAGTTGTTACATATTCGATCTCCTTAAGATTTACCGTTGAATTACCTTAAGGTGAAAATGTATACTCTCAACTGTATTTTTATTTATATCAACAAATCTGACACGAAGCTCGAATACTAGAACATGAAGTGTCACAACATAATAAACTAGTAAATGTGATTAATACCCCCAAAAGACTTGCTTTATAAATGAGAAAGTTCGTAGTAACAGAATACCTGCAAAAAAACAAAAAGAGATATTGTTCTTGGCAAAACTTTGTAATTGTCAAGATAGAGTTATGGTTCTTGTACACTGCACTTCCTCTCAATATGCTGACTATTGTATGAAGTTGTATTGAATTCCAACCAATAGTTTTCGAATAATGCTCCAGACAAGTAAAAAGTAACAAAGGGCAAAACTCTGAAATGAGTCAAGATAGAGTTATTGTTCTTTCGCACTGCACTTCCTGTCATTGTGCTTTACCATTGTATGAAGTTGTATTGAATTCCAACCAGAAGTTTTCGAAAACGCTCGGACAAAGGAAAAGTAACAAAGGGCAATAACTCTGTAATTAGTCAAGATTGAGTTATGGTTCCTGGGCACTGCACTTCCTCTCATTGTACTTCATCATTGTATGAAGTTGTTTGAATTCCAACAAGTACTTTTCGAATTAGCTCTGGACAAGGAAAAGAACAAAGGGCAATAACTCTGTAATGAGTCAAGATAGAGTTATGGTTCCTGTGCACTGCACTTCTTCTCAAGTACTTGACCATTGTATGAGGTTGTATTGAAATCCAACCAGTAGTTTTCAAGTAATGCTTCGGACAAGAAAAAAGTAACAAAGGGCAAAACTCTGTAAATACTCTAGATATAGTTATGGTTCTTGTACACTGCACTTCCTCTCATTGTGCTTCATTATTATATGAAATTGTATTGAATTCCAACCAGAAGTTTTCAAGTTATGCTCCGGACAAGGAAAAGCAACAAAAGGGCAATAACTCTGTAACTAGTCAAGATGGAGTTATGGTTCTTGTTCACTACACTTCCTCTCAAGTGCTTGACCATTGTGTGAAGTTGTACTGAATTCCAACCAGTAGTTTTCAAGTTATACCCGGACAAGGAAAAGTAACAAAGGGCAATAACTCTGTAATTATTCAAGATGGAGTTATGGTTCTTATGCACTGCTTTACTTCCTCTTAATGTGCTTGACCATGTGTATGAAGTGTATGAATTCCAATGAGTAGTTTTCAAGTTATGCTCCGGACAAGGAAAATGCAACAGACCGCCCGACCGACCGACCGACCAACCGACCGACCGACCAACCACCGGGTGACTCCTATATACCCCCCTAAACTTCGTTTTGGGGGTATAATAAATTATGATATTTTGTCTTTGTAATAAAATATGCAGTTTACTTGAGGTATTTCCGGTAAAGTGCAAAGTAGTTGAACTATAAGGCACTTGATAAATTGTACCTTCACAATTATTTCGTGCTTTACCTGAAATAAAACTTGCAGCAAGATATCATCAATGCGTCATTAAAAAGAAAGTGCATAATCTTGTGTAAAAACGCTATCTGATGACCTTGTGTAAATAAACGACTTATTTTTTGGTATTTAAATGAATGTTATTATATAAGGATAAACTATTAAATTATTGTCTTATTCCTTTGAATAGATTGTATTAAAACTTAACTCATGACACCAATGCCAAAAATACAATTTATGTATTATGTTATCTGCCGGCGATATCGTCATCCTAAATGATGTTCATGGATTCTGAAATATATAGTTTATCGATTGCGTATTTGCCCCTGTGAATTTTCTGTATGAATTCAATTAAGAAACTATTATTGAAAATCGATTTGAAACTGCTAATGTGGCTTGTCACACAGGGAAAACTGTTAAAAACAAAAGATTACTTACAGAACGGAGTTAACGTCGATTGGTGTCACATGTGGTAGATCTATAGCTAGTAATGTGGATAATAACCACAGAAACTTATTAAAGTTGCCACTGGCTTCATGGGATTATAACCGAACACACTATCAAATATCAATTTGTAAATTGAAACAAAACTGATTTTAAAATTGATTGATAACGTAATAGACGAAAGTTTGTTTGAGGTGCATGTGCATTAATTTATTTACATATTAAATAGTATTCATTTATGTGTGATATAGATTGGCCGATATCAAAAGAGATATTTGAATTCCTTTTTCACATGTTGGAATGAAGTTATTTCTTACAAAGAACAACAATATTCATGGTTCTTAATCCGGTAATAATGAATGGTCGCTTCGATATTAACTCTGAGGAAATAATACGTTATACAACGACATCAATAATGGAGTACTAATCTACAGGATTGTTGTTAGGATATTGTGTTTCAGTTTTCCTCCCATTAATATGACAGATCCGAAGGAACAATTGGGCCGAAATCTGCCTCACGAAGGAGACCATTTCCGGTATGTAACAGACGTTGATTCAGATAAAAGTGAGCATTCGTTCGTATATGACATATTGTCGGAAGGGCATTCGTATGTAACCAGACAAAGGCCGAGATCGTATTCACTGCATGCGAGCAGATGTATGACGCCCGAGAATAACGTGAAAGAGAAAAGTCATCGCAGGCGCCGCATGAGTCTACCTGCGAACGAAGCAAGAATACACAAAAATCGTACTGGCATAGAAAGACGTACAGATTATGATGATAGACAAAATCATACAATGGATAGCGCAAAACAAGACGATGAACATAGACATCGGAGGGCAAGGTCTTTCAAGGAGCGGTCTGAAAAGGAAGGTGATAATCTAAGAAGAGTTAGATCATTTAAAACCACATCTAAGGGACTAGTGAATCGTGGTGATTCCTATAAAATAAAAAAGGAAAATGAGCATGCTAATGTAAATATACCTAAAAGTCAAAACATATCAAATATGCTCAAAACAACTAACAACACAGGACGCTCTCGGGTTACTTGTAGGATAAGTGGAGGTGGACACAATTATTTCAACGTATTACTGACCGGGGCAGCTGGCGTAGGAAAATCGTCCATAGTTGATCAGTTTATGACGTCAGAATTCTTAGGTTGTGGGGCTTTTAATATATGTAAGTATTTTAGGTTATACTTAACCATTAATTATAAATAACAAATAAAACGTATACTTTGGAAGGTACAAACAGCAAGCTTCATCACTGTACATTTTAGTTAATTATAAAACAAAGAAGTCGGCAATTTCTATCTTCTTCATCTATAAAGTTGCATTCAAAGCGGCCGGTACACTGTAAATATTAACGGTTTCAGTGAAACATTTCTTTCAAGCTCATACTGGTTATAGCATAGACACGTGTATTTATCTTTTCGTCTTTATTGATGATATTTTGAAATTTAGTCAATAAAAGATACTGAAGGGAATTTTTACTTTATATGCACATTGATTTCTCGTATCTTAAACAATTTTATTGATCGAAGATTCAAGACGTCGTTACATCTCTGAGCGTTGTTCATTTGTTCGCAATTTGCCTGTCGGTTGCTAGATTTATAGTAACAATTGAGTTCAGTCTCCCAGGCTGGATTAAACACTTTGTTTATTTGTTCCCTCTCACCATATGTGACGTTTGATAAAAACGTATAACCACTTTCTCTTTACATTATAATTTAATAAAACATGCGATATCCATATAAGCGTCGCGACAGTTGGTGCGTTTTACTTTGGGTTTAACTACCGGAAGAGGAATTAGGGAGATACTTGATTAATTAAGGTGAATGTACTTGAAACTTTGAATACCGTTATCTTTCTCCTGCAAAGAGAGTCATTCAACTGATTGATTTTTCTTATCTACATAGCATTGGAAACTTGTGTTTCCTTACCTTAAACATTTTTTAACACGATTTTGATATCGTTTATTGAGTAACATCTTGACTTTTCTATCAAGATGTTGCCAGTCCTACCTCAGTTCTTAGTGAAGCGTTAAGTTTAAAATTCTAAGATAACGTATAGATGGAAAAAACATTGCGATTAATTCTTCAATACAAATGTCTTAAATAGGACATATATCTTTCATTTTTACATCATTAATGTGCTCTTAGGTGTTTCTATGGTAACAGTATGAAATAAGGTGATTTCATCTACTACCATTTATCTAGTACTAGCAGTTCGAGAATTTTATAGAAATAATATAGAAAAACCCAAGGAGAAGCCCCTGAAAGAGGGCCTCACAGTCGTGTCCTCTCCATGTGCTCAATAAATGTGCTATGAATTTTAAAACCTTCCAGCATGACAGAGTAACCATGCATACAGTATTCCATTACTTTAAACACTAAGTGTGACCTTGACCTTTGAGGTAGGGACTTGGGTCTTGCACGCGACACATCCGCTTGAGTGCTAGACATTTGTGCCAAGTTTTTTAAAATCCTTCAAAGCATAATAAAGTTATAGTCCGGACACAAAGTAGCATATATTCAGGATTCCATTACCTATAAACTCTAAGGTGACCTTGACCTTTGTGGTAGGGATGTGGGTCTTGCACGCGACACGTCGTCTTATGTGCTAGACATTTGTGCCATACTATTTTAAAACCTTCAAGGCATGACAAAGTTACAGTCCGGACACGAATGTGGCATATATGCATATATAGAGGAACCATTACCTTCAAACCTAAGTGTGACCTTGACCTTGAGCTAGGGACGTGGGTCTTGCACGCGACACGTCGTCTTGATGTGCTAGACATTTGTGCCAAGTTATTTTAAAATCCTTCAATGCATGACAAAGTTACAGTCCGGACACGAAGTGTGCATATTGCATATATAGAGGAATCCATTACCTTCAAACTCTAAGAGACCTTGACCTTTGAGCTAGGGACGTGGGTCTTGCACGCGACACGTCGTCTTGATGTGCTAGACATGTGTGCCTAGTTATTTTAAAATCCTTCAATGCATGACAAAGTTACAGTCCGGACACGAAGTGGCATATATAGAAGGACCATAACCTTCATACTCCAAGTGTGACCTTCACCTTTGAGGTAGGGTGTGGGTCTTGCACGCGACACGTCGTCTTGATGTGCTAGACAGGTGCCAAGTTATTTTAAAATCCTTCAATGCATGACAAAGTTACAGTCCGGACACGAATTTGTAAGTGGGGACGCACGGACGGACGGACAGACGGACAGACGGACGGACGGACAGACGGACGGACGGACAGACGGACAGACGGACAGACGGACAGACGGTGCGATTTTAATATGCCACCCTTCGGGGGCATAAAAAACAGTACATATTAACACAATTTATTACAATGATGAAATAAAAACGTATTTGAGTTTTGTACATTTCATATCATGCGAGCTGATTATGAATATCCAGGGACCATAGGATTTTTTACACAAATATTCCCATAAACTAAAGCATGCATGCTGTATCCGTTATCAGTAAATCGACTTACTTAACAATAAGAGAAATGAATACGAAATACAGCTTAAAGGACTTTATGTAAACTACCCGGTATGTGATTACACGTATAGTAGTATTAATTACGTTATACACAATTGATGTATACATATGCCAATATAAGTTTTATTTACGGGTATTGGTTTAGTGGTTAAGGCATCCGTTTTGGGAGCGGAAGGTCGAACGATTGAATCCCAGTAGAGGTCTGTTCAGATATGGCCGATTGGAAAGTCGCCAAATAGAGGTGACACTATGATAAACATACCGTTTACTTTTATTTGGTATTATGAAATAATACATTGAGCGGAGAATAGAATGGGTTATCAGTTATCTCCCTTGTCAGATAAGGTCAAATGTAGAACAAATATACAACTTATCGCATCAGCCGGATTCCTCTGACTTCATCGTTGTTTCTCAAAGGGATGACCTAATTCTAAATTGTAAAAATTCTAACTTTTCTGTTGACTGACAAAATAAGACAATGATGGGTTCAAATAACATGCCGTCAAATCTCTTTTTTTTCAATTTTGGTGTTATGCTTGCAAACTCTGCTATACAGTTCAAACAAAGCAACAGTAAAAGCAGAGTAATAAACGAGAACACAATTCGCTTATATGGTCAGATACTCCTATTGTTTTCCCCATTGACTGATATTATAAATCTAGTCAAAAAGTGACCCTGTATCATACCCACTTATAGAGTGTTGACTAATGAAATTGCTTTTTTCGAACAGATTAGTCTCTTAGGCACCAGAAAATGCTGTTTTTATATGGGCTTAACCAACCCAGTTTTTTACAATTTGGCAAGGAAGACAACCACCCCACTCAGTCAGGTGTGATTTAGGGGTCTAAACCAAATGTGTACACCCTTCTATTTATATGGCGATTTCTCTGTTATTGTTATTTATTATGATAACCAGTTCTAAAATATTCATTCGCGTGCAGAAAACATTGTATTTTATTTTTCAAATCAGTATTTTTATTTGTAAACACAACCTTTTCTACCAATCAGGTAATGTCTCATTTAATGTTACGTGCTTCCCTGTACTTTTTTAGGCCAATCCCTGAGCCGGACTGCAATAGGATCATCTGACCTTATTTGTAATCTAATTTATATGAACAAACCTGCATTTAAGTAGATTAAAGTAAAAAAGCTGTGGCCAAGGGTATTTGCGAGGAGGTTTAAGCAGATCGCTTTGATAGTGCAGTTATCTGAATGTCTTCAATTGACAACAGATTTATTTTTACAAAAATGGGGAAGAACGGAATTTGGTGTAAATGAATCACTTGGTAAAGATATTTTGTATTAAGTTTAGAGCGAGACCCACAGAAGGAATTAAATTAAAAACCAATAGTATGTACACTTTAAAAGAAACATTTGTGCAGGAAGCCGTGTAACGGTGTAAAACGTTAGAAAACAGAAAATAAACATAGACAAATATTTCTTATGATATTAAATACAAATCTTTCCAGATGATGATTTTATAGCTTCCGCAATTCATAAAAATGAAGACTGGAACTTAAGATATGTTTTGCTTGACCTAAGCATCCTATAATCACTATCGCACAAAACCTGGAAACTTAAATATTGAAAAAAGAAAAACAAGTATATAGATATACGACATACCTAATTCCTAGACATGAGATAGCATACTGTTAGCTCTGGTTAATTCGAATTTCAAGAGACCAGTAGCAAACCAGTGAAATTCGACTTAACCAGAATAAGTCTATTTATTTAAAAATAAACCGACACAAGCATCAAATGATTTTAAATAAACAGTAATTGGACTTCAAAAATTCGAGATAAGAGAAGGCAGGTGATCATATTTCACTCAGACAGAGGCTAGCCTTTTCGTCGATTGTTTTCTTCTTCTTTTTTTTTTTCTTCTTTTTTTTTCTTTTTTTTTTGTTATTCTAGAAAGTCTACGGTTGTGTGACTTGGAGTATTTGTTGCAAAATCCTTTAATAATTTACAAGCGTACACAGCAGTATCAGCCGATATTGACCATTCCTTTGTGCGAATGTAACATTATACCAAAAATACACAATAAGACAGTGGATTTTCTGCCAAGCTTATTTCAAATTAACAAACCAAAATCAAACTCAAACGCTTTTATGCGCCTATTCATTATTCATGGTATATAACACAGCATTTCCGGTGCAACTCTTCAGGGATCGTCTGCATAAAATGTTACAAAATGTTTTATATATATTTCGAAAAGTTTTTTAATCTTTTATAGGAAAATTCATGCAAGGATGAGTTTTCAGGTTTGAATCAATAAAGACATGTTAAGTGAATTACCTCCCATTTATACTCTCGGAAAACAGGCTGGTTCTTTCATTTTGTTAACTTTGTTTTTATCGCTGTTTCGCATGTTTTCGTGATTTTTATGTCGGTATCAGCATTTAGACAGTATTGTCATTTATGTTTACAAAACTTATCATTGGGACATCGCAATAAGAAACAACAGTAAAATTAGAAAATTCCAACTGTTAGAGGATTCCTTGCCTTAGAGATATATCTCTGATTAGGGTGTTGCCTTAGAGATATATCTCTAATTAGGGTGTTGCAGATTCAAATGGAGTAAAAGTGGTTCAGAGCACTTCGTAAGAGACACAATTGCTTTTGATAAGGAATCTAAACCGAATGGTAATGGATTCATCAGTAAGGTTTCAAACACGTCGTTATCGCTTAAGGTTCTATATAAAGATCACCACTAACACATTTAACTTCGAGTATTTCTTAAAAAAACAAACTCGTTTGGAAAATAATTACATCTCTGTAAAGATACACATCTCTCTTTTAAGACAAGAATACCTGTCTTACAAGATAATGCCCATGTGAAGATAACAATTTACTTTTCTAATAAATAGTAATTTACCCCATTTACTATGCTAACGTGTAGGGTATGCTTTCTTTAGGAAAGACCACTATCTGTGATATTAAAGTTCTATTAACTCCGCCCCGAAAATGGATGCCAGATGCTACATTGGTGAAAATATCCATGCAGCAATGGAGATCGAAACTCATGATGATTTTCTGCAAATAATATGCATACTCATAAAGCAGACTTATCTGCACCATTGATCATTACAGTCACTTATGCATTTGATGTAACAGATGATATATTATTTTTTAAATTATTTATGAACTGTTTTGTCTAGAATCTTCCGCAACCTTTCTGTCGTAATATTAGCTAAATTTGGATATTTCGAAAAATGTTTACTTCGCAATTAAATTCTTATCTTGTGGCTGCACGTGATTCTGCCATTGCGATCAACGCAAATCACGGATAAACATGCCAATCCCTGCAGTCTGATCATGGTCTGCACTGTTCACTTTTCAACTAGTGATCTTTATTGACCACTCCTTTGATCAGTTTATCATTTTGTCTAAATTTAAAGGTAATCAAGGTCGTTGATAAAAAAAGTTAAAGGGTCAAAGTAATTGCTTTCTATAATTTACAACAATTACATGTAATAAGGCGCATTTGCAGGTTGTCATGTTGTTCATATACGTATAAATGCATATATGATATATTTCGTTTTAAATAGACACACCTTTGAGAGTGATTGAAGAATTTGGAAGGAACGAGAAGTTTGGTCTATTCTGTCCATTCTACTATCATTTCTGCACTACCCTAATTGCCATAATGCCGATTTTGTTGCTGATTGGGCGCAACTCACCATTTAAAGTGAAAACAAAGCCAGAAGTTTTATTATTATCATTTTTAAAGCTTTCTTGTGATTGATTCAAGCTGACTTGGCAAGAATTATCTTATTAAGTATAATATTTAGTAACATTCTTATATAAAGTATTTCTCCAATCATTTTCTAAACTCACATTTCATTTATATCCGGAACTTCCGGACTGAGCTACTGGCGCTATATTCCATGCATTATCACTAGTGCTCTTACACTTTTTTTGTTAGAAAGTGCATTAAATGACAAACACGTTCCAAACAACTGCTATATTTGATAACATTTATAACAAAATTTATAGTTTGTACAGTAGAAGAATAATGGCAGTATAAGAAAACTTCCATACTTGGGTTGATTAGATTTGTTACGGTATGGTAGTGTTTATAGCTCATCAATTTTGTGTTGCGCATTTTGTCAATACGGAAAACATCATAAAAGGAAAAATAAATAACAACTGGATTAATGAGCACGGACTATATATACATTTGTATATAGGTCGATCAGACTGGTAAAAACGCCTTCTGTCAAAGAGTATTCACAATAAAGAACCGTATTCTGTAGTTCTGTACTGACTCATGAATTACTATTCAAAGTGAAATGAATAAAAAGAAGTACTCTCCACATTAAAATGAAAGGGCACTCAAACATAGAATGGTGTGCCAGTTCCTTTTGACCTGGCGCAAGTCAAATTTTAATTTAGCTCAAAATTTTTACCATATTAAGGTAATATTTCTTGAAAGAACAAACTCTCTTTGACAATAATTACATCTCTGTTAAGATGCAAATCTCTCTTTTCAGACAAGAATATCTGTGTTACGAGATGATGCCCCTGTGAAGATAACAATTTACTTTCCTAATAAATAGTAATTTACCTCATTTACTATGCTAACGTGTAGGGTATGCTTTTTTTACGAAAGACCACTATTAAAGTTCTATTAACTCCGCCCCGAAAATGGATGTCAGATGCTACATTGGTGAAAATATCCATGCAGCAATGGAGATCGAAACTCATGATGATTTTCTGCAAATAATATGCATACTCATAAAACAGAATTATATGCACCATTGATCTTTTTAGGAAGAATAATTAGCAAAAGGACTAATTAGCTAAGACTATAATTATATACATTATAGACAAACAAAGACGTCTTTTACCTAGCTTATGAAGTTCTATAAACTGACTCAAGTCATGATCAACTACCATTCAAATTAAACTTAATATAAAGAAGTACTGTTCACGGTAAATTAAAGGACACGCATTCATACATTGGTTTGCCAGTCCGCTTTGACCTGGTGCAAGTCATATTTAGCATATTTAGACACTGATAAGCACTGAATGAAAATTAACAATACTTTGTGTTGTATTATTTAACCTGCAGAAACATGTTTTCCTACTTTCCCGCTTGCTTAATTTAACCAATCAGAATTTAGTTTATAGATTATGATTCTCTGACGATAGCCAACCAACGCTGATACTTACACAGCGAAAAAAAAGCTAAGGAACTTTTTTCATTCGACTGTGAAATCGTTTAGCTTTCTGTAAAGCCGGGAATCAGTGTTTTTATCTAATTCAACGAAACATGGCCGGTCGATTGAATGCACTCGTTTAGATGTACACTTGTAAAAGGTGCCAAATATATAGGTACGGAAGTGACCATGGGTTATTTCTAGAAAAAGTGGAGGTCGGCAAAATTATATCAATGTATTACTGGCCGGGGTAGCTGGCGTTGGAAAATCGTCAATAGTTTATGACGTCATAACTCCTACGTAGTGGGGCTTTTGATATATGGAAGTATTTAAGGATATACTTATTAAACATTCACCTCGTAACTTTTAATTAAATACTGAAAATAAAAGTATTCTATTTATGTACACATTACAATCTTCAGAATTGTACATTGTAGTAAATGACAAAAAAGGACTGGACAATATTTATCACCTTCAAAATTGCATTTCAAACGACCGTCACTGTAAAGTTTCAGTGAACACTGTTTATAATATAAACACGTATATTTATCTTTTCTTCTTTACTGATGATTTTGTTAAAGTAATTCAATAAAAAAGACTTCAAGGAAAGTTTAACCTGATGTGTACATAGATTTCTGGTATCTTAAACAATTGTGTTGATCGAAGAATCAAGACGTCGCCATGCCCATATCTGTGCGTTATTTCTTTCTTCATAAATGCTTTAATTATAGTAACAATGTAGTTCATTGTCCTGGACGGGATCAATTTTTTTGTTTATTTGTTACCCATTGCTATGCAGATTTTACAAAAAAAAACGTGACATTTGACTTTACATATTAATTTTGTTAACTTTTTAATATCATTAGAAGCTTCGCAACATTTGGCGCTTAATTTTGGTAAACGACCGGAAGAGGTTTTAGGGAGACACTTACTTTATTAATGCAGTTATTATAATAGTGAATGTACTTAAAATTTAAATGTCGTAGGTTTTTCGCCAAGAAAAGGCAATTCCAATTCCAGTCCTCCTTCGGTTCTTAGTGAACCGTCAAGTTTATACTTGAAAGACACTATGTAGATGAAAAACATGTTTATTTCAGGTTTTATGTCCTTTCTCATTAATCAAAGTCTACTCGTATCAAAGTGTTTTCAATATGAGTGTCGTCTGCTATTCAATGGCAGTGATTTTATGCAATATCATTGTAAAATGTACCCAGGTATTTACTGTGAGGCTATAAATGTTCACAAGGCACTAACTTTTGTTGAACTCTTGGATATTCAAGATCCATGTCAACGAAAACTTACAAAACAGTATCATTGTATCTACCATTGTAAAAATAAAACCTACGAAGTTGAGTCCCTACGGAATTGCTCTTTGTTACAAATCAACGGAATTTTATACCTTCAACTGACAATGCATTCCCAATATGTCGTCTGCTTCCTGATTTATTCCTTGGTCTTGCTTTTAAAATTGATTTGATAATGCAGACTTTGATTTCTCGAGGCAGTCTTAAATGGTACAAGGATCTACTTAAGTTTACATCATTATCGTGCTCTGGGAGGTTTCTATGGTAACAGTATAAATTAAGGTGACCTTATCTCGTACAATTTATTAATTACTAGTAGTTCAATCATTTATTAAAAGTAATTAAGAATAAACAGTACATAATAACAAAAGTTATGACAGGACAATATCATTCGACTTAGTTATACATATCAAGAATTGATGGCTTTTACAATACCAATGTTTTCGCATGCTGTATCCTTTATCAGTTTCATATCACATGTACATGTACGATCAACTCGGCTTACTGAAAACGAAAATGTACGGACAAAAACTAGAGGACGGTTTGTTTCAGCAGTTTAAGATACACATGTATTTTGTATTAAGTTTAAAGCGAGACCCACAGTAGAAAGAAAATTAAGGACCAATAGTATGTATTTTGTTTGTATTTGTGCTTTTTTGGTCCATCATCCACGTTGAAGGTGTATAATTGGAACGAACCGGCCAATAGTATGTACACTTTTAAAGAAATATTT
The DNA here is from genome assembly GCA_022818135.1 of Saxidomus purpurata. Taxonomy (NCBI): domain Eukaryota; kingdom Metazoa; phylum Mollusca; class Bivalvia; order Venerida; family Veneridae; genus Saxidomus; species Saxidomus purpurata. Next base: position 23,923,996 of record JAFMSR010000012.1, read on the forward strand.
ATGCAGAAAGCCGTGTAGCTGTGTAAACGTTAGTGTTTGTGTTATAAAAAAAAAACGCAAACATAGTGAAATTCGTATGAAGTTAAATACAAATCTCCCCAGTAAATGATTTTACAGCTAACACATATTATCCTTTACCGTTATTCATAAAAATATATTTAGATTGGAACTTAAACTACATTTTGCATGACCTTAGCATCCTTAAACTTTTCTATCATCACTATAACATAGATTTGGTAACTCAAAATTGAAAAAAAAGAAAAGCAAGTAAATAAAATACGACATATCTAATTCCTAGACATGAGAAAAATACTACCGGCTCTGGTTAATTCGCATTTAATCAGACCAGTAGCAAAAATTCCTCTTCAATGAAATTCCATTTAACCAGAGTAAGTGCATTTATTTTAAATACATTCATTTAAAAATACATCGGCGCAAGCATAAAATCAGTTTACACTAACAGTTATTTGACTTAACAAAATTCGAGATAAGGAAAGTAAAGTGATCATATTTCACTCACATACAGGCCAGCCTTTTCGGTGGTTGTTTTCTTCGACATCAGTTCTCTTTTAGTTCTTTATAGAAACTCTAAAGCCTTTAATAATTTACAAGTGCACACAGCACCATCAGTCGGTACTGACACTTCCTTAGTGTGGTTCTTATATAATAATAAAAAATACACAACGAGACAGTGGCTTTCCTGTCAAACAAAATCAAACTCAAACGCTATTATGCGCCGATTTATTATTCATGGTATATAACACGACATTTCCGGTGCAACTCTCCTGGGATCGTCTGCATAAAATGTTACGAAACATTTGATACATATTTGGAAAGCTTTTTTATCTTTTATAGGAAATTTCATGTAAGAAAAGTTGTCGGGTTTAAAACAATAAAAGACATATTTAGTGAATTATATCCCTTTGATACTCTCTGTAAAAAGGCTGGTCCTTACATTTGGATAACTTTATTTTTTATCGTTTTTTCATGTGTAATGTTTACATCTTGGTATCAGCATTTAGACTGTATTGTCATTTTTGTTGATACCATTAATACTTAGGACATCACAATAAGATACAAAAATAAAGTAAGTGGTCGAATGTGCACTATAAGTCTACCTTGCATTTTATCTGATGCCTTGGATACATATCTCTAATTAGGTTGATGCTGATTCAAATGGAGTTAAAGTGTTCAGAGCACTTCGTAAGAGACACAATTGCCTTTGATAATGAATCTATACCGAATGGTAAAGTATTCTTTAGTAAGGTTTCAAACATATCGTAATTTCTAAATAAAGGTCATCACTACATCTACAAGTTTAACTCAGTGTATTTCTTAAAAGAACAAACTCTCTTAGCAAATAATTGCATCTCTGTAAATATACACGTCTCTCTTTTAAGACAATAATATCTGTCTTACAAGATGCTGCCCTTTTGTAGATAATAATTTGCTTCCCTAATAAAAAGTAATTTACCCATTTTACTATGCAAACGTGGTGGGTATGCCATATTTACGAAAGACCATTAATAGTGATATATTAGTGCTAACGTGGTGGGTATGCCATATTTACGAAAGACTACTATTAGTGATATATAAGTGCTGACGTGGTGGGTATGCCCTATTTACGACAGACCAGTATTAGTGATATATAAGTTCTATCTACGCTGTCGTGAAAACGGATGGAAGATGCTACTTTGGCGAAAATATCCATACAGCAATGGAGAGCGAAACCCATGCTTGTCTGTAAGTGATATGCATACTGATATAACTGAGCTATCTGCACCATTGATCATTACAACCAATAAAACCTTTAATGTAATAGATTATTTATTATTTTTGAATTATTTATGAACTGTTTTGTCTAGAATCGCAATTAACAATTGACATTTTTTGTCGTACTTTCAGCTTCTTAATAATTTGGATTTTTCGAGAACTGTAAAACTTTGAAGGTAAATTTACATCCGATGTTTGCTTTGCCACCAACGCAAATCAAAGATAAACTTGCCAATCCTTGAAGTCTTATAATGATCTGCACTGTCCACTATTCTCAACTGAAAGATAATCAATGCCATTTATAAAAGTAGGTTGAGGCTAGGGTCAAAGTAACTGTTTTCTATAATTTACAACAATTACATGTAATAAAGCTCATTTGCAGGTTCTCATGTCGTTCATATACGTATAAATGCATAAAAGTATCAAATATATTTTCCTTTAGATAAACACAACTTTTAGAGTGAGTGAAGACTTTGTACAGAACGAGTAGGTTGGTCTATTCCTGCAATGTTACTACCATTCCTGCATTATCCTTATTGGCATAGATGACGATTTTGTTGCTGATTGGACGAAATTAACCATTCAAAGTGAAAACAAAGCCACTTCGTTTCAATTGAGTCGAGTTTACTTGGTCAGATGACTTATCTATTAAAGTATAATAGTTAGCATAATTATACTTATATAATTATAGTTATGCTCAAATCACAGTTAAAACAGCATTTCATTTACATCCGGAACTTCCGGATAGAGTTATCGGCACATTATTTCATGCACTTACACTAGTGTTCTTGCACATTTTGATGTCAGAAAGTGTATTAAATTACAAGAACGTTCCTAACAACTGCTATTTGATACAATTTATACCAGCAGTTTATAAAATATTGAAGGTTGTCACGTAACATGAAATTCCAGGATCATAAATTACAGCAGATTGCAGTTTTATAACTCTGTCTGATAAATACAAAACACACTTCATTTTTTACAAACAATGTCACTTCATATCAGCAATATTTGATTGCAAACTGTCGGCTAATCAAATTGGATTATTTCGTATTCTGAGAAATCTCCAAAATATAATGGCATTATAAGAAAACTTCCAGAAATTGGGTCGATTAGTCTTGTTACGGCAAACATACAGTACTGTAGTGTTATTTAGCTCATAAATTTTGTATTGCGCATTTTGTCAATACGGAAAACACAATTAGATGATAACAACTGAACTAATTGGCACAGAGAATATACAAATGTGTATATGGGTCGATGCAAATGGTAAATACAGACAATTGTAGACGTCTTCTATCAAAGAGTATTCACAAAAACGTTCCGTATAGTATGGATTTCCATATACTGACTCATGTCATGATGAATTACTATTCAAAGTGAAATTAATATTTAGAAGAGTACTGTTCACAGTAAAATAATCAAAGCGCTGTAAGCGCTGAAGGCCTGGGGGCTATAGATTAACTCCCCTAAAAACAACTTTTGACCTTCGTGATTTACGCTGAACCTTACCTAAAGCGCGGGTCGAAATGTGCATAGGGCGAAATTTAGTATATGACACAGAATGAATGATTCACAAATATATGGGTGACAGGGAAGTTTGTTTTATTATAAAACGTACGTTAAATGAAAAATAATCACATGGTCAACAATATCAATTGTTTGAGAGAACAATAAAAATAATTAAATCTGTGCTTTGTTCAACTTCAAGCGATATCTGATGATGTGGATAGAAAATTATGGTGTACCAAGGACAAGACCTTGAAACAGAAATAAACAAAGCAATACCAACAATGAAATATAAATACAGTACTGTACAATGTGTATAACAGGGAAAACCAAAAATCATTCTTGGTTACCTTTTAGTTGTAATCGGTGAAACCGTTCACTGGGTCTTGACATGCAGCGTCCTCGATAAGTGGCGGGTGATTTTGATCACGTGAGTTCCTTCTCCGGAATGTACGTAAATTGTATCTTTTTTTTTAAAGAAATTTATTTTTAGGTAAATATATATGTAATCGTTCGTAAATAAGAAAGTTGTCAATGAAATAACATCAGAAATTTGAAAATCAAACTACAAACTTTTATGTCGAATTCCGTACGTTTCCGTAAATATCCGTACTTTTCCGTGATATGCATATGATTATCTTCCGTAATCAGCTAACAGCGCAGTAATTTCTAAAACAGAAAAAATTGTGTAATGCAGCCCGTAAGCTATAGACCTTTCTGCAATCGTTTGAAGTTGTATGTGCAGTTTTTATTTGTAATATGTTCTTATCGTATGCGACATTCAAACAAAAGATTGATCTGGTCTGTCTTGCACTACTTTCCCAAAGCGCATGTTTACAGTTGTTATTCGCACATAGCACAGTTAAATTGTCTGCAGTGTTTGAAATGTGGTATGCTAACTTAGGCCTAGGGGACTTTCAGTCCCTAGGCCAAAAATGGCACAATATCATAAATTGTGTTGCCGGTCATATATAAATTAAGCATATTAATTTAGCATACTAAGGTACGAATATTCGCTGAAGGAGAAGTAACATTACGTTGTGTTGTATAGTTAAACATGACATGGGAATTGTTAGCTTTTCTTTCAATTAGGTACTCTCCCACCTGCTTAAGTTTGGCCAATCCGAATTTAGCTTATGAATTATGATTCTCTGACAGTACTAGTACTCAACGAACGCAACGAATCTGTTTCTGCACTGAGGATTACTCAACGAAAATAAAATACGCAATCATTGTCGGTTAAATACTCAACTGTATTCCTATACACTACTGTACGTGTACAGCTGTCATATTATTTTCTATAGCCTCTCATGTACTTACCTTTACTACAGTCGTAAGCCGTCACATACTAACCTGAAACTAACGTGACTTACAACTTTACCGGTCCTTTAAATTATTTCCCTTTGCGTGTAGGTATTTCAATTGTTTTACTGTATACATCAACCACAGAAATTACTGCCCTATATTCTAATAACGCCATTTACAAAACACACCCAATAGTGCCTATTTTGTTTCAAATGTATTCTAGTTTTCTCGCTGTATTCTCAATGCGAATTAGTTATCTCCCTTTTACTGCAACGCCATTTGCAATGATCAACTATATTTGTGAGGCAGAATCTTTATGACTTTGAAAATCTTAAAGGTTACAGAATTTTATGTTTTCTTCATTCCTATTCACAAATATAAACATCACTTGGGTTCGAACCTGGATCTATCTCTCGCGTGAGACACTAATGTCATCCCTGTTGCGCCAATCGTTAGCCCACGTGTATACGTTATAAGGGGGGGGGGGGGGGGGGGGGGGGGGGGGGGGGGGGGGGGGGGGGGGGGGGGGGGGGGGGGGGGGGGGGGGGGGGGGGGGGGCGCGGGGGGGCGGGGGGGGGGGGGGGGGGGGGGGGGAAGGAAAAAATGATGAAGCACTAAAGCCTTTAATGTAACAGACGATTTATTATTGCTGGAATATTTATTAACTAGAAACGCCAGATTAACATCTGCTGTTTTCGTCGTACATTTAGCTTAATTTGAATTATTCAAAAACTGTTATACTTCAAAAGTAATTTGCAAACGTGTTGGTGGCATGCGACCAACGCAGATCATTGATAAGCCTGCCTATCTCTGTAGTATGATCATGATCTGCACTGTTCACTATTAAACTAGTAAATTTTCATTTAACATTTCTTTGACCTGTTAATAATTTTGTCTTAATTGAAAGATAATCAAGGTCATTAATGTAAGAAATTTTAGGCTATGGTCAAACCAATTGCTGTCTATAATTTACGGTGATCACATGTACATGTAAGAAAGCTATTTGCAAGTTGATATATTTGTATAAATGTATTTATAATATAACTTTGCGAGTTATAGAAGAAAATGCACAGAACAAGAATTTTGAGCTATTCTGTCCATGTTACTGATTAGTCGTTCAAAGTGAAAGCAAAGCCGTCTTTATCATTATTTTAAAGCTTCATCGTTCTTTTTTCAAGCATACTTGGGCAGACGACCAATTTATTAAAGTATACAATGTAATATTCAGCATAATAATACATATATACAGTATTGCGCCAATCACAGTTTAAAGTTCTTTTCATTTGTATCCGGGAACTTCCAGACTTAGCTACTGGCGCCTTATTTGATACACTTAAACTAGTTCTCTTGCACCTTTTGTGTCAGAAAGTACATTAAATGACAAACACGTTCCCAGCAACTGCTATTTGATACAATTTATACCAGCAGTTTATTAAATATTGAAGAATGTTACCTACCATAAAAGTCAATCATTATAAAATACAGCAGATTGCAGTTTTATAACTCTGTCTGAGAAATACAAAACAAACTACAGTAAACTCCGTATATAACGAACTCATGCGTGAGGACCATTTAAATTTGTTCCGTATGACCGGAGTATATTCACATTGTATCGATATGAAATTTTCATATAATATACAGAAGGAGAAAACTCCTGTCCATAAAAAGTGTTTATTATATCCGAAATTTCGTTATATCCGAAGTCGTTATATACGGAATTTACTTTAAATCAAATAATGTCGGTTTATATTAGCAATATTTGACTCTACGATTGTTCAAAGTCTTTTTATCAAGAAGGTAGATTATTTAAGTCCATGTGTACTCAAAGTATATCTACCTTCTCAAACATCACGCGCAAAACCGAACCTGTATCGGTTCCTTTATGAAGTTTTTCCCCAGCATATTTGTAAGCAGAATTGTTGAACAATAAAAATATTGTACTTGTGTAATCTGCAGCACTTATCAATATAAAAAAAGAAAAGTTGTGGATTGACCGTGCAATACATGCCCTGTAGAAATTGTTACGCTATGACATTGATTATTGAACCCGTCTGCAACTACACAGCTTATTCTTATAAGCGCTGTAGAAAGTAACTATTTGCTGGAGGTGTTGCCGTCACAGCACTGTACAGATGGGCAAGTTTGTCCTGTAGCTATAGACACTATAGGTCTTGACTTATTATTTCTTATACTGCGGATAGGTTGTTCTATAGATAAAAACGAAGGATGTAACACTACCTTATCAAAACTACTGATATATGCCTCGTATCTAAACTAAACTAATATAGGCAGTTAGAGCCCCATTGAACCGCAATAAACCTTACATATCACTTAAATATTAAAGCCATTTCAACATAATTGAATCAGTGCACTGAATCACCTTTACTGTACTGTATTGTAATGATGGATTATTTTGCCGAATAAATCTAACTATATGTATAAATTTGAAGCTTTTGATTGGCTTATTAAAAACATTTAGAGCAATGTATAAATACACGAATTTCAAGCTTGAACAAGCATTAGTGTAAATCAGTCCATTACAACCATCCATGGAGTTAAACTGAAACGCTGCTTGGATATGTACTAAAACGTTGATATATTCTTGATTTAACTGCAACAATTTACTGATAAATACTTGAGGCCCATCATTTGATTGCAACTTGAAGATATATGGAAGAGAGTATATTCAGTTTCCTTTTTCTCGGTACACTGCCGATTTTGATTGATTTTAATCTTTGCTTGTTTCATATATCATAATAACAAATGTATGCACTTTTTAATTGTTAAAAGAAGGTCTGCGTTGTACTTTATTGTCTAACACAATACAAACAGTCAACTGTATATACATGGTTTAATAACTAAAAAAAAGTTGTATAGAGACTGAAATTTTACTAGTCTCTGTGGTTATATAAAATTAGTTTTAGTTAAATGATCAAAAAATGAGAGAGAGAGAGTAAAAATGAAATGAAGAAACAAAATGTAATATTCAAATTACATGCATAAGTAATAAGCAGTAATATTCTGTGCTACAGAATATTTAGTTGAGTTACACTGGAACAATTTGCTGAACTTTGCTGATCTGTTCTCCACTAACCCATGTGTATTTACCCTCATTCACGGCTTAAAATTTTGCATTAAGTGTTTATACAAATGATAGTTTATTGGCGGCAAATTGTGTTGTTGTTTTCTTCTGGGAGAGTTGGTGAAGTTGTTTTAGAAGCCTGTACAAAATTTGAATTAAATTAGTGCATCAATTTTAAAGATATGAAAGGTTTGTGGTGGTTCACAAGGACTTTAAACTGACTATACACTTATATTCGTGTAATATCTATAGCAGACATCCCGTGCACACTTGACTGACCACTGATTAATGAAAAATATCTCAAGATCTATGACAACAGGGAAAATAATGTAAATAAACAAAGTCACTCAAATGTGCATAGCAGGAAAACAAATGAAGCAACACAAATAACTTACAGTAGTCGTCGGCATGTTCACTGTTCAAAACCGTCTCCTAGATCATGAATCATTTAGATTTGCACAACATCCTGCATGATAATCCAAATGAATTCCAAAACAAAAACGTTCCTGTGAATCACATTTATTCCTGATTACGGATGACCTTGTCAAATATACTAACAATGTAGATATGGCCATCCTAGATTTATCAAAGGCCTAGACAAAGTTCACAACAAGGCCTATTCCTATGGAATCCACAACAACACTAGGTGGGTGGTGGGCTGTTCGTAGCCAGACAATTGTGGTCAAGGATGCCAATTCAGTTTCATCTCTAGAACTATCATAGAAGGTGATGAATAACCCCCGAACACCGCACTGACACAGTTTATAATATGTATGTAACATTTGATGCTTTAGAGATGACTTTGACCTAGTGACCCGAAATATTGACTATGCACAACTAGTCATGGTACTTCTCACTTCTGTGAAATATCATTTAATTGTGACCAGGGGTATAGGATATTAAGAACGCACAATATTTATCTATCTCAAGCCCCATGGACCTTGACCTTTGACTTACTGACCAGAAGCATGGACCATGTATAACTAGGCAAGGTAGAAATCATTTCTGTGAAGTATCATTAAACTCAAGCCAGGGGTTTGGAAATTAAGAGCGCAAAAGATTTTACTTTCTCGAGACCCCGTGACCTTCACCCTAGACCTTGTGACATGTACAACTACGTATAGTACTTATCATTTCTGTGAAGTATCATTAAATTCTGACCAGGGGTTTTGGTCATTAAGTGTCTACAAACAGACATACAAGCTGATTCCAGGAGCTATACCAAGTTAATCCGCTTTTTTTCACACAAAAACTGAACATTTCACGAAACACTCCTTACCACTTCAAAGCATCCGGTCTCCACCTCCGAAAAAAGGATGAATATAGTTCATGGTACCATAATGCCCCTTTAGAACCAACCAGTGTACGAGCTCCAAATATAATCCACTAGTATTAACTGATCAAACGTTGCAGATGCCCATGAGGCATATCATCAGTTGATTGTATGAACAGTTCGTGTTCCAGCCGTTGTGTGCCATTTGTCACCGAGGCGACAGACCCCCCTCTAAGGCTGGGGAGCTGGTTGTCTCAGCAGTAGAACGTCGGTGTATCATTCATATAGCGACAACTGTAACCAAAACAATTCCTATTTTAACAATAAGTTTATATTCAATTCTATATTTTAACTAAAAAATAATCTATGAATTCACTTCAAAATACAACACGTTTTCCACGGGCAGTACATGCGATAAGTGACACATGGCGTCGTTTAGGGTGTCGCACCGGTCGTTTTTGTTTTCTTTATAAGCCTGATATCGACATCGTACAACGGTCTTGCCGTGTAGGAGAGACCTGTCCACATACTTCATGAAATACATGCAGCCCGTGGACCGCTCTCAGTGTAACATGCAGCCCATGGACCGCTCTCGGTGTAACATGCAGCCCACGGACCGCTCTCAGTGTAACATGCAGCCCGTGGACCGCTCTCGGGGTGGACAGGTCTTCCCAAGACGTCATACTCGGTCGATCTTCTATACACATCTTGCTAGTCACATGTCTGAATTTAGTGACATTTTCTACACAGGCTCTGGATATTTTTTAAAGAAGAATAAGTACATGCTTTATTAGATGTATTGTTTTCTTAACGTATCTGTAATACATGAATGTTCGTATGATAACACTTTTATCAGGGAGTAACCCGGAGTTCGTCATTCCGTGTGTCCGTCCGTGGAAATTGCGTTTGTGATATTGGTAAGCCACCTTAAAATCCGAATAGACCAGAAAGTGTTTCATACATAACCATTTTTATAATTTAAATAGGAGTGTATAAGGATTCGTCCATAAGAGCAACTGTGTTAGCTTTATCTTCGTGGATGAGACCCCTACATAACCACTTGTCCCCGTCATTACATTTTATTCTACCATGTGATCCATGGACTGATTGCAGTTCCAGTTTCCAACCTACAAACTCCGGCCTTAATTAGATTAACTAGACACAGCAATGATATCATGAAATGAATATCGAATGATTTACTTCTGTTGAAAATAATCTTTCATGCAAAAGCAGAAGTAAGTGCAACTGTACAATTCGAAAATTGCTGTTTTTGTTATGCAAACATTATTGCTATTTACAACAATACATGGCATATGAGACAACATATATTTAACCAGGAACCTAGATTCCTGATTTAACATAGGTATTTCTTAAGCATGCGAAAATTCACGATGAAACAGGTGTGCTCTATGACAAGTAAGTGTGTTTTTTCTGCTTCACGCAGTAGTAACTATGGTATCGATCGCAGCTTGTCGTTTGAAATATTTTAAGTTGCTGTTTTTATAGAAGGCAAAGGAAATATTTTTCTACTATATTTCGCGACCTTTAAAAACTGTCTCCACTTTTTTACCATACCGCTTGCCGTGATCTTTCGCCCTTATAATGTCTTTGCACCGGTACAATGGCAAATATACCAAAACATATGTTACCAAATCACATGTTACCAAAACAATGTTACGCATTTGATTTAACAGTCACAGTAATATGCAATACTTTAAAACCATTAATGTTTACGACGCTTAAATTTCGCTGTCTTTGTAGGTCGGTCGATTCACGATTTAAAAACCCATCGAACAATCTTCAGACAATAACATTTTCTTTAAAGAAAATTCAAGCCGTGTTTAATTCAAGTTTTTGACCCGCTTGAAAATTGCAGTTTATTACTTGAAAGAAATCCTAGGAGTTTCGTCTTTTTGATGTTGACAAACATAACGTGTAGAGCCCTTTACATTCTTTCTTATAAAAGGCCTGCGACCAAGTTAAAAAAAAGTTTTAATAAATTCACCATTTTGTCCTCATTACATTTCAAATTCTCACAGGGGAGAGTTTACAAAAGTTGTGTCAACTTGCTTCTCAACCCTTTATATTCATTTGACACTCCAATAAATACATGTGTATGATATGACAAATTTGAAATAAATACTGTTTTAACCAATTTCCCTTGTGATCTAGGTGTGAATTGAACGAAATCCTCTTAAAGCGCTGTTAAAATGACAAAGACAAAACAGCGCCTTGCTTCATCATGTTTTATCACCCATAAATAGTCTCAGAAAATCTGATATCGTCATGATAAATCAAAACATATGTCAGACAAGATGCGTTTCCCACTGATGAGATATTTTTGGATGACAAAAACAATAACAGCATCAATTTCGGGTTGCCTGAAAATCAATGTCCCTGTCACGGAAAGTTTGATTGAAATATTACTGGTGTCAAGGTGGCAGCTTAGCCAATAATACATAATTTGTAAGAGGTGTTGGTATAATTTATGACGAATAGATATCATGAAAGTTCAGTCCCATACACAATACTCTTACAAAACTGAACATGACATGTATGAGAACAATAACAAATTATGTTTGGCTAGTTTGTCCGACATACTGCACTTTGATTGTTCAACGCACGTGTAACGAAGAATGTTTTCACTATAAATTATTTCATTTTTGCCAACTTGTAAAAGCAAGAAATAAATGTTGAAAATCAATTACCTAAAGGGAGGATCAATTACAGAGAGGACATTTACGGCACAATTCCACAACATGAAATATGATTTTATATTACAATGCAAATTTAGTATTCTGCACACGCAAACATTATGAGTTTTATGGAAAAAAAATCAAATATTATACTGCCAAGTTGATTTCGTGTATTGTGAAAATACTCATACGCGTCTTGAAGGTCAGGAAATCACAAAGCACTACTTTTACAGGAAGCGGAATCTTGAGTGAAGTAGTGATTCTCCAAGAACACTTCAATGTCTAAATGATAGGGCGAAGAATGTCTCAATGTTTTAGCTAAGTTAATAAGAAAGTTATGATAAATGAACAGTACTCACGGAGTGTTGTTTTGCGAGCTCTTCTGATTGAGTTATGTTCGAGTAATTGCACAAGGAACATGTCAGTGTGCACCTCTAGGTAAATTATATTCGCTGCAAAGTGGAGAACAGTACACAGTTACAGTATCGTTCAGTGGACATTATTCAAAGTTATTTTGGTCAGGCTACAACCCTAATGGGCCCATGATATTCAGATTTAGAACAACGAATGCCATAATATTCAGACTTAGAGCAACGAATGCCATAATATTCAGACTTAGAACAGCGAATGCCATAATATTCAGACTTAGAACAACGAATGCCATAATATTCAGACTTAGAACAACGAATGCCATAATATTCAGACTTATAGCAACGAATGCCATAATATTCAGACTTAGAACAACGAATGCAATAATATTCAGACTTAGAACAACGAATGCCATAATACTCAGACTTAGAGCAACGAATGCCATAATATTCAGACTTAGAACAACGAATGCCATAATATTCAGACTTAGAGCAACGAATGCCATAATATTCAGACTTAGAACAACGAATGCCATAATATTCAGACTTAGAGCAACGAATGTGTTAACAGTAATTAAATGGTCGTTTAAGATCAATACGTCAATGCTTATTACCTAAACCAAGGAAACCAAAGCATGGAATGTGACATTATCAAAAAAGATTTGTTTTTAAAATTATTATTCATCAGGAAAGAATCTGCCATTCATCACAAAACCTCTCAATTTACTGTAGTTGACTAATGATAACGTCTTTCATTTCTTGTTTGTTATAATAACATCAGGTAGCATATTTTCCTGCTAATGAAACAGTGTAATTATAGCGTCATAAAAGTTCCCCATTACAATAATTGAACATGATATAATCAAAGAAGTGTTATCATGAATCGCTTTTTCTCACGATGATCGTAAGAAGTGGCACACTTTCTGCTTTATATTATCAGGCTTCGTTTTAGATGCCAATTATTTATTTTTTCTGTCATTTCCTTTCCAACATTTGATGAGGCAGATATTTTAACGCATTAAGTGGTGCATGTATGTTACTCCTGTCTTAATAACACGTGCATTTTCTTTTCTAAAAACGCACTTTTTTATCCTTCATTGGCATGCGTGCAAATATTAGCTGCACGGTTTACGTTTAATTTAGTTTAGTTCGTCATGGGCAAATAACTTTGTCTATTAAAATATGAATGTTCAATGATCTTAAAATTTCAATGTTGCTGGCTTATTCAATAACGCATAATGGATAAAATAACAGTTCTGATAACCAACACATATGTCCTATTTCTTCACCTCTGACTTAAATTACTTCAGAAGTCATATGGTAAATGACGGCACTTCACTGTACAGAAAAGGCAGTAGATCTAAAACGAAACAATTTTGAAAAGTAAAATATTTCCTCCTTTATATTTCCTATTTTATCTAGAACCGCTGCATACTATTACATGTATATTATTTTCTTTACACAATACAATCTTATTTAGTAGAGTATATAAAATAATGCACGACATAAGAATGTGCATGTACATGGAATATCTTCATGTAATAATCAAACCGTATAAGGATTTAATCAACTATTTACACAGCAGATGTTTGTGTGGTGATTTTGGCAGGTGGTACATTTCCTATGTTTGATATATGATCTATAAATAAACCTCACGTTCTCTGCTGTCAGAAACAGTCTAATGGTCAATAACATAAAAGCTGTAAAATCACTTCCATTAATGTTTCCTCAGACGAAAACGTTACCTCAGTCTATCAAACAGGCCTTCTGACATTTGAAAATACCATAGTCAGTAACATAAATGCAGTAAAATCACTTCCATTAATGTTTCCTCAGACGAGAGCCAAACTTCAGTCTATCAAGCAAGGCATTCTGACATTTTAAAAACTGTCCAGTCATATACTCATTACATAAGGACGTGTCCTTGCATGCGGTTTTTTGTTAAGCCTATTGCTCTCATGGCTAACATAAAGGCAATAACCTCCTATCATAGTTTATAGAATAAAGTATCTATTCCCAATACCCAGGCTCGTGACTCAACTATAGAAAGTAACTTCCAATTTAGTATAGAATACCTATGTGTTCATGACAAAAGTACTTCCAGTTGAGTGCAAAATACATATGGGCTCATGACTGAAGTATAAACAATTGATTCCACCGGAGTACAGAATTATTATGGGTTCGTGACCACCCTTTAGACAAGGTGCTCTGTTTTAGTAAGGGAACTTATGGGTTCGTTATTATACTGTACAAAGTAACTCCCATTTGAGTTTAAAATAATGTCAATAGATGCCTACATTTCACATACCCTTTCTTCAGTTCTTGTACATTTATAATAATACAGAAAACTTAAATGTCCAAACGTCTTAAAGTGGATGTTAATTAAGTTGTAGATTTTATATTACAAAGAAATGCATGTTTCCAGCGAGGTTGGTCTTTATTTTAAACAAGAGCTGTCCCTCCCAAGTGACGAATGCCCCCAAAAGAGGTGCCTCACAGTCTGTGTCCTCTCCACGTGCTCAATAAATGTGCTATGTAATTTTAAAATCCTTCCATGCATGACAGAGTAATCATGCATACAGTATTCCATTACTTTAAACTATAAGTGTGACCTTGACCTTTGAGGTAGGGACTTGGGTCTTGCACGCAACACATCCGCTTGATGTGCTAGACATTTGTGCACAGTTATTTTAAAATCCTTCAAAGCATAATAAAGTTATAGTCCGGACACAAATGTATGCATATATACAGGATTCCATTACCTATAAACTCTAAGTGTGACCTTGACCTTTGTGGTAGGGATGTGGGTCATGCACGCGACACGTCGTCTTGATGTGCTAGACATTTGTGCCAAATTATTTTAAAATCCTTCAAGGCATGACAAAGTTACAGTCCGGACACGAATGTGTGCATATATGCTTATATAGAGGAATCCATTACCTTCAAACTCTAAGTATGACCTTGACCTTTGAGCTAGGGACGTGGGTCTTGCACGCGACACGTCGTCTTGATGTGCTAGACATTTGTGCCAAGTTATTTTAAAATCCTTCAATGCATGACAAAGTTACAGTCCGGACACGAATGTGTGCATATATGCTTATATGGAGGAATCCATTACCTTCAAACTCTAAGTATGACCTTGACCTTTGAGCTAGGGACGTGGGTCTTGCACGCGACACGTCGTCTTGATGTGCTAGACATGTGTGCCTAGTTATTTTAAAATCCTTCAATGCATGACAAAGTTACAGTCCGGACACGAATGTGTGCATATATAGAGGATTCCATAACCTTCATACTCCAAGTGTGACCTTCACCTTTGAGGTAGGGATGTGGGTCTTGCACGCGACACGTCGTCTTGATGTGCTAGACATGTGTGCCAAGTTATTTTAAAATCCTTCAATGCATGACAAAGTTACAGTCCGGACACGAATTTGTAAGTGGGGACGCACGGACGGACGGACAGACGGACAGACGGACGGACGGACAGACGGACAGACGGACAGACGGTCAGACGGACAGACGGACAGACGGTGCGATTTTAATATGCCACCATTCGGGGGCATAAAAAAAACTCCCACCATTGCTTTTTAATCGAAAGTACATGCTAGAACGTATTGCAGAATTTTTGTCAATAATATTGCAAAAAATATTAAACGCTTCTAACAATGCTTTATTATAAAGAAATGTAACAATAAGCACTGTTTTACGCTTTTATGATTGTTCTCTCTGTATTGTTTACGAAATAACATCCGTTCCAGCGGTGTTAGTCGTTTAATAAACAATGATTTGGAGTAGTGATACGCAGAATAAGCCACGAAGGCCGAAGGCCTGAGTGGTTTATAACTGCGTATCAGTACGACAAATTATTGTTTATTAGACGATAACAACGCTGAAAAGGATGTTATTTCGATTCTAACATGACCATATGTTACAAAAGGTGAATAAATGCAAAGCTTTATTTCCTACGCGAACGCTCATTTAACGTCATGCGGCGCAATATGACGTCATGTTTACAGCATATCGGTTCCCGCGTTGTATATGGTTTAATATTACATAACTTTTCTACTCTTTGTTTATAGTGACAAAATCGTAAGTCATGTTAGAATTTAAATTATATACGAGTGTCTGTAGTGCTAATGGGACTTTAGCTATAAAATGGATAACAAATGCAAGATTTTTATTATTTTTTGAAAGGAAAACCTAAAATATAAGGAGATCTGCGCACTATTCGCATGTACTGACGTCTTATTTCAAGGATATACACGAAATAATACACGGAACAGGTTCCCATGACGACTGGTTCTCATGAGCCTTCTTGTTTTTTAGCTTATGTCATTAGCTTGGTAAACGTAATTATCTAAATTGCCGACCAATCAAGAAATGTGAATATATTTTTTCGGCTTTCGGATAAAAATCGTGCAAGGAATAATGAATTCTCGTCCTTTTAAAAGACTTGTTAGTGCATTGTGTTGAATGGCCTTTGTTTTTGTATATTTCATATAATTATATTTTTGTACTTAGTTGTCAAATTAAAATCTCAGAATTGTTTCTACATCACTATGCATAGTTTGACCCTCTTTCTGTCCCCCAATGAGTTTTCATGATACTTCACCGGGAACTTTGAGAGAAAATGTGTCTCATTTTTAGGCTCATGTGCTAAATGTAAATGCTCAAAAACATGAACACTTATTCGTAATGCATATTTTAAGTATTCAAATAAGCCTGTATGCTCGTGCATGTGCGCTGCATTAGTGCATTTGGCAATACGCTGTGGAAGTCAAAGCGATTAGACTTTGTGAGAAATTTCAAGAAATAAATGTCTAAACAAGGAAATTAAAATCGTAAATCACACAGACGTTAGAAATCCTAGGATATTTTCATTTAATTTTTCAGACACGTCCTGAAATTGTATCTTTGATGGTGAATAACCAATCGTGCAAATGCACGAGTTAGAAGTTTCTGCATTTTGTTCGGGTTGTTTCTCCACAACCTTCCCAGTACTGTATGCACACTGCAAACCGCTAAAATTGAATTATTTTAGTATGTGGTTAATCATATAACATGTTTTAAAGCATTTCTATTACATGAGTGTAATTCTATAGATTTTGGCATTGTTATATTTGTTGAAGCATTCAGGAACAATTTTATAAAATTTCAGTATTCAGTTATTACATTCAACATTTGATTTTATTCATCGCCTTTGACTTATTTTAAAAAGTAATGTCAAATCAGCGAATTTAAACATGCATAATCGTGATTTAAGGGCGACAACTCAATTTGACAAGGGCGTGTACTCTTGTAATGGTGATAACAAATTTGCACTTGTATGTTAACCATATTCAAACATCTAATAATGCAAAGAAATGAAACAAATTAAGCAGAGATAAATTTATAAGTTTCTTAGCACTTTCAGAATATTTAGTACTAAAGAGTACTAAAAATTTGATATTTTATGGTTGTTTCAAAAGCAAAATTTCTGGACTTTGGCGATTGGCGAAAAATTTAAACTTATACAGAAGCTTTCACTAGAACTGGATACAGTTTTGCACGTCTAAAATAATCTATTATTTGTTTGAAATAATAGTTTCAATTCTCAAATTTTCAACTAAAAAGTCAGCAATTATTGATAAAATTGACGACTTTAGACATACTGTAGAGCCGTGAAACTTAGATTTTGTTTTACAAACTTTTGATGGATAGCGTTTCTATTATTAGAATATCTCCATCTAGACAATTTATGCCAAAAAAAATAATACAATTTTGTAACAAACGTTTGTTTTGAAATAAAACTGCATTTATTTCTTATTTTACCCAAATTAAGCCTTTTGCTTGAAGGGTATGTCTTTTTAAGGTTTTATTGTACCAAAAACGGTTTACATATCTCTTACATTACGTGCATCGCTGTCTGCACATAGCAACCTTAAAAGAAATATTTCAAAAAGTATCTGAGGATATTTTGTTTTACTTCTAGCCACAACATTTTACCGTTTACTCGATCCTGCCGACTTAAATAGGTAAAATTAAGAACATATTTGCAATCTATAAATGTATTTTTACGTGATACTTAATAAGTTGTGCTTTTATTGAATGTTTTCAAGCGGGGCGACTTTCCGGCGATATTCGGTTTGTTCTCTATTAAATAAACTTAGATCGTTCGATAAATAATTCCTAAATAATCTCTAATATGGCTGACTGAAACATTGATGGATTTATGAGACTGGATAGCGGAATTGCTACAAAAAGAGGAACGGAGTCGCCATAAAGTCTAAACCTGCTTTGATAAGAGTCGCGTCGTATGATCTTAGCAAATTTAAATGGAAACATTGATAAAATATATGTGTCATTTGTCTGACATAATATGATAGACCTGCTGCGGCTTTTTTGGCAAAGAATAATGTTAAACATACATGTATATGGTATTGGCTAGGAGTGCATTTAAAATCTGACTTAACTTATGGCAGATCAATTTTCTTCCGCATATACAGTCTACAGATTTCTATATTTACACACAGGGCGAAAATATAATGCACAACACAGATTTGTTAAGGCAAAATAAAATGGCTCCATTCTCGGGAACTTTTTGTCATTGGTAATTGTGTAGCGTACACGAAATGTAATTGAATTTATTAGGTTAATAAAGCATGAATTCAAGATAAACCACATCACAGAAGGTTGTGTTATCATTATATTTATTTGTGCTTTTGTAACAATTCTAGAGGATTTACATAAAGTTTGAATCCAGAATCTGAAGAAATGAAAAGCTTGATAGAAGAAGTTGATTCAAACGTAAACAAACAACGAAAATTGAGTAATATTAGTCATGATGTAATATTCGCTATTTTCGCGAAATTTTCCCGCTTCGCCAATTGAAAAAAAAATTCGAAAGATTTATTTCCCACATATAAGAGTTCTTCTTTCGCGGATTTAGAATTCGCGAATAAAGATGTCTGCTATCACATCGCGAAGCTTTAGTCACGCGAAAATGATACAATTTATAGAAGGCCAAACTTTCTGGTAATATAAAATAAAAGCTTATATTTTCAGCTCAATCTGAGGAGGAAAAAACGGTAACTCTGCAAGTTGATGGCGAGGAATCAACGCTAGAATTTGTACAATCAGAAGATTTCCAGGTATGTATCAGATTTTGATAGTCTTATAATTCATCTGGAAAAGGCATGGTTCTATGCACTTTAATATTGAGTTGAAACTTTGATTGATTTCATGAAAACAGTGTCCTGTTTATATTCCATTTATACCTATATCTTCACAATGGGATCTTCTTACTTCAGATGTTGGCAAATCTATTTCTTTAAATAGGGGTATTTTGCAGAATTGTGATCCAAAAAAACTAACAACTTAAATTCTTATCAGACGATATTTAATTTGTCGTCTGCTGATTGAAGATGAATGCATTTTAGTAGAAACTAAGACTAAGCACAAATGGGTTAAGTAAAAAAGTACAAATATAGAAAGTATATTACGTGGGTGAAAATTGCGTTAAGTGCTAAAGTTTTACCTGGCATTTTTCGGAACACATGGAACACATGTAATATAAGTCAGATAACATTCAATTAACAAGACCAGGCTCCAGAACATCAGGATATTCGCAATTATGAAAACAAAAATGCCAGAAAGTAATATCTGTGTAACCTAATTGTTTCTTGTATTTGGTGTCGTAAATCATTAACGATTTGGGCATGTTCCATTTATTCAAATCTGGTAGAATGTCTTTATTTATTCTCTGAAAAAGTTCATACATTCTGTACAGATATGAAAGTTTCAGAACAGAGTCTGTAGTGCACATAATATTCGTGCATACTCTACTGTCATTGTATAATAATCACATCCCAGGCCACTCGAATAGTGTATTACTCTTAAATGCTCTAGTTATTAAAGATGAGAATCATTTCACTAATTATAAAATAAATATAAACTCTGCCGTATATTACATTTTTATTGTACTATCATCGTCTCACTCTTATTTCGAGTATCCATGGCAACGCCAAGGAAATTTTGCCTTTTTCCGGAAATTGCCAGTCTGAGATTATTTCACGCTATCAGCTAGAACTGGAGAGTGATTGATAAATAAAATGTGTCAGTTACTTTATTTGAACTGCCATAAACACATTTCTGGATCACCATAACCAGACGTAAAACTATGTTGATTTGATAAGGAATATTCAAAATTGATTGTTTTGTCTATATTGCTTTATTTCTTATTAATTGAAAATAAATATGGAATACAAAATGTTTTTAGATATTAGTCCATGTTTCATTTTAGTCGTCGAGAAACGAATATTATTTTTTAGGAGGTTAACAGTTTATTACGAGGTAGCCACAATATTTCGACTACAAGACATACTAATTTTACAAACTGACATTACATCTATGTCGGCGGCCATCGTATATTGCAAAAAGCCCTTGTACACAATTAGTTGCGCTCATTACGACGCAGATGTCGGGGTTCGAACATGTACCTGTACAGCAACAGTCTTCTAGCATCGAGTCATTGTAAGTGTGACGTTCTTTGTCTGTCGCTTTGTCTGTATCAATTTCATAAAGAACGCCCCATTCCAAAAGGTTTTAGTACCATAACGGTCCAGTCGAAATTGACCCTATTTAACCAGACATGACTTGTTCGTCCAATCTTTAATCTGTAAATGGGGACGGATGGTGGTGCACCGGGGAAGGTTAGATATATTTTAGTCTAATTAAAGTTTCGTCTGTTTGAAAAAAAAAGATGTTGAGTGTTTAATTTTCAATTAAGATAAAGCCTTTGATGTGGAGATGTTAACATTATTTGCATCAACTTATAAGATTTCATTAAAATTTTAAGTCTCCCACAAACCTCATAAAAACTCAAATTGAAACTGAAATGGTACACATGATATCCTTACCTCTCTTTCAAACGTTTTAAATATCGATAGGTTTACAGATGAGATACAACATGACAAGGGAAATTTCTAGTAACAATACAAGAAGTTGCCAACAACCATGTATGATTTATACCAGTCGAATTAAGGCTATTTTGACTGAGAGTCTTTTTGGACTGGGTTGTTGTTTCAGTAGACTCATTGAGGGTTTTTTATCCAACCGTTTAGCAAGTGTTTTTCGATTGGGTTGTTTCAGTAGTGTATTTGTTTTGCCCGGAGAGTTTTGGAAGTGGGTGTATTGAAGTGAGTCATTTTTACCAGACAGTTTTGACAGCGAGCGTCTTGGACTTTATTGTTTCAGTAGTGAGTCATTTTTTACCAGTTTTAGAAGTGAGTGTTTTGGACTGGTTTCCAGAGTAAGGGTAAAAGAAGAATTTTTTTAACGGAAATTGAGTCTATTTTGGACATTGTTGATTCCAGAGTAAGTCTTTTTTGATCGGACAGTTTTTTTTTTGAGGTAAACTTTTTCACCGGAAGTGAGTCTTTTTGGGGGGGGGGGGTGGGGGGAAGATATTTGGACTTGGTTTGTTTCAAGAGTGAGTCTTTTTTGACCGGACAGTTTTGGAAGTTAGTCCATCTGGACTTTGTTGTTTCAAGAGGAATTTTTTTTACCGGACAGTTTTGGAAGTGAGTGTTTCCGGAACGAGGCGCTCTGTCTTACAGTCTTCAGATTGTTTTGACTCGAGTGTGGAATAACTATATGCCTTTTTCCTACCACATGTTGTGTTAAGTGATTAATCTGGAATAATTTCAGGCAACGTAAATGCTTGTCTAAAGAAAGTTTACCTTCTGCTGACTTTGTTCTATCGCCTGCTACAAAAAATCTTTATTTGAGAAAATGAGCAGAAACGCTGCCTACAATAATGAGATTATAGACCCTGGGAGAATAAGCAAGTAGATTAAAATTTCCTTACAACTTGTTTCACGACTGTGTTCAAATGTTGTCGTATAGGAACGACGCAAGAAACTCTCAAGCCACCATGTTTTGTAATAAAATTTACGAAAGTTATAGCAACATTCCTGTGACTGGCGTTGTGGTATTAACTGACAATCTCAGAGCGAAACTTCCAAACCACATTACTGCCAGGAACACGAAACTGAATACAGAGAGGAGTACATAGCGTTCTTGATGCTTCTTTCAACATTTTATGACTAATTTCATCCGGGCCGGTTGCTTTATTTATAACTAAATTTGCTGAAATGTCCGCAATTTTCTGCTCTTGAATAACTAAGTCAGTAAAGCGTCAAAATCACCCATATTTTAATTTAGGTATACAATCATTGCATACTAAAGCAAGGTGATCTGACAGAAAATTGACCTTTGAACAAGAAATTCACATGTTGTTATAACTTGAGTAAATTTTCTTCGTTATAGGAATATAAATCATTACTTAATGCCTAATTGTTGCACTGACTAGCACCGACCGAATCCATGGTCGCCTTTTAATTTAGTTAGCTTTAAATTTTAACATGCTGAGACAAAATAAGCTAGACCCAGATTAAGACCTCAAATCCCTTCTTCGTCTTTGTCAAGAATCTGCCTTATTAATTTTAAAGATCCTGTCTGATTTCAATGTCTTGTCTCTTGATTAATGTTGGGAGAATGTTAAGTTGATTTATATCGATGTTCATGACACAAAGAAAGACTGGGGATAATTTTACAATTTTCTATGTAACTGAGTGGGATTAATTTTACAATATACTATCAAAAACGAAAATGAAAGCAATTGCAGCTGATAAGAAAGCAAAGTTTAAGCTTTTCTGTTTGCAGTGAAACAAATCACCGAGATATGATACAATCTATGCAGCAATGTTATTTATTTAATGTCAACGGTCCAAGCCACGATGCTGTGTGGTATTTTTTATTTTTAACCATACAGCAATTTGAAAAGGACTTCTCCTGATGCCACAAATGCTGCAACCAACATATTTATTGAATGAATTTAACCAAATTCTTTGTTAACAAATCATTTACCATAAAAAATGTATTCCCTGAACACCATAAAAAAACATTCAACAACAGCCAAACTTATACGCAGAATAATAAATCATCCTATGACCAACTATATCCAACTATGAGAAAAGGCACTTTAACTATATTAAGACAACGCATTTGCCAAGTGCATAAGAAAAGGAGAACATGTTTATAATGAAGACACAACATAGAACATTCAACAACACACATAAAGAAAATAGGTTGAATCTGAAACCGTCAGTTAACCCGAAATTATGATAACTGTTGGTTTAAACTGGTTGTAAAATGCCAACCTCACACTTCATAACACTGGCCGCATCAGCTCTCTCAGTGCTTTGATTTTCAATATAACTATATAAAAGCAAATCCTAGGAAGATTTGATATTTTACAAGTTATAAGATTACAGAGACAGTGATTAGATTAATATCCCATGACGATGGTAAGACTAATCGACACCGGCTATTCTACCTTTGACGTGTGCCCATTCTGACATTTCGGCCAAAGTGAGCACGTGAAACGTTGATTATATGATGACAAAAACTAATCAGAAGACACAGATGGTGTTGCAGTTATGACGGAAATTGGTTTTCAGCCTCTGGCGTTTCAAAAAGTCTTTCCAATGGAGCTATGTCGTAAAATATTCTGTAAATTAACAC
Source organism: Saxidomus purpurata (assembly GCA_022818135.1). Lineage (NCBI taxonomy): Eukaryota > Metazoa > Mollusca > Bivalvia > Venerida > Veneridae > Saxidomus > Saxidomus purpurata. Next base: position 23,947,567 of record JAFMSR010000012.1, read on the forward strand.
TTTAGACAGTCATGTTCTGATAGCTTTTCACAACACTGGAAATCCTTGTGCGAATTTTTCCCGTCAAACAGGTCACGTTACAAAGATATTCAGAATGTTGGGCTAATTATTTAACACTATATCTCCTTTGTTACCATCAGCAATGACAGGGAAATTATTCGTAAACACATCTTGTTTTGTATAAAAATGGATTCTAGGAGTTTTTAAGTTTATATTTCCATTCAAAATTGCTATACTTCAGTACCCCTAAAATGACTAGATACATTTTTTCATCCGGAATATTTTCATTTCGTAATTACGAAATATGATTTGAAATGAGACAGACCTTAAATATAAATGATCAATTATACTGAAAGAAAGACGTTCAATGTAGATAATATTCTGAGAGTATTAATCAATGCTAAAAGTCTCTCTTACAAAAATAATGGTCACTTTGAAAGGTAAAATAGAATGTATCATGTTAAACTTATTACGTCATCGCAAAAAGCAGAGCACGTGAAAGGTATGGATTAAACAGACGATTTTAGCGTTTTGCAAAGGGACATTGCAGGAAATACTCTGCAAGCAAGTTTTATGAAAAGGCTTCACAAATCAATAGTGAGAGACCAGTCAACTTATCTGGCTCGACAAATTGTTTTAATGTCATTTGTAGGTCAGTGATCTGCTTTCGGAAATTGCATCGGGTTTATCTTTTCACATAGGTCAGTGTTTCTACCACTTCACCGGTTAGTAGACCCAATTTATATCGACGTTAGTGGTGCCTGTTCTATTGAACTTCCATGACTATATATTGTTATTGTTTAAGAGACGTATATATAAGCTAATTAGTTAGACAATTGATAAACATATTTCATATGTATGAAGGAACATTTTAATCCATTGTTTAATATAGAAGTGTAATTAAAAACTAACATATATTTGTAAGTTTCAAAAATATATAGACAATTTTATGTTTAAACTATGTCTCACATAATTATGTTTTGTTTGTGCTTTTACTGCTCGCAACGTTGTTGAACCGTATATGTCCCGGAACGTATATATCACACGTGTGTGATATATTCGACCGTAAATATAACACGTGTTTAATGTGACATATTCGTTTGGTCATTTTTGACAGTTTACACCGAACGTATATGTCTTTTTCACACGTGTGATATATTCGGTCGAATTTTTCACACGCGTGATATATTCGGTCGAATCTTTCACACGTTTGATATATTCATTCTGGTCATTTTGACAGTTTACACCGAAACTTATTTGTGATATTTTAGTGTATAAAACTACTAATGATACTTTTGTAGGAAGTTGATGGCAAGGCACCCGTCCCTGGGCCGTTTGCCGGAGCCGTTGTAACAATGTTTAGGAACCCCATAGAATAATAACCCCGGTCATTATTTTTTGGAAGAATAGTGACCCCCCAGGAACTATGACTGATTTTGAGTGGATTTGAATCGAAGAAACTAAATGTTACACAAAGGATATTGTAGCTGCAGGGAAATAAAAAGAGATACGATTGTTTATTCACAATTTTCAATCCTGTGTTTGACCTTTAAACTCTGAGTGTGACATTGACCTTAGACCTAGGGACCTGGTTCTTGCACAATACACCCTGTCTTATAATGGTATGAAAATCCTTCAGTACATCCTTCAGTACAAAATCTCATTCTTCAATTTGACATTTAACCACAAACTGTGACCTTGACCGTAGACATAGGGATTTGTTCATCTGTATGACTCTTCGTCTCATTAAGGTAAACATTTATGCATTGTTACATCAATATCCCTTCAAGTATATAGAAGAAATGCTCCGGACAAAGTCATTCTTAATTCGACAAATGACACTCCTTCTCATTGAGGTTAACATTTATGCCAAATATAAACACGATTGCTCCTTGCATGTCAAAGTTATGGTCCGGACAAAATCAGTCTGGACGGACGCACGGGCTCACAGACGCACGGATGCACATACACTGACTGCCAAAAGCGGCGACTTTGTCGAGCTCACCGCAAGACGGCTCTACAAAAATGATCGCGGGTCATTACCATCTTACGGTTACTTTACATTGTTTCACCGGCCATCATATGATATGTGTTTAATCTGTGATAAATGTATTGTGTTATACAGAAAAAATATGTATAGTGATGTTTTATAATCAATGCTGTTCTGAGATAATTTCCTGTTAATAATCACCACTCAAGGGCCACACGAACGCAGTCGATAACTTTAAAGAACACCCGATCGAAATCAACATAATACAGACCACACCTTCGAGTGAGAATGTCTAGTTCCCATACAATGTGTTGGGACCGATCGGATCGACTTGTATTGGTTGTGTTAAGCAGAATCTATGCGGCATAACTTAATCAACCATATTTGATTGTTTTAAATATGTTGGGTTTTTTTTCAAATTGATCAAAATGTGACGTATTCGTTGAAAATTTCGTTTTTATTTGCCTTTTTCTGCATGTGAGATATTCGTTTTCGTGTTCCTATAAAATTCGAAGTCAAACGTATAAATCAAATAATATGTGCCATATACGTTTCACGCGAAGACTATTTTCGACCGAATATATCACACGTGTGACATATGCGGTCGAATTTTTCTCTCGTGTGATATATACGTTCCGGGACATATACGGTTCAACAAACGCTATTTCATTCCGTTCACGACGTTCTGTAAGAGGAATCATCGCTGCGATTACTTCCCGTTACGATTTCATATCTTACGATTTCATATCTAACAAATAAAGTAACCGATTTTTAATGAATAAATGAAATTATACGATACTTTTTTTCAAATGAAACACATAAAAACATCAAAATACGAATGATGTACAACAAAAAATCATAAAATCCTGTCACACAGCATTTTTTATTGAACTGCGATGTGATAATCGAACCATATTAAACTGAATGAAATCTGAAAATGTTGAGCTGTGCTTTGGTCTTGTTCAAAGTTTGCACAATCCCATAGGAAGGTGAATATTGATAATAATCCCGATAAATAAGTTTTAAATGCATTTTTTTCTAACATAGCCTGCATACACCTTAGTCAAAAGGGGAGATAGTATTATAAAATGATCAATTTTGTTTGTTTATTAACCAAAAACCCATATGCGCACTACTTTGTCTCCCTCCAGGAACAAATAGTAATACATAAAAATAGTAAAATAGTGCAGTGAAAGGATCGTATCATAATAAAGGCACGAGTTCATAACGTTCGAAAAGAAGAATGTTCTGAAGACCAATCAGATATTTGTATACATTTACATAATGAAAATATCTTTGAGAATTATATATCAGCATATGTCCATCATATCTAAACTTGATTATGGTGGCAGATTTCTGTCATGTCGTGTTGTCGTTCTGGCGGTGACGTCCAGACGATTTAAAGACAATCGCATGTGCTCAACGACAACTCGACGGAGAGACAAAAACACGTTGTTGACTTGTTTGGTCGTTCTCTCGTACAGTTGGTCGTGCTGTTGTGTGTTTTCCCTCGTCAGCAATAGATAACGACAAAAAGGATTCAGGACAAAGAGAATTATTATCAAAATTAGAGCACTGAAAATCCACCGACAAAGATTTTACCAATTATGCCTTTGTTTTGTGATTTATCGTCTGCGGTTCTTAGATAAACAGAGACATAAACGCATTAGTACAATGATAGAATATTCAACGTGAATACACTGTGCCTCATTTGTAGCATGAATATGATATCCCGGCAGCGAGATATCACCAATTTGCAGCTTATTGATGGATACACTCGCCCTTTGGCATTTAATAAATAAAATTCAGACTTTCTTCCCAGAAACTGGCGCATTTCCATTTCGCTTATTCAAAAAGATTTTAAAATTTCATCCTAATTCTAAATGTAAAATTTTTTGTAGCATTTATATTTCCAAGAAAGATGCCTTTTTGTCGAAACTGTGCATGCATTTCAAAATGATTTATTGATACAAATTTCATACGGAATATAATTTTAAGAGTGGGTTTCCAAAGGAAGAGCGTGAATGCAATTACCCATGATATATCTACGGAAGTTTAAATGTTAAATTAAAATTCTGTGCCCTATGATTTGTACCACTCGATCATTTTGAAATTCATATACGGAGGTATCTACCCAGTGTCTTCATAAATGTTGTCGTGCATCGATAGCTAAAAAAATAAGCTGGAAGACATTGGAAGGGTTGATAAATAGGTAAAGAAGGAAAAGGACAAATTAGAAATTTAGTTAAGTATATTATAAAAATACTGTTTAACATAAGGAAACAAAAAAGTAAAGTCAAGTTTTGATGACACTACATGTATATTTTGGTATACTTTGTACTGACGTTTTAGTTACAAATAATGATGATTTTTCAGGACCAAGATGAAAGTTTCCAAATCGATGCTTTTGTTGTCGTTTACTGCATTACAGAAAGAGTGACCTTTGATATCGCTCTTGACCTTTTGAAGCAAATAAGGGAAGAAGTGGGTTCAAATAAGGCAATAATTCTGGTGGGAAACAAATCCGACCTGGTTAGGAAGAGGACCATCAGTCAGGAAGGTGAGTGTAGTAAATAATTTATAGCACTATATGCTGGCATATTTATATGTCATCCAATTCTCAGTACAGAGTTAGTGTTCCCGTCTAAAAAGTAGTTTTGTATTTACATTTGTTACAGTTTGAAAATTGACATTCCTCCGCAAAATAGTCCGAATCATTACAACAGCTCTTGATAAATTTTTGGTAAATTAACGTAGACAGAGGCGTTTGTAGATTGAAAACTCTGAAGTGAGATGTTTCAGTTGCTAATATCACTCATCAGTCACCAAATGATGTTTGCTTAGAATGCAATAAGGTTAACCGGATTAGATTCTGTAAATGTTGATCAATCTAATATGCATTGTGGAATTCTTTATATGCTTCGGTTACAATATTGTGCATGATTTTTCTTGCAATGTGAATCTGAGAAGGTTGTATGGCAGGTTATGTCGCTATAGTAATAGCTGACTTTGATTCGCAATTTCAATTCGTGAAATGAAAAGAAAAATATCAGTGTCTGGCTGTCAGCAAGCAAAGGAAGTATTGGAAGACTAACTTGGACAGCTATTTGCTACAATTGCAACACTTTTCGTCTTAGGGTTTTACGCCCGTATTATCAGTATTGCAATCATTTACTGACAAACTGTTAAGCCAGCTATCGTTGCTGGGAAAAATAGTACTACATTGACTTAATTCCTCCATGAAAAACTTCTAACTATCTCATAAATGGAAACATCGTTGGTAACGAGGCTCGAACCCATGACGCACAATCAATGAGAGGATACAATAAGTTATATCAGAGACTTTGACCACTCGCCCTCACAGAAGGAGTACAACTGCAGTCCATGACAATAAAAGAAATATCATGAATAAGCATCATAGAAATTAACTTTGATATGAATTTAAAGCTTATATTACTTACTGTGAGAAAGGTGCGGAGCAGTAACGGCTTTGTGAAGGAAAAAGTTCTTGGCATTAAGTAAGCTTAAGTACGGATATGAAATTTTATTTTATGCTTATGAATGGAATATTGTGTTCTATCAGTGAAACATTTGCTTATCTATTAACACAGATTGTGATTGATATATATCTCATGCCAGTCACAGTGTGGTGATATAGGTCTGTCGGAACTACTTTTTTTTCAGTGGTTCGTGTACATAATAAACAGAACACCTTTTTGTAAGATTTAGCATAAAATGATAATAAATGTTTGTTTTGAGCGGATATGGAATATATCTCAACTCCAATCAATATTATTTTCACATTATAAAAATTATATCACTTTTCGTTGAAAAATATTCCATATCGACTAAAAACAGATAAAAAGCCTCTATTTCTTCTTGTATGCATTTTTACTTTTAAATTTATGCTAATTACTTGACGGCAGGATGGATTACTTTCTACGTACATTTTTCTATTTACAACTGCTACAGTGCCACCAAGCTGCGTTGAGTTTAATAAAGTTCGTACATTTGTGAGTGCGTCATGAAACTTTGGATTAGGCTCGTTTTGGGATAAGTTTTAAATTATACATTTTATCTTTCAAATAGTATCTAAATAGTTCAGAGGTATTTTGTTTCTGGCTTGTTTAATTTTTGAAAATACTTACTTACATTGTATCTGTCCTTTTTTTCTTCTTTCAGAGGGACGGTCAGCTGCGGACGGATATGGAAGTAAATATATAGAACTATCGGCAGCACTAAATCATCGCGTTGACGAACTACTCGTAGGAATACATAAACAGATTCGGCTTAAATCTGATATCGAAACTGATGAACTTGAGAGTCCAGTTTCCAAGGCAAAAGAGAGGAAAAGCTCCTTTAAGAGAACTAAACGCTTCCTTGAGAAGGTGTTTCTAGGTCACAGTGGTAAAGATAAAAAGACGGAAAACTTGTATGTGGACTGATAGTTATGTGAATTGTGAACTTAACTGTGAAATTAGAGAGAAAGCATTGCTGAAGCTTACAAAGACTGATATTTAATAATATATATCGTTTTAAGAAATATGGTGACATGGGAATTATGTATTTTGTACCAAAACATTTTCCATGACTGTATAATGTACATTCCTTAAGAAAAGTAAATTGAACTTAATGCATGCATCTAGACTGTAACGACACATCTCAATATTCGCCGATGTAAAAATCCTGCCAGTTACATTATTGTTAAATGTGTTGTAACGTTTCTATTGTCATACACTAAATGTGAGTTATACATTGTACTTGCATTGTCAAGACATTTTTCATTGCAGTAGTAATGGCTAGTTCATATCATATACATTTACCTAATGAAAGCATTTTTATGACAATTTGACATACAAGTGTCTGCTTTTATGTTCTGACTTTCTGAAATGGATACAATGTCTATTATATACACCGTTTGTACAGTACAGCATCGTATACCATTCAGTTGTACGCCCGCAAAAACAGACGAAATAGCGAACAGTGCAGATCATGATCAGACTGTGTGGGTTTTTAGGTTGATCTGGATTTGCGGTGGTCGTAGAGACAGGATAGTTTGCGCCAGAAAGACAAAGCCGGGTTACTAGTAGCAACGCTATAGAGACTCAGTTCCCAATCTTAAATATTTACACAATGGTTTCAGCAAGAGGTAACGCCCTTTAACCAAACCCTTTATTTCTTTAATGCATTAATCCCAGCATAAAGAACCCTTGTCAAAGATATTTTAAACTTTGTTTTAAAGTCCCAGGAGCACAATTACAGAGTAGCTATTATTTTACAAAAAAAAGATGTCTTACTGGCTGAAATGACCTTTATTTGTACCAAAAACATTCATAATTGTGCTTTTCGAGTCGGTAAGTACTTGTCAGAAATAAAGCGCAGTTTTTTTCCAATGATATAAAAAAAATAAGAAAGGAATTCTTGCAACTCATTTTTGCGTCAACGAAAGAAAGGCATACGGCGTTATATCATTACTACATCAGTATATTTATTTTTCTATATCAGTAAATTCAAAATGATCCTGGGACTTTAATGTTATGACAGTTTTGTATAATAACGGGAAGGGGGAGAGGGGATAACCCCCTATCGTAGAATTTTGGAGACAATTATCGAAAGTCTATGACACGGTTCCCTCCTGTTTAGAATAGCATAAAATGCAAAATCTTCTTTGTATAAAGTAAACTCCGTATATCACTAATTTACCGGGACATTTTAAATTTGTTCCTTAAATCCAGAGTATGTTACATCCATATTGAATTTTCATATAGAATAGAGGAGGAAAAACATGCGGGCCCAAAACGATATGTTCCTTATATCCGGAATTTCGCAATATACGAGTTTGTTATATACGGAGTTTACAGTATTCGGTTCCACTTATCAAGGTAAGACATGTTATTGAATTTAGTGACCTATTTCCTTTTGTAATCATGAACACCATCATCAGCTGTTTTGTTTAATTTGTTTTGAGATTGAAAAGACATTTAACAAAAAACTTTAGGTTTACGTACTTTCTAAACATATTGAAAAGGATAAAAATGGTTAAAGATTTTTCAAAATTCTAATGAAATCTTTCGTCGAAACATTAATATGAAAATAATGATATAAAAACGTTGTTGTAATAATGTGTTATTGTTGAATTTTCCGTTCTTAAAGATTATTACAAATAAATTTTCAATAGGTCAGGTGCTACCTTAAATCACTATTGGTTTGTGTTTAGGTAAATTCGCTATACAAAGATTTTTGTCCATAAAGTTGCATGCAAGCCAAAGTTTTGAGTACATATGTCGATATGAAAACGTTTTGTCTAGTATTTTACTGTTCACATTATTTTTCTCTTCTAACGTTCAATTAAATCGGAGCGAGTTGTGAAGGAACGATTTGAAGAACGTGTTTCAGAGAGAACTGTATACTACATGTATTAGTTTAAAAGTATTGCAGAAAACAGCTGTTTTATGTGTACTTAAATCATAGCTTTTGAATGAATCTTCATAAGAGAAAATTAATCTATTAATGATACCTTGCTTTGCGCTAGGGCGGTATGGGAGCTTAAAACTGTACTCTATCAGAAAAAAAGGCATGGTTTAAATTATTTAAAAAGTAGAATAGGAAATTGGCCATGATACAAATCAGATAGAGACCTGCTTGCTCAAACAGTTTCGTTATTCCTCGAAATAACGTAATTATTCTCGCAAACAGTACTGTATCTATACTAATTAATGTCTTTAGTTCATTTTACCAACTTATTCATTTTCGATTGCCTCAAAAGTCCAAAAAACTAAGAATAATCATTAAAAAGTGAAATCAGTCTCGAAAAGGACGAGAGTTTCTTAGCTGAAAAATTACTGACATAATATTATGTTTACAACCTATACTTCATGTTAGGATTTGTTTTTGTACACATAACTGTCATTATAGTTTGTGAAACACCTTTTTTAGTGAAATAAATGTTGTATGTAATAGTAACATCCAAAATAATCAAGCTAGATCTACTTTATTTTATACATACAGTTCATTAAATTTAATGTGACATAATAGATTATATGCGAACACACAATTTTACAATCATTGTGGACAAAGGTAAATCATTTGTTCACGAAAAGATTTTATCTTTACATTATCCAATGAACACACACAATACTATTAGACTCTTCTACTGTGTCACTGTCATTTTATCCTAAATGAACTGTACATTATTTAATTTAACAGCCTTAGAATCAGTTTTAACATTTGACAGTAGGATGAGTTATTAGTTTGAACATACGTTTCCACTTTTTGTTTTGTGGACAAATGAGGAAAATGGTATAAATATCTGCTGCCGCCAGTCCGTCCTTTCACAAGATTACAGGCAAACTAGTTTTTGTCTGTAAGTCCAGTTAAAGATTTTTTTTTAAATATCCCACTGCTACCTTTTTATATTCAAATGTCAGACTGCATTACAGATGAAAGGCCTTACTTGTCGTAAGGGTTTGAGTGGCATGACTTTAAGATCACTGTAAGCCCTCGTAGGCTCAGGGTCAAGGATATATGTGAGAAAGTTTACAGTTGCATACGTTTAGGATAGACAATCTATAGTAGTGGTTCTTTAAATAACGAACTACTTCAGCCTCTTAAAACTTGACCGAAACGGGCCTCAAACTCGCACAACACCAACAATACCTTACCACTGTCCATTATAAGGAAACGATTCTAATAATGGCTATAGCCTGAAGTATTATGATAATTTTGATACTGTTTTAAATCTTACGCTTAACAATACACTTGTCGACTTTTTTAAGCTGCCCGCCTACAGAACTTGCTGAAAAAGCATCATCAAAAACGCCTTTAATGTCGGTAGTGTAAACGTAGTTTTTAAAGTGTGTCAAACAAATTTGTCTGTAAGCAGTTAAAATGACTTTTGGAAACATACTGTACATTTGTTTTTATAATTCATGTCTGCAAGTTATCTCGTGAAAGGACATTACTTGCGTAAAAAGTATCGAACAATAAAAATTTGACGTAATCAGCAAGCCCAGTCTCAAAAGTTACTTATTATCTTGGCATCGTGTTGAATATGTACATGTACAATAAACAATACGTACAATCAATAAAGGGACTACTCCAATTCAGAATATTTTAATTTGTTTCTTTATAGTCCCTGGAGTTTGCTCCAAAAAAACTCGGAGTTTAGAACAATAGTGTTGCTTATATCCAGAATTTCGCTATATCCAGTTTCGTTGTGACTGTATACTGGCATTTTTCTTTACTTAATTCTGCGACCAATAAGTAAAGAAAAAAGGTAGCACTTTTACAATTGCTACAGTTGCTATTAATGTACTTGTATTTCTATTTCACGTATTACACGTAATTTACATATTATAATCAAATGTTTAGAACTTGCCATTTCTGTCAATTAATTAATTTGATTTGTTAAGGTTTTATTTATTGGTGTTTATAATTTATGTTCATGTTTTCTCGTTAACGGGAATCATTCCGTGTAAACAATTATTTATATGTAATGATTTGACAACACCATTTTACACATATGCTTAGCAAAAACTGTACTATTGTTTTAATGTACTTACTATATACTCGCATAAAGTATTGAAATACATGTAATCAAAACACAATATGTACAATCAATAAATGGGACTAATATCAATTCAAAATACTTAGTCATATCTCTCCAATGGTCTTAGTTGGAAATTGTAAAAGTTAGTTCTGTATGGCTGAATATCAAACTACACTTTTAGATTTCAAAGACTTTTTCTGACACGGTTGTCATAACAAACATTAAATATTATTGTGTAGCTTTTGAAATGTAGGCGGTTTGTCTATCGCAGCAACTACTACGCATCCGTGTCTATTTATTGTATCTATATCATTCCTCTTTAACCTTGGAGATTATTATTACACTCACTAAAGATTATATTTTGATTCACAATTTTTCAATATTTTTCTCTTTCAAAGTTCCTTATTAACTAGTTTTTGCTTCAAACTATAGAATTATTGGTTTGACGGTACTTCGGTTGGTAAATAAAAAAGAAGCGCGCAGCGACCTTCCGACGACAATTGCCAAACATTTCCTCATGGAAAAATATACTTTTATAGGACAGGAAGGCTTTTGCATAACCATTGCAAGAAAGTGTATCGTGTACCAACAATACAAACATGTAAAGCTTTTATCACACGGATAAAGTTTAATACAGGTTATGCACATTGTAACAGCGACAGGTTCAGTGTGTCGTACTTAATGAGTCAAGTGATTAAGAATACGCCCTTCTTGTACTTTAACATTGTTAACATGTGCATACGGTCGCGGACATGAAACCATTGCAAAAACTAGACATATTGTTTTCAACACGCCGCATCGAAAACGGATGACTCCCGTTTCACATGGAGCATGTTTGAATGTTGCTAGTTTAGTACATCAAGGGAGATAATTCATAAATAGGTTTAGCTAGAGTTATGGTTCTTGTCACAATGTCCTATAGTAATGTTTGTAGTTTCAACTTAATACCTGAAATACTTTCTGAGTTATGCTCATGACAAGCATAAAGGGAGATAGTTCAAAAATGGGATCAGCTAGAGTTTTAGTTCTTAGCCCCTGATCTTCCTCTCAGTGACCAATTTCAATGTGTGAATTATCAACTCAATCTGGAATTTATGCTCCGGACAACCTTTTTACATACTTCAAAAATTGGATCACCCAGAGCCATGGTTCTTTGTCACTGCAATCCCTCTTAATGTGAAGTGTGACCGAAATCCATTTAAAAAAAAATTTAGTTTCATTTCATTTCATTTATTTGGAAAATTCAGCACAAAAATGCCTTTGGCCAATACAATACATAATGAGAAATATGGCAAGAACAATACATACAAAATATACACACACACTCACATATACATTGTCATCTTCACTGCCTCCACATAGTACATATAGTTAAGTATTATAGTACATTTTTTATGTAATTTAAAGGTTTAAACAAACCTCCCTTTTACGAAATATCAAGTATATGTATATTCGGCCAGATATGTTACCAAAAATTTATTTCGTACATTCTTGGAAAAAAAGTAAAAATTTTCACTGCGTAATTTGAAATGCGATCAGGTCTATAGCCAGTATTCCTATTCAAGTAGAACTTAATCTAAAATTACTTAAGTTTTCAAGCAACCTTCAACATTACATTTTTGAACGATAATATATTAGCAAACTTAGGTGAAGCTTTCAAAGAGGTATCCAAAATGTGTATATATTAGTCTTTTAAACGTTGTTTTATCAGAGGTAAATAAACAACATTAACATCAAAATTATTCCAAATATCACTGTAAACTAGGTTATCTAGTAGACGCTTTACACTATAAGCCCAACAGTTTTCATTATTGCTATTGTATTGTTCAATGAATATTCTATACATGGCGGAGTTATGACAATGCATTATTTCCAACCAATGTTTCAATGTTCTTTCTCTACAAATAAGTGATAATAGATATCTACCAAGCTCGCCGTATACTGCTTTATTAGGTGTCTGTTGACGTACACAAGAGCAGTTTTAAAGAATTTGATGTTCAAATTATCAATATCTTTATAATTGTAAATGCCCCATACTTCTGAAGTTCTGAACAGTGTAAAAGGATAGGAACAACCATCGAATCAGAAAGTGATAATTTAGTTTTTACGTCCATTTGTACGCGATAAAATATTGAAAGAATACAGTTATAAGCCCTTAAGGCTTGTTCAGATAGAACTTTGACAGCATTTTTCATTGAACCTGTTCCCTAGATATTTGAAATGATCAACAACTTCCATTATTTCGCCATTGATAAACCAGTTCAAATTATTGTTGCTTTTTCTTTTTCAAAAATACATATTTTAGTTTTTTTAACATTAGTTTTTAATCCCCATTTTGTGGAATAGTCTGAAGTCATGTCTAACTGAGCTTGTAAACTATTTGGGTCAGTTGTAAATAAGGCAATGTCATCAGCAAATGAAAGCATAAACATCGACAAATCGTTCAAATCATTTTCAGTTAGCCTACTAAAACCTATACTTCCACTAATATCATTGATAAACAAAATAAAAAGTATCTGCGAGAGTGGTTCCCCTTGTTTAAAACCAAGCGTGACATCTGAAAAATTAGTATTTGAAGTTTGTTTAACACATGATTTAAAATTACTATATATAGACTTGAGCGTATTTATCATTTTACAACTGACACCGGCTTTTAATAGCTTTATCCACATGGCATCCCTAATAACTGTATCAAAGGCCATCTGGTAGTCTATAAATGCACAATACAATTTAGATATGCTTTTTACAATATTCTGGATAATTCTATGCAGTAAATATACAAAATAAGACGTACTATGATTATCTCTAAATTGAAACTGCGATTCACACCATTTGCTGATTCTATTTCTAAGGATTAAGGAAAATAGTTTTGCCAGAACATTTACGAGAGTAATACCCCTATAGTTTGAAGTATTGAGTTTATCTCCCTTTTTATGAATTGGGACAATTAAACCTTTACACCAACTGTTATTTATGCTGTTGACAAAATTTGATAAATTATGCCTTTAAAGAAGTGAAAAGAGATTACTTATAATTCTTGCTTTGCCATCTATCATTGTTCATAGCTTCATTCAATTTCTTCCAGTAGTTTTAGAGTTCTGCTCCGGACAAAAATTCATTGAAGAAAATTATAATAATAAGAAGACGAAGAAATACTACAAATTCATCATGCCTCTGTTCGGTGAATCCGACAAAAGCGTTGTCTTATTTATGAAATTGTCTCCCTTTAAATACACGATACTAATATATACTAAACGAGAAGGATACACGACCGTAGTAGCCAATACCACTGCATTCCACAGAGAGCAATTAATTATCAAATAAATTTGGCATATTTATCTTATTATGTGTTGACAAGTGGGATTTATTTTGTTCCAAGTTATGTGTGAGTATACAATTAACTTACCAAATTTAGACGAAAATGTAAACAAACAGGGAAATTCCTTTAAAAAGAGACCCTACCAGATCATACAAAATACCTTTTAGATAAAGAAAAACAGCTAATTCAACAAACTTAGCTGGTATAAACGGCTTGAACAACTATACGACTAATCAATGTGAGTAAACTTGTATTATTTGTGTAGGCTGCTCAGATAAGCTGAGCATGTATACATTCAATTATTACTCATTTCTTGCACGTTGAATTTAGAATCGCCCTGTATAACTAACAGGTGGATTTGATATCAAGATCTCGCTGTCTCGGTAGTGAATGTTGCTAGTTAAATAGAAAATTGGCTTGTCTTGATTTTTACCAACCAATCAGCTGTTAAAAATTTCAAAGTAAACGGTAAGTCTAGTCTGATACCCAGCGCGAAAGATAAAGTAGTAAAGCAGATTAAACAGATAAAGGAAGTCAATGTGAAAACAACACATGCCTACGGCCGGAAAGAATTATATTGAAATAAATATTAAGTTATTTATGCTTCATAAGTTATTCAAGTGAAATAATTGCACCAATAAGCCAACGAATGGCAATGAATAAACTTGTGAAATTTAACTATCGCTTACATCTTTAAAAAAAACTTCGCAGCTTGGTTTTAACACAACATTTCGAGAACACTTGATTATTTTATCAAACTTAAATAAAATTCTCCTCTTCAGGCTACAACGATATTGAGTAGACAAAAGGAAGAACAGACGGATGTCTTGATGAGAGTAGTCCTGTAGGCAATAGTTTAGAATATGATTCATAAAATAAGTATTAAAACGGAGCTTTCTGACTTTTGTTTTAATTAATCCGCTATAATCTATAGAAGCAAGCTGCTTTAACAAATATTTCAACAATCGTTTCATGATAAGAAGCCGTTCATATGTGTTTTCTATTTTAGTAGTAACAGCGGAACCTATGCGCAATTTGTATAAGCAAGGGTACAATGCCAGTGTTCTACAGGGAAAGGTTTTTGATTTTCCAATTTCAAGCAAATTAAAGATTTGTTGAATATTAAGTAACAGCAGTCACTGTGTGCACTGAATTTGAAAGATTTCCGATTTGTTGTAAAAGGTGTATGCAAGGATGCTATATGACAATTTTGATGACTTTTCAACAATTGGTTCATGAGAAGAAACAGTAAATGATTTTCTATTTTAGTAACAGCGACCTCTGTGTTGAACAAAACGACCTTTTATAAACAGGTCCATATGTAAAAGTCTGATATGTAGTTTCAGGGAAAAAACTTTTAAGTGAGATATTGGCAATGGACGGCGGACGATGGACTTTGGACACCGGACAAACCACCCAGTATACTCATTGCAGTGATATTTTATTAGCAACTGTTTTACTGTATAATGCCAGTTTCTACACTGTCTACCAGCTATATCTTTACAATGTTTGTAAACTATATTGTTAATTCTACTATCAGTATATAACAACGCTCTAAGTAGAATCTAGGTGTAGTAATTCAATCATGTGTGGTCAATAAAACAATTTACATTACACCCTTCGTAAGAAAAATTTAACACCATGTAGTTAACTGTTAAATAGCAAGATGTTATTTATATCTGTAATGGCTTACAGTGTGTCCCACCTACAGCAATGTTGCATGGAAATACATGTATAGAGATTTAGGCCGGATAACATCTTTCTGATGTCACAGTTCTACTTATTGGTGAACCATTTTTTTCATATTACAGATATTGAGTCAATATGGAATGTACATCTTGATTTTAATACAATAGGATCATTTAATTAAATTGGGAAGTAGAGCAAACTGTAAAGCCAAGTAACTGGCCTGTCCCGGAGACGAAATTGCCAAAGACTCGCGTGTATTCGTCGACGACCTTTTTCTATCGACGAACATACAAACTATTTAATTCTTCGATTAGATATTTAAATGGTAGCATATCCTTTGAGTATACCTTTGTTAATTCCCCTTACGCGTTGCACGCAATGATATAAGCACTTCGCTATTGTATATCTGTGCCCAGCTCGATGATAATAACAAAACATAAAGCATGCTGCGCTTGCAATAGTGATTGAAACCTCTGCTACAGACTACACAATGCAATATCACTTAATACCAGCTTTGTTTTATTGCAGACTGTCATCTTATCAGATTATATTATTTGGTGTTCTCAGAAAATTTCCATATGTATGCATGATTAATGTGTCATTATAAGAAATAATGCAGACCTTGGTCGATTAGCCTATGTCAAGGTCAGTGAAAATGCGTGTGTTTTTAATGGTGTTAAAACACTAATTCTAAACGCCAATTACGTCTCAAGTTTCCAAACATAATGGGTAACTTTGTAGGGAAGTAAAATAACAACCTTTATTTATCTAAGAATATGGTCACATAGCCCATAGAGGTCAGAATATATACAAAACACGTAGAATGTTTGTTATGCTCTTAACGTCTGCTGTTTGTTTATTACGCATTTTGTTAATTTCAGTTTCATTTCTCTCGCAGCAACATTTCAAGATCATTTTCGCATGACGTTTTTCTTCTCACGGAATAAAATAGGTAAATCAAAAAGGATCTTTTTAACAGAACAAAGGAAGTTGTTGTTACAAGTTCCAAAGAAGCTATCTTAATTAATCATTTCTGTCTACCACACTAGATGCTCATTAATAATTTGTCAATTTTTTGCAATTTCTGTTTTCAGTTGCGCAATAATTGCCAGAGATGCAACGATTTTTATATGTTATCAAACGTTGACACGTGATTTTACAAAAAACTACCACAGGTATGTGTTAGACTGAACTGTTCACGGGTATGGAGGCTGACGTGTTATCCTTAAACTCACTTATTACTATAAATTGGGTAGTTTTTGCGTGACGTAAATTTTATAATTTGTGTGGAGACAAACTTTTTCGTGAAGTTTATATTCGCGAAAGGATAACTATCTTATAGTAAATCTATGTGAAATAATGTTTTAGCGATATTTTAAACAGCATAAAAAATCGAAAACAGCAAGTAAAGAAGAAGACCAAGAGTCGGTTTTAACGTACGGTGACCCTTGCATATCTCATTGTAGAAAAGCCGATGAGAAGTCCATTTCAGGTCTGAAAGTTATCTTGCTCATTATATTAATAACTGTCATCCTTTACAGAACTGACTACTAGTGATTAGCGAATATTCAGTTTTAGCTGTATATGACTTTATATTCCTGGTCTTGAATGTTCGCTGTTTTCATAGAAACTACAGTTTCTCTAGTGCATGAATTCGTAGATCTCATATATGTACGTCTAAACAAACAGCAGAAATGGCCATCGTTGGATTAAAAATTCAGGATAATTTCATCCACCAGAATTTATGAAAAAAGTATTATGAGAAAATCAATTTTTTACAGTTTGTATTTTAATCTGCTCTGTCAAGTCCGTACGTATTAATAGTGAAACGTTCATTTCAGTTTTTATGGAACATAACATAACAAAACGTTAATATAGTACAATATTATTCTTACTTAAATAACATGTTACTCATTATGTACATTTCATGCAATTTAAAAACTGTCACTTACACATCTGCCATTCTCACACAAATTATGAGAAACAATAACAGAGTTCATAGTTCACATGGTCACATGCTATAATTTATAAATTATTTTGTTATTTTATAGTATTAGTTAATAGTATTAAAAATAGTCAATTAATCCTATTTGAATAAATTAAAAGTTTCAGACCAGCTGAAGATAATACTGTCATTTATCAATAATTTATCAGACTAAACTATATCTAAAATAAAAATCAGCCAAAGCCAAAGACATTGTTTATAAGTTTATACATCGAAACCTGTTAATACATGTTCATAACCACCAGCATGAATAAGATGATAAATAAAATAAATAACAAGCTGGAAATGCCACTTTTAGTATCAAGAGTGCTTAAAATTATTTTACACTTAAAACCTTTGAATCAACAAAAATGGCTTCTATCCATTAGTACTTATCCTGATTAATCAATCAATTAAAAACAGTGCTTAATTAGGAACGGACAGCTATATTTACATAATAATAATAATAATAATAATAATAATAATAATATTCTTTATTTAAAGATGGTAACTCAATAAGTCCGAGGATTTATCTTCCTCGAGGCTTCCTATAAACATTGCATTCATAATACAAAAACAGTTAACAAAAAAAATCATGAACACTAAAACACATACATGCAGTTATAAGCATGTTACATTAATGAGAAATAATACAAGTCATTAATTACAGTGATGAGTAAAAAAGTATTGAAATATCTGAGGTCAGTTACCGATTAAGAAGATACTATCTGTACTTGAAACGAAAGGAGGCGAGAGTAGATGCGTTTCTAATATCAGAAGGAATGTAATTCCATACTACCATACCAGCATGTTGAAAAGTTAGTTTAGTATATTTCGATTTGAATATTGGGTGCCGAATATCTTTTTTATTTCTAGACCTGAGGCTATAGTCAGTCTGTAGTTATCGTAAGATAATAAATTACGCATGTATATCGGTGTAAAATTGTTAATCGTTTTGTATACTAAAATACCGGTGTGTGTGATATTAATTATTTCGGGAAAGCCAATTTAATTCTTTTAAAAGTGGATAAGAAGAAACATCAAATTTCTTATCAAGAATCATTCTTGCAGCCCTTTTTTGTGCAGTTATTTTTGACTAGCTGTACCCCATAATGTAAAACGATAATCAAATATTGGTAAAATGTATGCGTTGTGAAATAAGATTCTCATTTCTTTGTTTAAAAAGGGTTTTATTCTTCGTAAAAGTGAAAGTTTGGAATTGAGCTTATTGTATACTTTTGATATTTGTAACATAATGTATCCATTATGCTTTTAGTTACTGTAAATGTTCTGTCTGCGTTTTCCTTTAAAATGTTCAAACTGATTACTGACTTCGTGTAAAAGTGAACTCCTAATATCGAAATACAAGATACAGTCAAAAATTGCATGTTTCTCATCTTCTAAAACACTTATTCCTTAGCTATTGCGATGTAAACAGTTTCTTGATTCAAGTGGTACTTTTGTATATCTACCCATTTTAATATTTATTTTTTATACGTATAGTACATAGTTCTAATTTATCAAGTCAATATTGCAAAATAATTATACACGCAAGATGCACTTGTACGTGCTGTTCAACTAAACAAGCAAGAGGTTGTGTTGCATGATGCAGTACACATTTAAGTTAATCATAATTACAAATACACAGAATCAGATGTAGTTTGCCTATAAACAGAAAATGGTGAGGACAAACTTTCAGAAAAATCAATTAACATATTAAAGAGAAATTCTTAGTTTTAAACATTCTTACACGTATTTAGATAATTTGAACATAATGTCTTCATTCTCAGACTTCAAAAGTGCTATAAATTGATACAGTAATTGGTCTTGCATAGAAATATTACTCTTTTCTAATATCATAATAGCACTCGGGGACAAATCAATATTAAATTATATTCATCTTCTAAGCCGTGAGTATTACAAAAAGTACAACAACTTTCATTAATATAATTGTGTAAAAAGTTGACAGAAAACCAGTTTTTTCATCTATTCTCCACGTTGATTTTTTATGTTTTTGAAACTTTAACACTAGTGCTATGTAGATATTTGCCTCAGGTGTAACATACATGTCAAATTCAAATCTTTATTCAATGCAAATATGGTGTACTTGCTCATATCATGCACAGTCATTTTTGTTGAAGTATAAAGAATACATCATAGGCGATTGCACTGGCAAATAACTCTGCCTTTGTAACCAGTGCAGATCATGATCAGACTGCTTCTTTTTTCCTCTCCACTGCTGGCATTGCCCCCCTCCTCCCCACTCTGCTGCCCTGTTGTTGTAACCCACACTTTAAAAGATATAGAAACCATTTAAATCCTCGGAGAAGCAACCCTTGCATAATAAACGAACTGTTTCGTTGTATAAAGGTGTAACTTTCTCCTAGAAGCAACGTTCTCAATTTTAAAGGATATTTTCTGATACACGTTCAAACATGCAAATGTCCTGCCCCTAACTCAGTGCACCCTGTCCTTTTCTAGGGACACCCTGCCCTTTTTGAAAGTCTAGAATAATCCCTAAATTCATTTAAGAAACTTTACAGGGTATAGTTACAAGGACTGATAAAAAACTTGTAAGAATTCCTGAGAAGTTAATGTCAAAACATGGAAATTAAAATCATAAATCAGATGTAAATAATGTGTACCTGTTTATTAAACAAACGTCACTTTCGTGAAGTATAAAGACCCTATCATAGACTGTTTAATTAAATCTGGACTTTGAAGAATTAATGATTATTTTGAAAAAGAACTTGTCAGACTTCCAGAGAAATAAATGTCAAACCAGGGAAATTGAAATCATAAATCAGATCAACACAGTGGTTCTTGAATATGTTGCAGAGTATCATAAACAGTAAACGGGCAGGAAATTATAGCATCGATCTTTCAGGTAACTATGAAACGTTACAAACAAGGTCCCACTTCCCAGTTTTAACATTAATGCTTCCTCAAAAACATAGTTTCGGTTAGCAAAATGCAAGGAATCGTATGAAGAGTGACCATTTTTATCATAACTAGCGTCATACACCACAAATACTGTAGATTGAGTAATATTAGCAATGATTTAATTGTTTGCTATTTTCGCGAATATCCCAACTCGCGAATGTAAAAATCTCGCTTTTTTTTTTAATTACACATATTTATTATTAGAGAATTCTCCTTTCGCGTATTTAAGATTCGTGATTAACCTTGCCTGCTCTTAACTAATTTGCAGTACAATTTCTTATTATCATTTTTGGCAAGTTTAATTCAAGCTCACATAAAATATACCATTTATATTAATTAATTCGTTCTTTGATAACAGGCTTTCTACTAGAATTGTTTTAACTTACACTGCATGAAGAAGAAATGTGCGACTTCAGTGTATTGTGTATTACAAAATGAATATTATAGTAAACGTGATAACAAATAAATTGTGCGAAAGTAGTCAGATTTCCATATAAAATGCATACATTTTGTACAAAATAAACAGCAGTCTGTGAGAAAACTAATCAGCAGCGTGTAGAACGACACGCCAATTTTGCTTGAATTGTTTGTGATATAGTTATTGTCTGTTTCTTTTTAATTATTTTGAAGAGACAATGGTCATACTTAAGCCTTGCACATATATCCATTCACGATAGTAGCAAGAGAAGGACTATAATAACAATAGAAGGATAACTCCATAGAAACTATTGTAGGATGGAAGGATAATTCCAAAGAAACAACAGAAGCAATCCAAAGATAACTCAAACGAAGCGACAGTAGCAGTTGAAAGATAAATAAACAAACGATGGTATCATTGGGAATATCTGCAAAGAAACGATAGCAACAATTGAAGGATAACTGCAAAGAAACGAAAGCAACAATGGACGACAAAAGAAACGAAAGTAGCAATGGAAAGATAACTCCAAAGTAACGATAGAAGCAATGGAAGGATAGCTCCCAAAGAACTATTACTGTAGACAAAGACAAAGATTGTTTCTGCTGTAGATTACTGCAAAATGACACCCATTATGTAGAAAATAATGTAAGTCATTTGTTTGAAGACCAACAATTTTTCTGTCAGTAGATTGACATTCAGAAGAAACGTTCCCGGTAATTCTACACTTGCACAATGATAAAAAAAACGCAAATAGTAAACTTGCCCAGAACGTCTGTCATTGGTTAGAGCTACAGCAAGTAGATGATGTCATACATAAGATTGATCAGAATACTTTACCAAGTGTTTTCCCAGTTTTAAGCTCGCAATAGCACAAAGTGCTCCAACGTTAGCTATGATCATCGCCTAATTGTCGTTCGTCGTGTTCAAACTTAAATTGTAAACACCCTAGAGGCCACATTTTAAGTAATTGGTAAGAATGTTGGCTAGATGATATCTAGACCAAATTAGAAAGTGTATTTATATATACAATAAACCTCTGAATTCCTGCAGTGCGACAAAAATACATATATATGTAGTTATAGACAATAGATTCAAGAGAAATACGAAAACCTTTTCACGTATTTGGCATGATCATTGTTCACAGATTTCTTTACAAATATTAAATTATATTAGAAATTGAATTCATTTTTGGAGAGGATTCAGAGTTCCGCTGACAATTCTGTTGCGTTAAAGGAATATTGGCCAACCCAAATTTACACACTTAATGAACCACGGGTTGCTTTAAGAAATCAAATTACATGAGGTAATGATGCTATAGTTATTTGCGCTGTTTTTGTTGTTACCGTAAAACGATCTATTTCTCAACAAATTAATGTTCGCCTTTTTCACGATGTCATGGCGATTCCACCGCTTGTCCATACCAAGAAAGTGAAACCAGCTGCGGAAATTTCTAGATAAAGGAAAACTGTGATTATTCGATGAAAACCGGTGTTGACCGTCCGTTTTCAACAGTATTTCAGTTATTCACAGGCGAGCAGACCAACCATCATGTCTGTGAAGTACTTCTGCTAGACCCTTATCATCCGCTCTCTTACATAGTCAGGTCAGTAGCGGAGTTCGAACCCATGACCGTCCGTCAGTATGTGAGAGGTTTAATGACTCTATGTCATAAACCATTGAAGCGTTCACTATATTATTTGTCGGGATGGGCACATTCTATATCATTTTGTGTTTCTTAACCCTGGATCAATTTGATCAACATGTGTGTGTCAGGGCATGGGATGGGGTTCGTCAAGACTTTACTACAATCTTGTTGGGGGTACAACAAAACTAAGTTGGAGGTCGATCTTTCATTACATTTTAGATCGCTACGAGAGCTAAAAGTCATGAACAACGTTTATATATCTAAGACGGGGCAATTCATGATATATCCTATGCTTAATTTTGATTTAGTCGTGTCTTTGTCTTTTGCCTTAAAACGTACGATATGAGGCTTAATATCTTCCCGCAAAACTCCCTCAGTGTGACAAAAACATATACAATTCCAAACAACAAATTCACTGAAATACGATAACTTTTCACATGATTTATATGATCGCTGTTCACAGTTTTTTTTGCAAGAATTACATTATAGTATGGATTGATTTCATTGTAGGAGAGCGTTCAAACTTCCGCTGGCAGTTTTGTTGCGCCCTCGGAAAATAGGCCTTACTAAATATTCTCATATAATGAAGGAAATCGAATTACAAGAGGTAATGCTATTATAGTTATTTGCGGTTTTGTAGTTGTTATTCTAAATGATGTCCTTGAAGAAACTTACTGTCAAACAATTATTTCAAGCAAATTAATGTTCGCGTTCAGCGCGGAAAACTTGTTTCGCAAATATAGCAAAATTACGCTATATGCAAAATTCCTTTACTTTAAAGTATTCAAACTCTTTGGGGAATTGAAATTTGATTTATGTAATGCTCAGACTAACGTAACGACAAGGCTACGACAAAAGATGGCTGATTTAGTAAACAAAACCCAAGTCAGTAGAACAGATTCGTGTATTTTACATGGTAAATGGCAACTTCTGAAGAAAGGAATACTCTTACGGAATGCGATGCGACATAAAACTCAACATTCTGTTCCATAAGAGATTCTCTTATGTTTGTAATTGTTCAAAAACGTCTGTGAAAATGATCCGTGAAACACGAGTTGGAACATTTTAGTTGTATCGTCAATTGGAGCCTGAATCGTTGTATTTTTAAATGGGCAAGTTTTGCCTATAAAAATAGCAGCTCGATAAATTGTTGGTATATGCTTTCGACATTTGACCCAAAGCTACATGCCAATGCATATCTTTTATGCCAAACACCTTAACTTCGATGATTTTGAGCAAAATCCACGCATTTTGGGTCTGTTTTGCAATTTTTACCGTTGAATCCTTTGCATTCAACTTGCATTACTTTCACACGCATCGATGTCTGAAACAGCCGACTAGCTACGGCCATGCAGGAAAGAAGTGAGCATTCCGTAAGAGTATTCGTTTCTTCAGAAGTTGCGATTTACCATGTGAAATACACGAATCTGTTACACTGACTTTGGTTTTGTTTACAAAATCAGCCATTTTTTGTCGGAGCCTTGTCGTTACGTTAGTCGGAGCATCATCGTTAAATTGGAGCCAGTGCATTTTGCCGATACAGTGTGATTGAAATAGCATTAATTGCATATCATCGATTACTTTATTGAGAGATAAACAAATAAAATACCTTACCAACATGTATGAAAAGACGATACAAGTTTGCATGTTTCATCCTTACTGCTTATTCCTATCATTAAAAGGAACGGACATAATCACATGTTATTACCGGAATTTGTGTGAGATTCTTGTAGGTCATGAATACGACTGGAGGCAGGAAACCTACTTCTGTATGCTACCGCTGGCTCCGGCATAAAACGCAAACGTTAATTGCATCGCAAATTGGAAGCAGTCTTTGCTTTTCTGTCATCAGAAATCGCTTTTAGTTCAGTAACAGATTAAGAAATCAGATTACTGCTTCAGTTATTGTTTATATCAAACATTTTCTTTTGTCATTAAAAGTTCCCATCAGACTTAAGTTTCATGTCATATTTGACTATAAAAGCGAGAATGTTAAGTTGATTTATCAGTAATCGTTACTGGTATAACAAAGGACAGATCGGGGTCCTTTCACAAGGGGTATCCAAGAATTATTGCAAATAAGTGCTCTTGTACGTAGTTAATAAACACTATGGCTTTGATTGCTGATTGGCTGAAAACAACTGGATGCATACGACAATGTTTCTTCTTAAATAATCTCTGGATGATAGATCAGAATGAAAATGGGGTGCAAAAAAATATCTGCATTTTAAAATACAAAATATTTCAGTTGTAAATCAAGGTTTTTAATCTCATTTCATTCGTATTCTTATTCCAAAAGCAATAAAACCGTACGCATACACTTATTTTCGTCAAACACATAGTGTAGGTCCGCAAGTTCCAAAGACAAAGTAGCCCTGGTTTCAGTTTTAACCTATTTAGCATACTCATACCTAAATACACATAGGTCCTTGATAACACCAAGAAGCATATTTGGTATAGACTGTCTTGGACTTAACCTTACAAGGGAGACAATTTACAAGCTATTTATATTTCTAATTAATCGTTTTTGCTCGGTGCTTTAATTAAGGAATGGCCACGTAATGTTACAAAATTAGCGTTCAAGAAGGGCACACTATCAGTAGGATATAAATAACTATAATTAAAGATCTTTCCAAATTAATATATAATTAAAAAAAGACACACAAAAGTATACATTTACGTTGACCTTTTAATGAAAACTTGTTCCCACCTCTTGCTGGTCTGTCTTTTCAATAGTTCTATACTATAATGTTATTAGTCAAGTGATTTCATACTGGCTTTGTTATCGTTGTCGGGGTGGTCGTATTGGCCCAAGGCGAAGGCCGAGGGCCAAGCGGCCGACGAAAATAACAAGGCCAATATGAAATCACTTGATTAATGATAATTTTATTATTCAACTTTACAATATTGGCAAAAAAAGAATAAAGTGAATCTAACATGTTCATGAGTTGTGGATAAGAAAATTCTACCCGAGGGTTGAGATATGTCCCAAAAACAAGGCTCTGCTGAGTTGTTTTTGGACGATGGTGGCATTTCCTTATCCACAACTCAATGGACATGGTAGATTTATTTTCTCACCGTTTAAACAAGAAAGGAGAAATAAGTGCAAGTACAGGATAGGGATGAAAAGATGAAAATCAACTTTTTCTCGAATTTTAATTCAAAACTGCTGTAGATGGATAGAAAATGATCTAACTAAGAAAATGATTACCCATAACCCTATGTTTATTTCAAAAATAAAAATTTTACTGTCATTTTTCGATAACCCTATGTGAGATAAGATTTTCCATCACTGCTAAAAATAGAGATTTTTCTGTCCAGTGAGTGAGAAATAAATGTTCTTGTAACAATAACAATGTTATTTGTATTTAACTTAGTAAAATAAGACATCAGCAGGAGTCTAAAAAAGTCTGCATATCAACTGAAACAAAATGGCGTCGTTTAAAAAAATCTAACGGAAGGTGACTTCTCCGTATTGGCCCTCTCTTTTAAACCAATCAGAATGCTTGAATTCCATATTGGCCCTGCTTTCTCGTATTGGCCCTGCTTTTCTCATATTGGCTCAGTTATGCTTTGTATTAGCTCTACCTGTTTCATATCATGTGTGCAATTGATCTAATACAGTGTGTAATATTGTATAGTTGAATAATAAATGTATATATCATAAAATATTCGATAAATAAGCGCGATGTTGTTCTTGTAATAAGCAGATCTTTTCCGTTCTTAAGAAACTTCCTTTGAGATTTCCTCACGTCAAACAGGTCACGCGTCTGTAAAACAAGTGTTGCTAAACTAAATGTCAAATTAAATGTCAAACAAATTAACTTGCGTTTTGTCTCCACAGTTAACGCCGGGTCTTAATTAAGCAACAGTCAAAGACACTTTTATTCACTTATTTCATGTATGCAAACAGACTGCTTTTACGTTAACCGTAGCCTTAGACAAGGATGTATTTTTGACATGAATAAATGGGGATATATATCAGTATTTTAAGAGATTCATAAATTAAATGGACTGACAGTATTTCGACTGTTATTTTTGTTTCAGCTAAGTATAATTTATACTTTCGTCCATGGTTTAAGACAGATGGAGAGTCATCGATGTTATGTTATGTTTGAACGTGACATTTACTGGGTGAATTATGCCATATTGTACCTCAGTCTTTCATAATCATGTATCATTCCCAGTTTGTACAACAAATAATTGTTCACTTTCAATAGACATGTAATAATTACACTTAAAAATACAAACATAACAGTACTACCGAAAAATTATTCAAATTCTCCTAACGAAATTCACAAAGGTTTACACGTTCTGTTTTACGTTCTGTTTTCCCTACTGTTCAGCAGCTGATAAATTTCTTAAGTGTTCGGATTTATGTAATAAAATAGGTTTAAGCATATCGAAAGCTATGATAGCCGTAGTTTTGGAATTATTAAATATTACATTAATTAAATTTATGATTTTATTGATAAATTAGAAAAAAAAGTTTCTGATTGGATTACAGGAATGTCACAAAGAGATGCTAAAATTTTCAAGATGGAATGTAAACTTTTGGGTGACAAATATCCTTTGAGAAAAGAGGAAAATTATTGCGTGTGCTGAATAATTGTAGTTTGAGTCCAGGAAAGAACATGAAAATATACTTTCGTTAATTCATGATATTCGGTATCAACTGCATTAACGAACATGCTATACAAATTGTTTTTATACCAATAGCAATGAAATGCGACAGCACTCTTCTTCAGTATGTCCAACAAACCTGAAAAGTTGCTCTTATATGAAAAGGATAAACATCGATCGAATGACAGGGGGGAAATGTAAGAAACTGTTAAAGGCTATTTGCAGTTAAAAGCAATTTATAAATTTTAAAAATTAATTACATGTACGCAATGCAATGCACTTAAACATGTAATTTTGATTTTTAAATCACACAAACAAATATTCCAGATGACGCTCTTCTTAAGGTGAAATCTTGCACATTAAATCATACACACTTAAATTCATTTAAGTTTTATTACTATACTCTTCCAAATTTATCTATTGGGTCATGGTCATGAACGATGCTGAAAGTACACTTATGTCTAAATATTTTGAAAACATGTACATAATGAGTTAAGCCGAGTTATTTCTCCCATTGATTGATACAAATTAAACTACACCTAACATAAAGCGTAGATTCTAAATTTTTGACTAGGATAGTAAATGTGATTTTCACTATATTCAATGGGAATAAAACTCTGACACATATTTATATTTTTGTTACAATTTTAGCAATGTTCATGTTTAAAGTGGTATAAATCAGTGATTAATGTCTATGGTCTCTTTGAAGGGTAATATCACTTTAAGCTAAATTAGACAAATATTTAATGTCTGGTAAAAACAGAAATAAATTGAAAAGCCTGGACTTTGTAACACTTTGTCACTTGCCGATTTTATTCTATATATTTTTGGTATCGATTTCGAAACATGCTTTTACAACTAAGATTTATCGCTCTTGAAACTATTTTCAGATTGTATCAACTTTGAAAAGAAAGACCGGGTCACAGTGGCATAAATGTGTCATGGTAACAAGACCGGGATGGTATTTCTAGGGATCGAACATTAGACCATTTCATCTTTAGGCGCCGGCGCTAAACTTGAATTGTTTTCATGAATATAACGGACGTGACATGGGTGATGTGATGGGCAAGAAATATTAATGCATGAGTAGAGAAAATATAAAGAAACTTTGCCAACACTAATTAATAAACTCTACTGATTTTAAAATGTGTCGCAGTATTATACCCATCTTGCATATTTATGCTAGATTTATGTTTCATAGAAATATTGTGTTTAATAAGAAATTAATCTTGTGTAAAACATACAACGTCTGAGTTATGTTTCGTTATATTTCGTAATTCGTAACAATCTAAAATATGCATTCAATTTACACAAAGTAATCATTTGATGTTGACCAAGCGATCGTTCAATTCTTTGAATACTGGGATGTGTGACTAGTTGTAACAAGTCATTTGATTGGATGTTACATTAATCAAGATCGATAGTGTCTGCGCGCGTTGGCGGTGAAATTGAATTTCGGAAGGTACCACGTCATGACTGTTTTAAAGGACTAAGTATTTACGTCATAAAATAATGTAAAATGGATATTTATATTTAAAGGCAAGAAATAACAACTTTTTACATCAGTAACATCTGGTTATAGCTTCATCTCTCTATTGATTTTGCCGCCTTTAAAGTAAATGATACAAAGCACTTTAAGTTTATTAGCTCTTTTATTGATTATGCATACACAACACATGCACTCATGCTGAAATAAAAATGTGAAAATGAGCATATCAACACAATGGACATAACTTAATATGCGTTAACTTTAAGAATAAAAAAGCTAAATCCAAGAACATTCAATAACAAGTGTATTCAAGATTCATATATTTCAACAAGAAGTCAAACGGATAAATCATGCGGAAAAAGTATTTCAAACTGTTTTATTTTGTGATCATTTCATTACTGGTTTCAAGACTCATATTTACTAATTTGTGGACGTATGTATTTCCTTATGGTAAGAACTTTAATTGAAAGGTTTTTCTCGATAGTATCGTTGCCCTTTATTACATTTCTTTCTGAACTTAAATGTGTGACTACTTGTCAATGGCCTTTTCCGGCTTGACGTTTAAAACTGCTCGCCCTCAGATTTTGGTGGAAGTATAAGGTTATTCGAGCTTCCTGGAACATATTTTAGTACCATTCAGCAAAAGAAAAGGTTCCAGTATAAATGAGTGTACAGTATTTCTGTATTTTTGAAAATATACGCTACCAAATTATAAAACGTTGCAAAAGCTTTTGAACTGACAATTTAACCATAAAGTGGTGCCGTCATACCAAACCCTCAAACATTTTCAATAAATTTTCTCAAATTGCTATGTTTTTCACTTGTTTTGTTGATTGCAAAATTTACTTTTACATTTTATATTTTAACATATCATTTTGGAGAAAAATATTTCACCAAAAACTGAAGGCGATCAGCTTTAAGACAAATTGTAAAGTTGAGGAGAAGTTATTAAAGGAAAGGTTTACCTGGAGCACAGCAAACCGGTCAAGTAAATAACAATTTCAGACCAAGATAATCTTTTTCATTTAGTTTGAAGAGGTAACAACAATAAACTTAATCTAGTTTATTTAATCTATATTTTAGTAATATAAGGAATTTTACAGCCTTAAATCTTATAAAAGGTAAATACTTATTAAAAAATAGAGTCATGTGATTTCACACAAAAAATACTACATAATCCTGTGCTATATTTTTTCAATCTTATCACAAAATCTATTTGTTTCATCTGAAAGACTTTGCAAGGTCACTCATGTATTATTTTTGTCACGTGGCATTTGATCATGTTGGGGTTTTTTATTTGAAAAAGTAAATCGGTTCTGTGAGTCATGGTAAATTTAATACGTTTCATCCTTTAAACTTTGCAAATCAAACATTTATAAAGTTAGACTAAGATTAGAATTTTATTTAGAAAACATATTTATAAAAATATGTACAAAGAAGTGAATCTGTGCCATGATTAAAACTGTCCAAGGGTGTTCATGTCATCGGACTCTCTCTCCCTCCCTGCCTCCCTCCGTCCCTCTCTCTGTCTCTCTCTGTCTCTCTGTCTGTCTCTCTCTCTCTCTCTCTCTCTCTCTCTGTCTCTCTCTGTCTCTCTCTCTCTCTCTCTCTCTCCCCTCCTCTCCCCTCGTCTCTCTCTCTCTCTCTCTCTCTCTCTCTCTCTCTCTCTCTCTCTCTCTCTCTGAAAGCTGCGGCCTATTATTTCCCTTGCCTCCACATAATCTTTTCTTTGTATAGTATTTAATCAGGGATCTTACAATCTAACAAAGCCTTATTTAATCGGCAATGTAGCGAAGAATCACCATTTAGTGATTATTTCAATAAAATAACAAAAATGATTGTTACAGTAGGGCAGGTTTCCTCTTAATATTTCATTATTTCTTTGAACTACCATTGATGTCATTCATTTGCATCCAGATTTAATGAAGTAAGAAAATACATAGCATTGATTCGACACGGAGTTATGTGAACATGTTGCAAAAATTGATTAAGACTCACAAATTCAGATGTTGTGTAGATGTTTGTCCACATTTTTAACAAAGTCATACGTTGTTTTCGTTTAAGATGAGATTAAGTGGTAACAGATTGCATTCTTATGACAATTTTATCTCTCCTTCAGGCATAGGAAGCGTGGATTAGAAATCACTTATAAAAATAATCAATGCCTCGTTAGGCTCGTTTTGTAAACTCCTTTTCTGATCATCCCTACCATTCATCTTACGACTGCATGTCAGTCGTTCAGCTCAGAGAAAGCTAACATATCTTTGTCAGAATCTAGTGCGAGCTGCTATATCATGATTCCCTCTTCAGTTTCTGTAAGATTCAACTCTCTAGAGCATTCAAGCAAAATAAGACGAGTCCTGTAGCAGTACCGCGTTTTCAATTCAGTGCTACTCATTTGTGATTTTATAGCCAATCCAGTCTGGTTTCGATTAAATTTGGATATACATGTAGTCGTATTATACAGTCAAAAGCGCAAAACATTGTGCTTATGAAACTGGCATGACATAAACGCGCAATGTTTGTTTATTTGAATCGCTTGTACCGCTTCACAACTTTTTGGACTATTTTGATTGAGTTCATACCATAAAACAACATACAAACAACATAATCTTTTAGCAAATTTATTATTACCAAACAAGTATAGTAATCATAAACATGGCATAACATTTACAAAACAAGTAAATCTGAATTTGTCCATGGTATCTTTTACATTGCCAATTTGACCATAAAGTGTAATTGTGCATGTTGAACCGCTTTCATTGTTGACTCTTATACACAAATGTATCTTACAGATAATTTCTTAACAAAACGAACGGTGAATTACAAAAGAAAATTATAATTTTGGCGTTCACGTCCTACATGCGTAATGAGTTGGTTGTTATGTTGATATATCGTATTTTATTTTGTAGAAAAACACTTGCCAGAAAAATTAGTTAATGATAGAGATGATGATAGAGTGAATTCATTTCGCACAAAAACAAATCAGGTAATAGTTTTTCATATTGTCACAACTATGTTACGCTCTTTACTTTGAGGGGTCTAATTAGTTTTCTACCCATTTGAAGTATATGAAATAACGCCCCAAATGTCTTAAAATTAATTATTAACTTAAATAAGACGAATTAGATCACTGAGTCAATAACTCATCCCTTAATCTTCCTTAGCAACATTTAAGCGTTGTGTCTAAACAGCTACATGTAGGCTGTCTTATGTTTAAATATGTCCCTTTCTTAACCAACGTATAAGGTCAGATGATCCTATTGCAGTCCGGCTCAGGGATTGGCTGAAAAAAGTACAGGGAAAACCGTAAGATAAAATGAGACATTACCTGATTGGTAGTAAAGGTTGTGTTTACAAATGCAAAAAACTCATTTGAAAAATAAAATGAAAAAAATGTCTTCTGCATGCGAATGAATATTTTAGGATTGGTTATCATAATAAATAACACTGAAATCGCCATATGGGTGTACACATGCGGTTTAGACCCCTAAATCTCACCTGACTGAGTGGGGTGGTTGTCTCCCTTGCCAAATTGTAAAAAACTGGGTTGGTCAACCCCATATAAAAACAGCATTTTCTGGTGTCTGAGAGACTAATCTGTTCGAAAAAAGTAATTTCATTGGTCAACACTCTATAGGTGGGTATGATACAGGGTCACCTTTTGACTAGATTTATAATGTAAGTCAATGGGGAAAACAATAGGAGTATCTGACCATAAGTAGTGTTATCGGAAGTAGTGCACTTCATTTTACTTCCTCCTTACATTATTGGGTTATAAGTTCGTCGAAGTTCCCATATGCTTTCATCCTACTTACATTATTGGGTTATTAGTTCGTCGAAGTTCCCATATGCTTTCATCCTCCTTACATTTTTGGGTTATTAGTTCGTCGAAGTTCCCATATGCTTTCATCCTCCTTACATTATTGGGTTATTAGTTCGTCGAAGTTCCCATATGCTTTCATCCTCCTTACATTATTGGGTTATAAGTTCGTCGAAGTTCCCATATGCTTTCATCCTCCTTACATTATTGGGTTATTAGTTCGTCGAAGTTCCACTACGCTTTCATCCTCCTTACATTATTGGGTTATTAGTTCGTCGAAGTTCCCATATGATTTCATCCTCCTTACATTATTGGGTTATTAGTTCGTCGAAGTTCCCATATGATTTCATCCTCCTTACATTATTGGGTTATTAGTTCGTCGAAGTTCCCATATGCTTTCATCCTCCTTACATTATTGGGTTATTAGTTCGTCGAAGTTCCCATATGATTTCAACCTCCTTACATTATTGGGTTATTAGTTCGTCGAAGTTCCCATACGCTTTCATCCTCCTTACATTATTGGGTTATTAGTTCGTCGAAGTTCCCATACGATTTCATCCTCCTTACATTATTGGGTTATTAGTTCGTCGAAGTTCCCATACGATTTCATCCTCCTTACATTATTTGGTTATTAGTTCGTCGAAGTTCCCATATGCTTTCATCCTCCTTACATTATTGGGTTATTAGTTCGTCGAAGTTCCCATATGATTTCATCCTCCTTACATTATTGGGTTATTAGTTCGTCGAAGTTCCCATATGATTTCATCCTCCTTACATTATTGGGTTATTAGTTCGTCGAAGTTCCCATAAGCTGTTATCCTCCTTACATTATTGGGTTATCAGTTCGTCGAAGTTCCCATATGCTTTCATCCTCCTTACCTTATTGGGTTATAAGTTCGTCGAAGTTCCCATATGATTTCATCCTCCTACATTATTGGGTTATTAGTTCGTCGAAGTTCCCATATGCTTTCATCCTCCTTACATTATTGGGTTATTAGTTCGTCGAAGTTCCCATATGCTTTCATCCTCCTTACATTATTGGGTTATTAGTTCGTCGAAGTTCCCATATGCTTTCATCCTCCTTACATTATTGGGTTATTAGTTCGTCGAAGTTCCACTACGCTTTCATCCTCCTTACATTATTGGGTTATTAGTTCGTCGAAGTTCCCATACGCTTTCATCCTCCTTACATTATTGGATTATTAGTTCGTCGAAGTTCCCATATGATTTCATCCTCCTTACATTATTGGGTTATTAGTTCGTCGAAGTTCCCATATGATTTCATCCTCCTTCCATTATTGGGTTATTAGTTCGTCGAAGTTCCATATGATTTCATCCTCCTTACATTATTGGGTTATTAGTTCGTCGAAGTTCCATATGATTTCATCCTCCTTACATTATTGGGTTATTAGTTCGTCGAAGTTCCCATATGATTTCATCCTCCTTACATTATTGGGTTATTAGTTCGTCGAAGTTATAAGTTCGTCGAAGTTCCCATAAGCTTTTATCCTCCTTTCATTATTGGGTTATTAGTTCGTCGAAGTTCCCATATGCTTTCACCCTCCTTACATTATTGGGTTATAAGTTCGTCGAAGTCGTCGAAGTTCCCATATGATTTCATCCTCCTTACATTATTGGGTTATAAGTTCGTCGAAGTTCCCATAAGCTTTTATCCTCCTTACATTATTGGGTTCGTCCAAGTTCCCATATGATTTCATCCTCCTTACATTATTGGGTTATTAGTTCGTCGAAGTTCCCATAAGCTTTTATCCTCCTTACATTATTGGGTTATTAGTTCGTCGAAGTTCCCATATGATTTCATCCTCCTTACATAATTGGGTTATTAGTTCGTCGAAGTTCCCATACTCATACATTCTCCGGGAATGCATTTTTCTTTGTCGAATCAACTAAATTGCACGCAAAAGTAAAATATGTATACGTTATATGTACCTTTATGTCATTTATTTGGAACTGAGTGACATCAGATCGTTTTTAGAATTTCATCAACGTTATCTACCACTCTGCGAGTGTCTTATGACAAAAGAGTCCGTTTATTTCAGCGTATCAGTCTTGGAACACACATAGCGCAGATCCCCCAAGATCCCCTAGGTATGCAATCGAGTTTCAAACCTCACCTTTCACCACACTGGTACTTTAGATATACGCATAGAACATTTCCCTATATTCTAATCAAACATTCTGACAAGTTTTTTTTTATTTTCAGGGGGTCCAGTATGACCCAATAGTTTCGAGGATATTGGAAAGAACGAAGACCATTCGTGAATATTGTGCAATAAGAAATGATAACGATACAGAGAAAGTCCACAGTGATGGATTTTTTGATAGGCGGTATATACGAGGTTTGACTGACGAACGCTTTTCTGTTGTTTACTGTCGTATAAATAAAGCTGCTTCCACGTATTCTATAACCACTTTAAGTAAACTTGTAAATTGGCCTATAGAGAGATTTCGCAGTTTTTCAACACAGTTTCGGAATTTATCGTATGAAGAAAAGAGAAATGTATTTGATAGTGCTTTTACATTTCATTTTGTAAGGGAACCATATGGACGATTATTTTCAACTTACAGCAATAAATTTTATTTCCCGAAAGGCAATTGGGCTCCTGTGGGAACGGAAATTGTAAAGCGGTATAGAGGTAACCCGTCCGAAGACAGTTTAAAGTTCGGACACGATATAACGTTTGCAGAACTGATACGTTTCACTGTTGAGGATTTTGAAGCCGGAAACAAGATGGACGCTCATATAAGACCCATGCACGTTAATTGCAAGCCATGTGACTATGATTATGATTTTATTGGTAAATTAGAAACAATGGTTTCAGACTGGCAATATATAACACAGGAACTGCACGCTAGAAATGTAATAATACGAGCACTTTCACGTGCAGGCCAGAAAAAATCGTCAAAGACGCTTTCTGAAATTAAGCATTTCTTTGACGCCCTCATCAAAGTTGAAAATTCAAATGTCAACATATATAAGCTATATAAAAGAGCATGGAGATATTTTCAAATTACTTCTGTAATATCTAAACATATTGACATGCCATTTGTGAGGAGCGATTTGGGGAAAATGAATAACGAGTCATTCATGCGGGAGATGAAGAAAGCTGCTACTCTGTCTAGAGGAAATTTGACGGACCTGAAAATGCAGAGAGATGAAGCCATGTTGCAAGCTTATTCCACCGTGCCTTTAGAACTAATGGAAAAGTTCAGAAAAGTTGTCCTCAAAGACTGTTTGCTCTACGGGTATGATGACCGTCCAAAATGGTTGTTTGACAGAGAAAATATTAAACCTCCATCCTTTAATTATTTTCCAGGTCTAGACTCAGCATTTTAGATCAGTGTGTTGGAAAGCACTCATTTTGTCTCGGTATTTTATTGTTAGTAGTATAAATTCAAATTTACTTGTGCGAATCATGCACGAACACTATACAGGAAAACTGGAAGGGAAAAAGAACATAGCAAAATAATAAATATTACATGAGTGAATGCATCGTAACTGTTAATCTTTTGGGAGGTAACTATTATCATAAACTTTAGATTATGTCTACATACAGATATGATCCGATTATTCGGCGAGATTCAAGTAAATCCTACAAACGTAAACCAATAACAGGCATATCTGCAAAACATGTCTTTACGAAACATTAAAATTTAATGCACATCAATTTGATGACGTGAAAGTTATATGTATATATTGTAATTTCATTTGTAAGTTATAAAATAGTTTCGCCGTGAACGATCTTTACATTGTAAAGGGAGGAAACAGCTGCGGAGAGTTTGACAAATTCCCGCAGCGGTTCCTTCCCAAACATTTGATTTTGAGCGTAGCTCGTTCAATCAAACAGCAGAGTTTGATGAAAGGAACATACATATGTGAAAATACTTTATGCAAAAACTTGTCGATAATTTTTTAGAACTTGTGTACATAATTGATTATTATAACTAAATATGTTAAAAAGGGACATTTAAATATTTACATGTGCTTATGTATTTAACTGTTCGGAAAGTGCCACAATTTTACAAAATTTTCGTCAGTTAAAAATCATCTTCCATCAGTATTTCGATATTTTGATTAGAGTTTGTGAAATCTATCTTCGTGTAAATATATTCTATTGTTGTTAAAATGATACTGTCTCAAACGATCGTCCCACCTTCCATCGTCACAAACGGTGGTGCCACATATATTCCGAGTTCAATTGTTGATGTATAAATAAAGAAAGGACAAACACTTGTTGTGTTCATTATTCAAGACTCCACACAAAAAAAGAGTAAAACGCAATTTTTTACTACCTGAATGCTCAACTTGGATGAAGCTTTGGAAAAGGGCATCGTTAGAAGGAATTTTTACCCTAAGTATAAACGAATTATGAGGCAAAACTTTATTTAGAGAACATTATTGAGTGATGAATATTTATTTTAACACACAACAATAAATATTTTTCTTTTTAGTTGCAATTAGATTTGAAAATTATTTACTAACCTAAGTAATGACCTACGATTGTTTTTGTGAAACTGGGACCTACTGTTTGAACATATTTACTGAAAAGTAAACCACTTAAAGCAGGCTGATTATGATGTGCACCGATTGTTTAAACTGGACAGCTTAATTCTAGAGGGTTTGAATTGATACATGCTTTTCCATTGATGTTTTGTATTAAAAGTCGTCCCATTTACACGTTGGATGTAAAGTAGCTCTTATATCACCAAGAAATATATCTTACCGGCTTCATTTACCGTAAATTGTTCGACAAACCTTCCAAATTTGCTTCCTCAATCGAAATTGCATGCTTTATTATAGTGCTTTTTTTCAATGATTATGCAAAAAAATGAAAATCGCTTTCTGGCAACGCCATTTCATGTAGAAGCGACAAAAAATGGAAGAAATATTTACGTTAACGTTAATGTATTATCTATTTATGAGTATCTAAAGTGCTAGTGAGGCTTTAACATATTTGTCTGGCAAATTAGATGTTGTAAACAAAATTTTAGAACGGACGGATATATATTAATTACGCTTGTGTATTGATATTTAGTCAGCTTGTGTCCAAACAGAATATTGTACGAATAATAAGAAAGTTGAAGAACGGACGGAGTTACTTTTATTTGGTATGCATATTCTTTCCGGACTTGCCTGTGTCCATTTAGAATATTGCATGAATAAGGCAGACTAATTGGGATTGTCATTAACGCCCGTTCTAGCCAATAAGGGCTGTTACAGCCAAACTTTGGTTAAAGTACCAGGAGCACAATGTCAAGAAGCTCTTATTTACCAGGAAGCTGTCTTACGGGCGGAAATGACCTTTATTTGTACACAACACATTCTGAACTTTGCTTTTTAAATCGAAATGTACGTGTCAGAAATAACGTGCTGTATTGTTTTTCAGTGAAGTTGAAAGAATTAGGAAAGGCTTTCTGGCAACTCTTTTTCGTAAAAAAAAATGTTCATAGTTTTGAATGTATTTGCTGACGTTACATGTTGTAACAGCTGGGATACATGAAAATGAAAATTGTTATTGAATTTACTTTTGGTTTATAAACACTTAAGAGAACTTGAAGATTTGTCATCGTAATTGGGTTGTTCAAAGTGCCAGGATCACTTTAAATTTACTGATATAAAACATATAGTCCTTTCGCTGGTTAAAGGTCACGGGTTCAAGTAATGCAACCGACTCTGTTTGCAGCATATTTTTACACAGGATGGGAGTCTATTATGACTAGGTAAATAGTCCGCCCTCAGTGACTGAAATCAGTGTTTAATACATGTACTAAGAAAGAAAACATGAAAAAGCCTTAAATGCAGACGTGTGCAAATCTCTACTGGTCAAGTAACGGTCATATTTTAAGGCAAATCATGAGAATTGTGTGCTACTTGTAGCATCTTGTCAAAATTGAGAGGAAAACAAGTGGTCAATGATGTCCCTGTGTCGCTCACCTGATGTGCATATGTCAATAATGGAACGATCAGGGTCAAGGTCACAGAGACCAAAACCTTAAACCTCAAACATACGTCATGTATTGTTAGAAAAAAATCAGGCGGGGCCAATTTTGGCTAAAGGGACATGATTTGATCAATCTTGGTAGAGGACCACTAGGTAAATCTACAAATTAAATGCATGAGCCTTACGTTTTACAGTTTTGGACAAGAAGATACTTTAAGTAAATCGTTACATTGTATACAAGTCTGTATCAAAAATTGACCCATTGGACGTTCCGCCAGTCCTCATATACAGACACAAAGAGCTGTGGGTGCGAATGCATGTTTATCATCACTTACGCTTATCACTAGAACTCGTTAGTCTGATCCAAAATCGAACTAGACCAAGATCATGTGGCCATATACATTGTGCCCAAGTTTGAACAGGGTTGCTACTGTATGTTTTTGTGTTCTTTTATTTAGTTGCCCGACACCTGCATTAAATACTTCTTTTTCAGCGTAAGCTTACATCATTTAGTAGTTGACATATAGGTCAAAGTTTACAATAGCCTTAGTCCTTGATAGTGATTGGTCAATTAGTCACCAGTGTGTAATTTTCACTAGTCTGGCGCTAGATTTGGATCTGCCAGTTGTTCACCACAGTAGTCAGAGAGGGCAAGATGTGTTCTTGCTTGTGAGAGGTCGTAGACAGTTTTCTTCGGCATATCGTCAGAGAATTAGATAGAGATGATCTAGTATGATAGCAAGATTTATTTGTCGATTGCTTGTATTGTAATTAATTCTACGGTTTTATCTAGTCGGATGAGTTTGTTGTATTTTGGATTGTCATGGGTTTTCGCGAGTCTTGTTCCAAGTCCGTATTCTGTCACTCCTGTCTTTACTAAACGGCATGACTATAATGGTGGTTGGTACTTTTCAGAGTCCTTAAGTAACACGACACATGCACCGCACCAGGGAGTAAGCCGGGAGTGTAATATGAGTGTAGATGTTCATCCCATTGATGAAGGTAAATATGGTTTAGTAACAATTGTATAATGTATATATTTTATCTTAAGTTATTCTCATTGTATGAAATACAATGAACAGCACTGGTGTTAAAAAACGTGATACACTGTTAAGGGTATTCCTTAATAGAAAGTGGAACCTTTCTCAAGCAGACATTTAGTACTCGCAGCTTGAATACTAATCAAAGAGAACCATGTTATAGATGTTTTATCTTAAATCATGTATACTGTACTTTTACTTATTAGTCCTTGTTATTTAATTTTTAGGTCGGGTTTAGACTCGTGGATCATAAGGTTTAGACTCATGGATCATTAAGTTCGGATGAAGTGTGGACTAGTATATTTATGATATGATGAACAATAAAGAAATATATATAAACAGATCTTTTCTCTTTTGTGACTCACATGGGTTACACTACTATAATGTTAACGAAAATAATAAGACAAAGATTAAAATTTTCTGTGAACAACAGTTAAAAAGAGAAAGTACTCTTTTATTTAAAACAAAATGAGTGGTCCCATGCAAAACCTAAAATAAAATTTAAAAAGTATTTGTTTATTATAGTATCACCCCTACTTAAATGGCCAGCTATTTCTTACTCATAGCTCCGGAATCCCAGGCTCCAGGCAGTGGGGCGAAGGTGCTCTTTTTTATTAAAAAATTAGGTGAAAAACTTAATAATCTTTTTTCGAAATTTACATCATTATCAATAAGAACAATAACTTTAATTTGTCTGACCGAAGCAAATACGATTAATCAAACGGTTTTTGATTAATATAAGGATTATCCCGAAATGTCCGTTCTTGTTTATTGTGTAAACGCGTCTATTTGATTATGAGAAAAAATGAAAGTTCTGTATATTGCAGTACCCACACAGAGGTTCGACATATAATACATGTATTTATGTTGTTTGGTTAGATTATGTATACCACTAAAACAAGGGATACAGCTCGCATCAAACCTGAGCCGTTTATCTCGCCAATATCCTGCAATCTTTAATATCGTATACCTGTCATAAATACTTAATCCTGATTGGCCCATAGCGCTCACGTGCCAGGTCTGCAAAAGTATGTGTAGACCTGGAAATGCACGGATTTTAAGACGTCATTTCTGTTATATTTTCGTATGATTTTCACTACTCTTTATGAGGTATACGATATAATGATTATAGACTAATGTTCGTCCTTTTAACAGGTCCGCAAAACTATGTATCGAGTATATGAGTATTTCACTTATATGGTAAAAGTACCCTGTACAGATCCTCAACTGATCTTAAAAACCTGTCTTAAAGAGAAAAAACGATTATCCAAAATTTAGAAGTTGAAACATGTGTTTCCATGAGTAATATATGAAATGTACTGCCATCACGTGCGAAGTTTCGAATGTTGAATGAAACGGTGCTGAAATTGCAGGACATTTATTTGTAGATACTTGTAAGTCAGATAGATCCCTTATTAAGGTAAAAGTAGTCTGACCAAAGAAGAACCGCTGTGATGTTACATGTACCTATATTACATATGTAGTTCATAAGTTCATTACTGTAACCGCATCTTACAATTGTCTTTGCCTTGAATCAGCTTTTTTATCAATATCATTTGTAACATTTGTTACTATGAACAAATAGATAAACGAACTGTTTCAATGCAGCTATTGCTAAAACTATGTACACAACAGGTTTTCATTGTCTGGCCAGTCTACGAACACTGTTTTTTTTCTCTTCTGATGTCTTAGTGACAGCTAATTCCGAATGCAAGAACCGTGTACACAGGTGATCAACTGATCTTAAAAACGTGTCTTAAAGAAAACACGATTAGCTAAAAATAACTTAAACACGATAACAAAAGAAAACCATTCATTACTTGGATAACGTTAAACGATTGTACCAGGTGTGCGGTTATCGTGGGTGGTTATCGTGGGGTCTAGTTGATGGCACGTTTTGTGTTTAATGGTGTTTGGGGGATATCTTCATCATTCGAATTACAGATTTAGAGAAGAAATGCGAAATGTCAAGGTCTTCTGTTTATTGGTGGTGTTAGTATCAATATCAACACTAATGTTTAAGTATATTTGGATTGATCTCTATCGTAATGGTAAATATAATTATGTACTTATTTTCATTATATCGCATCTATAGAACGCATTCATTAAAATCACCAGGATAACGTACTGCAACAAACAGGCGTACACATGGTGAACATGGTGACAAAGGCAGTCATTTCGGGACAGTTACTTTGAAGAAATAGAGTTATCTTTCTTTTTAACCGATACTTCGTTGCGTGGGATGTAGGACACATACCTACCCGCCATATGTGTCTACGTACACAAGACCCCCCAACGCGGTGAAAGTAATGGGGTGGTTAAAAAAAACATTATAATGAAAATGCCTCCTCTCAATCTACTCTCAGCACACTCGACCATTTTGCAATGCAGTTGATAACTTCTATCAGGACTACCTGCTGAGATCTTGTGATTCTTATTACAAGCCCTGGTTTCTCTGATTTTTTTTTTTCACATCTGAGTTATGGAAAAATTCCTTGTACACATAATAATCATGTGACAAACAACAATTGCTACCTCATTTTTTTGCATTAAATTTGAAACTCTTTCAAATTCACCAAAATTCTGTTTTCATATCAATCATGATAAGTAACTAATGCAAATAATGTGTATGTAATGTATTTATATATAAAAGTAAAGCTTCGATCAGCAAAGATTTTTTTGTAATAATACAGCGTTTAAGGAAACATTATTTAATCAGTTTTGTTCTGCAGTGCTGTGAGATATTATTAAATAATAGATTGCAAGTAGTGTAAATACATAGTTATTTATGAAATATGAAAAGTATCTGAGGTTTCTCTAAATATTAAAATGCTTAAGAAACCTTCTGATTACAGTAAACTCTGTATATAACCAACTCCTTTGCACCACCTAAATTTGTTTTTTTTTATCCGTAATTATATAATATCCATATAGCAATTTCATAATAAGTAATGACAGAAAAAATCGGGCCAAGGAAATTGGTTCCCTGTATCCGTAATTTCGCTATATCCGAAGTCGTTCATTTGTAATGCGTATATAATGTGTATGCTTCTGTAAAAGAAACGCTTCGGGTCGTACCGTCTATACCTTGAACGAGGTTGGTGGAC
Source organism: Saxidomus purpurata (assembly GCA_022818135.1). Classification (NCBI taxonomy): domain Eukaryota; kingdom Metazoa; phylum Mollusca; class Bivalvia; order Venerida; family Veneridae; genus Saxidomus; species Saxidomus purpurata. The sequence goes on from JAFMSR010000012.1 coordinate 23,990,148, forward strand.
CCAATAAGCACGATAACAAAAGAAACGCTTGCGGTGTCAGCAGTCTTCGACATGCAGTCAGTACTGCATAGATACTGTAATACAGTAATACAATATGTTTTTCTTTCATAGAGAGAACCTTGCTGTATCAACATATCATAAACAACGGTAAGAATCATGAAACCTATACGTTAAGCAACGAAACAAAAAAGGTAATTAACTATTTTTATGTAACTACATTTTGTATATAATATATGTGACGGAAATTTATTCACTTATAAACATCTTTGTTAGTAATACATCCCCTGAATTCTACTACTCACTAGGCTTAAATAAAATATCTCAGATGTTTTATTCTTGGAATAGTGGAGATAAAAAACTATACATGTGTAAAACTTTATTTGATTTTCAGGATAACAGTTTTGCTGCGACTATCCTAAAAAATGATAAAAGAAGGAAGAAAGTTCGTGAACGTTGTGCTTATATTAGTAAAACAATGACAAGTGAACAGAAACACCGTTACAAGAATATACATAAATTTCAGAAACAATTTATCAGGGGACTGACAGACGAACATTTTTCGCTTATATATTGTCGGGTAAATAAAGCTGCATCGTACTATACAATACGTACTTTGAGCAAGCTCTTGAATATCTCCCAGGAACTCTTTCACGGTTTAGGGGCAAGGTTTCGCGGATTACCGTACCATCATAGGAAGACAGTTTTTAAATCTGCATACACATTTTTGTTCGTTAGGGAACCATATGGACGATTGTTTTCAGCTTACTGCAATAAATTCTATTTCCCGAAAGGCAACTGGGCTCCTGTAGGGACGGAGATCGTAAAGCGATATAGAAAGGATCCTTCTGAAGACAGTTTACAGTTTGGACACGATATAAGATTTGTGGAATTAATACGTTTTATTGTTGACGAGTTTGAGGTTGCACATAAGATAGACCCCCATATTAATCCCATGCACGTAAATTGCAAGCCGTGTGAATATGAATATGATTTTATAGGTAAATTAGAAACAATAGTTCCCGATTGGCAATACCTGGTGCAACAGCTAAAAGCTAGAAATATCACTCTAGATATACCACCTAATGCGGGTGAGAAAAACTCAAAAGCGAAATTTCTTGAAATGATACATTTTCAGTCTACTTTAAGCAAGGTTAGAAATTCGAATATAAATATTTACAGTCTGTATAAAAGAGCATGGAGATATTACCAGATTACTTCTATAATATCTAAACATATTGAAATGCCGTTTAAAGATATTAGTGGTAATAAGATAAAGCACTCTTCTTTTCTCGAGGCGCTAAAAAGAGCGTACTATATTTCAAATGTAAATTCTCCGAATCTGATAAGTCAGAGACATGAAGCCATGGTACAGGCTTATTCAGCAGTACCTGTAGAAGTAATGGAGAAAATCAGAAATGTGGTCTTGGAAGACTGTTTGCTATATGGATATGATGATCGTCCGAAATGGTTGTTTGACAGGGAGAATATCAAGTCTAATTCGAACACATTTAATTATTTTACCGACCTAAACTGAAACTCCGGTGCGTGTGTTCTTAATCGTTAAAAGTGCTAATATTTAAGTATAAAAGTGATTAAGGCTAAAGCTCTGGAATCTTAAAGGAAAAGGTTGAACCAACGTATATTGCACAATTATCATGATTGTTAGCCTTACCTGTGGCTAACATGGTAGTTGATTAATTTCCATGTGCTTATAATCAATGTTTGACCAAGTATTTCATGTAAATAATGCACTATAAACACTGTAAGTGGCAATGGCAGAGCAAACTCGCAAAATCTTGGAAAAGGTAGATGGAGTTTATATGGCTATGATAGGTTTTTGTCCTGGGGACTGAAAGTCCCCTAGGCCTAAGTTAGCATACCACATTTCAAACACTGCAGACAATTTAACTGTGCTATGTGCGAATAACAACTGTAAACCATGCGCTATGCGAAAGTAGTGCAAGACAGACCAGATCAATCTTCTGTTTGAATGTCGCATATGATAAATAAAAAGAGTACATACAACTTCAAACGATTGCAGAAAGGTATATAGCTTACGGGCTGCATTACACTTTTTTTCTGTTTTAGAAATTAATGCGCTGTTAGCTGATTACGGAAGATAATCATATGCATATCACGGAAAAGTACGGATATTTACAGAATATTTCCGTACGGAAACGTACGGAGCTCGAAATAAGAGTTTGTAGTTTGATTTTCAAATTTCCGATGTTATTTCATTGACAGCTTTGTTATTTACGAACGATTACATATATATTTACCTAAAAATAAATTTCTCTAAAAAAAAGATATGATTTACGTACATTCCCGAGAAGGAACTCACGTGATCAAAATCACCCGCCATTTATCGAGGACGCTGCATGTCAAGGCTCAGTGAACGGTTTCACCGATTACAACTACAAGGTAACCCAGAATCATTTTTGGCTTTCTCTGTTGTACACATTGTACAGTACTGTATTTATATTTCATTGCTGGTATTGCTTTGTTTATTTCTGTTTCAAGGTCTTGTCCTTGGTACACAATAATTTTCGATCCACATCATCAGATCATATCGCTTGAAGTTGTACAAAGCGCAGATCGAATTATTTTTATTGGTTTAAACAATTTATAATGTTGACTATGTGATCATTTTCATTTAACGTACGTTTTATGACAAAACAAACTTCCCTGTCACCCATATATTTGTGAATCATTCATTCTGTGTCATATATTGAATTTCGGCTTCTGCAAATTTCGACCCGCGCTTTAGGTAAGGTTTAGCGCAAAACACGTAGGTCAAAAGTTGTTTTTCGGGGAGTTAACCTATGGCCCCCAGGCCTTCAGCGCTCACAGCGCTTTGATTTCATACTAAGGTGTGCCCAATAAGAATATTAGCGTGGTAGAGAATGGTGATCACAAAGGTCCGCTCTTCTAGGTTTAACTATTTTCTAAAGTGACGTTGTGCATTGGTTGATATTTGTAAATACGTAGAGTGAATTTACTTTCGGTTAATAAACGGTATACAGAAAGTGCAGATCAGTCGTAATGGCCGATGACTTGATTTTACTTAGCATCTCGCTGATTGAGGTTAATAAGTTCTAGACTCGTTTTAGATGATTGACACTTTTTTCCAGAAATATGGATCTATTAATGATCCTTCCAAGAAGGGATGACTACAGAAAGTGTCCTGATATTATGTTTACAGTATGTTAAGGATAATATTATGTCATGTTTTTTAAATAAGTTTAGGATAAGTCATGTGTTTGTAAGAAGTTTATGATAAGTCGTGTTTTGTTAAAAGTTTAGGATAAGTCATGTGTTTGTAAGAAGTTTAAGATAAGTCGTGTTTTGTTAGAAGTTTAGGATAAGTCGTGTTTTTGCAATAAGTTTAGGATAAGTCATATTTTTGGAATAAGTTTTGCATAAGTCATACTTGTGCATTAGGTTAAGGATAGGTCAGGTTTTTGAAAAAGGTTTAAGATAAGTCGTGTTTTTGCAATGAGTTTAGGATAAGACGTGTTTTTGCAATGAGTTTAGGATATTAAGTATTTTTTGCAACAAGTTTATGACAAGTCATTTTTGTAAGAAGTTTAGGATAAGTCATGTAATTTGCAAGAAGTTTAGGATAAGTCTTGTTTTTTCAGTAGGTTTAGGATAAGTCATGTTTTTTGTAATAAATTAGAATAATTCATCATTTTTTGTATAAGTTTAGGATAACAATTTTTGCATTTTATTATAATTTCAGCGGCACAGTAGAAGATTCCACTCTCATATAATATATACATTGAAAACATTTTAAGATTGTTTTTCCATTTTCGTAGTTTCATACCTTTTTATACAATGGTTGTTACAAATTCTAGTCAAAAATGAGATTTATGAATTTACACTGGAGTTCATCCATTTGGCTTTTAAGATGCGTTAAGGTCATAGGTTAAGAACATGATCCTTGTTGTATGGGAAGTGAGAATGGTTAAATGTGGCGACAGTGTTAACTCAAGGATGTGTTTGGCGGGGCGGAGACGCAAAAATCGCAAATTACCAGCAAAGAGGTATACTTCTGTACCGAATCTAAACGAACCAACTTTGAAGGTGTTTCAATGAGAATTTGTTATGAAAGCCTCTTATGAGTTCCTTATGGTTTTTGTAATATTTAGTTCGCACTGTACAGTACAAATACATTTAAGATGATATTATATACACTATTGGTCAATATTTTCCACAAGAGTTTTTCGTTGACAGACCACTCTTTGATCTGTGTCAAACAAAGACAATTACGAACACATTGTAAAATATTTACAGCTGGATTGAAAATGTACAGAAAAAAACACAGTGGTAAAAAGTAGCTTAAAATATAAAATAACAAGAAAACGCGGCATTTTCAAGGGCGCCTGTAGGAATTATAGAATTTAAAAAGTTCTAAAAAGAGAAAAAAAAAATAACAGTCACCTTGACCCCCTCCCCTTCCCCACCAAAATAAGATTTAAATAAGATTCTTACGTAACAGTGACCTTAATCCCCCCACAAAAGACAAAAACAAAATGGTTGCTTATAACAATTAATAAACCAAAAAAATATAATTGTTTTTAATCGATTTTTTGTAACAGTGATATTTACCGCTTTCCCCCAAATTAGTTTCAGCCAATCAGCAATCAAAAACATAGTGTAGGTCCGCATGTTCCTTAGACAAAATAACCTGCTTCCGGTTTTCACCGATTTAGGCGTCTCATACCTAAAGACTGAAACGATTGCTTTTGTACGCACTTAAAACAAAGCTATACTTTGGTTCAGCAATGGTTATTTTATTATTTGAAAGAGTTCTAAGTGCGTACAAAAGCACATGTGGACCTACACTATGTGTTTGATTGCTGATTGTCTGAAACTAAGTGGATGCATACAAGAAAAATTACTTTGAAATAATCGCCGCATGATAGATCACAAATGAAATATGAAGAGAAAAATCTTGATATAAATTATAATCAAAATATTTGTTTTTTTAAAATACTGACATATTTGGTGGGTGACCACTAAAACTGCCACAATGGGGTGGTGTTTGAGCCCCAAATCGGCTATTGGATAATTTATATATTTTTTTTTTTTTATGTGGGACTAGGATGTTTTACAAAATAAAGTTCTTCAGCAGCGGGGGGGATTTTGGGGGGTTGCACTGGAAGAAACCCTATAATGTAGGTCATGGAACATGTATTTAGGCGCCATACAACTACGACAAAATTGCCTCCATTTTACGGTTCGAACGCCTCATCAACCTTATACGGTCAACAACTAGGTCATCTATAAATAGTTCAACATCATCGTAATAAAAAATGACAGAACCATATATCAAATTAGCATCACCATATTAAGAAAGGACATCACCATATATCAAAACCACTGCACCATATATAAATATGCCAGCACCATATATCAAACTCACATCACCATTTGTTAAAACCACAGCACCATATATAAAAATGACAGCACCATATATCGAAACCACAGCACCATCTATCAAAATGACAACACCATTTATCAAAATGACAATACCATCTATTAAAACCACAGCACCATATATCAAAACGACATCACCATTTATCAAAACCACAGCACCATCTATCAAACGACATCACCATATATCCAAACGACAGCACCATATATAAAATGACAGCACCATATACCAAAATGACAGCACCATCTATCAAAACGACATCACCATTTATCAAAACCACAGCACCATTTATCAAAACCACAGCACCATCTATCAAAACGACATCACCATCTATCGAAACGACGTCACCACCTTTAAAACGACATCACATCTACAAAAACCACAGCACCATCTATCAAAACGACATCACCATCTATCAAAACGACATCACCATATATCAAAACTACAGCACCATCTATCAAAACGACATCGCCATTTATCAAAACCACAGCACCATCTATCAAAACGACATCACCACCTTCAAAACGACATCACCATCTATCAAAACGACATCACCATATATCCAAACGACATCACCATATATCCAAACGACATCACCATCTACAAAAACCACAGCACCATCTATCAAAACCACAGCACCATCTATCAAAACGACAGCACCATCTATCAAAACGACATCACCATCTATCAAAACTACAGCATCATCTATCAAAGCCACAGCACCATCTATCAAAAGGACATCACCATTTATTAAGTGTGTATAGAAGGCAGTTATGGCGTTCCACAGAGTTTCATTGCAATTGGTCACTCCTAACTAAAGTTATTGAGCGGAAACCAAATATTTGACGCCCGTCCGACATACGACAAAAAAAAACCTGCTAAAATCACATTTTAACTTTGATCTATAAAATGTGTGAGTTCATAGGACCAAATATTGGTTGATGCTGTGTTTCATGATGATAGAGGATGAGCTTTCTTATTCTACATCTAAGATATAGATTGTGTAGTGATAATGAAACTGGCTAAACTATTCTATTTATCGGTTCTTGTAATGTCCTTATCATCACTAATTTTCAAGTATTTTTGGAGTTATCTATATCAAAATGGTAAGTAGATATAATGTATATTTCAATTCTTGTTATACCGCATGGGGTGATAAAATAGTCAATTGAAATTACGTTCAAATTGTTTCAAACATCCATCGTTTTCTGGTCAAAAATGAAGTACTTTACTTATGTTACACACAATATAAGTTTCGTCTTAAAATGAACGTATCTGAAGTGCTTATGTTATTTTTATGGACAACTTTATTTCCAGTTAAATTTACAAAAATACACAAATAGTTACACCAAAGCACCTTGGAAAACCGGTTGCCTTATAGCTATATACTTGCGTCATCTGACGCTACCGTGTGCACCAAATATTCAATCCTCGTACACAACCATGACATGAAATGTTGAAAAGAAATCCTACTCTAAACGTGACATCTATCCAGAAAGCATTTATAGAAAAAAACTACGTTTTTCGGATCAATGAAACATAAAATACAAAATCTCTTTCACCTAAACCACTTAAATATGTTGAACTGTGAACAGACTGTTATCTTGATTGCTGTCAAATCTGATTCGTACTACGTCTTGGGATGTATACTTAGCTTGATCTAAAATTAACAGATAGCATATGTCTAAGTTGAAAATATATAACTTTTTTCTACTCGATTATTTTTGTTTATAAAATATAGGAGTAACTGATTTGTAATATTTAATATTTGCGACTATATATACGGTTTTTAATGATTGCAAATATTTTTAATTATGTGTATTTGAGATATCTTAAACATTGTTTTGCGATATTCTCGTACGAGTTACCCCTCTTAGTATGCAACAGAATGTCTATGTGCGCGCTTTTTTTCTTCCAACACAATATTATTATGTTTCAAATCGATTAAAACTCCTGTAAAAGTTCATAATTGTTATATACATGTTAATGTATGTTTCTTCATCCATTTTATTCCTCAAGAACTTTCGTACCGAGATCCTATTTTCGCGAAAAAAAATATTTGCACATTTTAGACAATCCCAGCGCGTTATACATGTTACGTCATTTTATTTGATCGATTGTCACGTAATTTTGACGTCCGCTATACGAACGAATTATATAAAATTTATTATACCAACATTTAACTAATATTAAGTTAATCGACAAATTAAAACGGAAATAAAACGCTGTGGTTTACTGCGACTGTCCCAAAAACCTACAGTTGCCTTTTCACCACTTAAAATGTCATCGCCTTGCATTAAAAGAAATGTGTCTGTAATTTTATTTATCCAAAAGCAATAGATATATGTTGTACCTTAAGTTAGTTGTTTATAGAACAAGGTGAATATAATTGTATTATAGATCCAATTCGATATTCGTATCTGTTTCAAATGAGATCGTCATTAATTTTCTTCTATAAAACATTTCAATGCAGAAAGCTATTACTAAAGTATTGCAGCATATATTTAACCTGTCACATTGGTACCCGTTACGAATTCATTCATGCGTGAAATCCACAACAATCAACCATAATATAAACATGAAACTTACACAAATAGCGAATTGTACCTATATCTGTAAACGAGTTTACATCAATATGTGAAAATACATTGTGAAAGTGACGACATTTTGTTCAAGTTAAATGTGCTGTATTTTTCAATTCCATTGTCATATACATAATGTATTTGAGCAGTTGATTTGTCATTCACTGACATCTTTTAAAGATACATGTTATTATAATTATAACGTAGCAGATGCTGCAGGTGCCAAATAAAAATTCACAATACACACTCTTCAAAAGGATTACATAAGGGGAGCGGTGGTATAGAGGTTAAGGTATCTGCCGCTCATCACGGAGGTTGCGGGTTCACTGGGGTCACGACCGTACCTCCTCAAATGACACCAGTACTGGTTTTTCCAGGAAGCGGACTCGAGAGTGACTCGATAAGCTACAAGCTTTCTTCACAATCGAGCTAAAATAAATTACATGTAGTATAAACTAACTGAAGGAAGACTCAGTACATCTCTTTCGCATGTTCTTCAAAAACTGGTAACCAAGAGTAAACAATTTTGAATATATTGAAATTTATATCACAGAAAAGGTTATAAACTGTCCTGTATCGATATATACATTGTTCCTTTTTCAAAACTAAAATGAATAAAAAGTAAATTTTCAAGATGTCTTAGTTCCTTAAAACTGAATCAATGAAAAAATGTCCAAAAAAAATGACGCCAGTACATAAACGTATTTTCGAAAACATTTATATCTTCTCTGTACATGGGAACATTTCTTACATTATGGCATTTTGTTTAACTTTACCAGTGAGGTCCATATTTGAGAAAAGTAGATAATGAAAATTTGACAAATATATTTGTAAACAGTACTGGTAATTTGGCATCTGAATGACAACTGTAGTTCTTGTTCAAATTTAAATGAAATCTAATAGAAATTATATACAATTTAAGGACAAAAGAGAGTAAATATAAATTAATACATACTGATTATATTCATGAAGAATATGATATACAAGAAACTGTAGCCATAGTCCCAGCTTTACAAGAATATCTCTTTGTAAAAAGAAACCTACATATTTAAATCACTGTTTCGGAGCTTGCTTTTTATGTTTTGTTGAATAGAAAATAATACATCTGTGTAAGTTTCACTTGCAGAGGACAGATATGTATCACGCCGACGTACATTGTAATATGCATTAAAAATGTTGTTAGTACTGTATCGAGATATCAGCACTACATTGTATATATGTTTCTTTTATAGAGAGAGATGTGCAGTATCAACAAACCGATATCCATAGCGAAGATCAACATCAAGAAATCTACACTTTCAACAACGTAACAGAAATGGTAAATTGACATAAATCGCTTTCATATCATTATATCAATTATGCTACGGAAATTTATTTTCGTGTACATTCTTTAGTCCTTTTAAAACAGAATTTAAACAGTATGTAACTTTAGCTTTAACATGTGTATCAAGTGTTTTAAGTTTACAATTTATTTAATTACATTGGTGTGTCGAAAAGTCTGTTTTCGTGTTGTTCATTACTCCTTTTAAAACAGGATTTAAACAGTATGTACATTTAGTTTTAACAGATATATCAAGTGTGAATTATTATTATTATTATTATTTAACTACATTGGTGTGTCGAATAGTCTGTGAGTGTGTAAATAGGTGGGTGGTTACAAAAAGTTTCCTGCACCGGTTAAATAAGACCTTTATATGAATGCATACTCGTCTACTGAAGTTGTGAATATAACACAGACGTTGTGACTTTCAGGGTGATAATTTTGCCTCGACTGCCCAAACAAATGATCAAAGAAAGAAGAGAGTTCGTGAACAGTGTGCTCTTATTAGTCAAACCATGACAACAGTAAAGAATGACATGGACAAAAAAATACGTGTATTTGATAAAGAATTCATCATGGGAATGACGGACGAACGTCTTTCTTTTGTATACTGTCGTGTTAGCAAAGCGGCTTCATACTACGCCATTAGCACTTTGAGGGAACTGTTAGATTACTCAGAGGACCGTTTCCGCAGTTGTTCTGCAGGTTTCCGCCATTTACCATATGACCAAATGAAGACAACTTTCAATTCTGCTTACACATTTTTGTTCGTTAGAGAACCATATGGGCGATTACTTTCAACATACAGCAATAAATTTTATTTTCCGAAAGGCCACTGGGATCCTTTGGGAACGCGAATCGTAAAACGGTATAGAAAGAACCCTTCTGAAGACAGTTTACAGTTTGGACACGATATAACGTTTGTAGAACTAATACGTTTCATTGTTGATGAATTTGAAGGCGGAAGAAAGATGGACGTGCATATCAGACCCATGCATTTAAACTGCAAGCCATGTGAATATGAATATGACTTTATAGGTAGATTAGAAACACTGGTCCCAGATTGGCAGTACCTGTCACAACAGCTTAAAGCAAGAAATATAATTCCAAATATACCACCTCACGTAGGTGAGAAGTTGCCTGATCACAGATTTTCTGAAATGACACATTTTCGTCTAACTATAAGCAAGGTTAAAAACTCGAATATTAATATTTACAACCTATACAAAAGAGCATGGAAATATTACCAGATGACTTCTATGATCTCTAAACATATTGACATGCCGTTTGTTGACACTGATGTAAATGAAATAAAGTACTCTTCATTTTTTCAGGAGTTAGAAAGAGCTGTGTCTCTTTCAGAAGTTAATGCTTCAAATTTAAAAAGTCAAAGACATGAAGCAATGTTACAGGCGTATTCGACGGTACCCCTAGAACTGCTGAATAAACTAAGACATGTGGTTTTGGAGGACTGTTTGATATATGGCTATGAAGATAGACCAAACTGGTTGTTTGATAGAAAGTTTAAAAAGCCATCTTCAAACAAATTTGATTATTTTACAGATCTAAACTGAAAAGCAAATGAACATAAGTGTCTTAAACAAGTTCTATACGTCCAAAATACTGTGATACTTCAAATGGGTTTCAGTGATATGTCATTATTAAGTTGTTATCTGTCCTCTGCTGGTGCAAAACAATATCTAAGTAATGGATTTCTCGAATACAATTTCGGAATGCTCGAAAAATAAAGGACAGATTAAATTAACATTGCCATCCACAAGACGTTCAAGCTTATCTATTTCAATTTGGTATGAACAATATTAATGTTCCATTTCATACGCACATAACAATTAACATATACCCGAGTAAACTTATTGATCAGGGTCTGATTCAAACTGCAGTTCAGCTGCAGTCTGACTGTCTGGTTCATACGAAATATTATTTCTAAATGAAGGTAATTGAGAAAGGAGAGATTGAGGAACTTATCTGCTTTTCTCCCTTACTGTATTTCTCAAACATCGAATATTCTTTTTAAATGGAGGTGCAACAAAACTCTATACGCAATTATGTGTTTTCCCAACGACCTGACATTTAAGGTACGTGCAAGAATGCATCGAGTTTGTCCCACCTAAAACAGTAGTTGAATGAGAATTACTAGATAATGCTGGAGATTGATATTCATAGAAGAAAGGTTTAGATACACTGTGCTATACTGTTAGAAAATGATAAGAATCTGTACTAAAGAAAAGTAGAGCATCGTTATATTCCGTTAACTACGTCTTCTGTTGTTTGATTGTTGTTGCTGTTGTTGTTGTAGGAGTTTAACGCCCGTTTTTACCGTGTTTTGGTCAAGCAGTTCAGGATAAGTCGCGTTTTGCAACATGTTTAGGATAAGTCATATGTTTTTTGCAATAAGTTTGTGATAAATCCTGTTTTTAATAAGTTTAGGATAAGTCGTATTTGGTATAAGTCATGTGTTTCGAAATAAGTTTAGGATAAGTCGTGTTCTTTGCACTAAGTTTTACACACTCTTTTAAATAAAATAAAAGTTTTAAAGGCTTTTTTTCAATTTTCGTAGTTTCATACCTTTTTACACATTTTAGTCAAAATTGAGATGGTAAGAATGTACACAGGAGTTCATCAATTTCGCATGTATGATTCGCGGCACTTTTCGCCACTGCAATCCATCGACCAGTTTCATTGCAACCCTAGTGTTGAGGTAATAGGTCAAGAACATGATACTCGTTGTATATGAAGTGAGAACGGCGCACGTTGTTCAATATGGCCATAGCGATCACACTAGGATGCGTAAGGCGGGGGCGAAGAGGCAAATTTCACAAATTGTGGCTACATTTTCATATTTTCTTCAAAATGATGCACACATTTTGTAAATAATTTTGCACTTACAATTTGTTTAAACTGCAGCTCAGTTTATTAAATGATTTTTGTATCAACGACGTCATCTAACTCTGGCAATTCTTGTTCGAACTAAAATTACCGGCAAAGTACTTCTGTACCGAATCTTATACAACCAACTTTGACGGTGATTAAATGATAATTTGTTATGAAAACAATATTACGAGTTCCTTATTTGATCAAATAAATCGCAGTGTACAATACAAATAGATCGCATTGTAAAGTACAAATAAATTTTAGATGATTTTGTATACACTTTTTGTCAATGTTTTACATATTAAGAGTTTTTTGTTGGCTCACCACTCCACGGACAACTTCGAACACAGTGTAAAAATAAATCAGATGGACTTTAAAATGTACATAGTTTAAGTTTGAATTATTAAGTATGTGAGCTCATGGAACCAAATATTGGTGGATGCTGTGTTTCATGATATAGATTGTGTGGTGATGATGAAACTGGTTAAAGTTTTCTGTTTGTCGGTTCCTGTAATGTGCTTATCAACACTAATTTTCATATACATTTTGAGTAATCTATATCAAAATGGTAAGTAGATATAATTTATTTTTCAATTTTTGTTATACCGTATGGGGTGATCAATAAGTTAATTGAAATGACGTTCAAATTGTTTAAAACATCCAACATTTGTTAGTCAAAAATGAAGTTGTTTACTTATGTTACACAAAATCTTCAAAGTTTCGTCGTAAATATCCATACCTCTAAAGTTGCTTTATAGCAATTTAACTGCGTCAAGTTACGCGTCCGTGTGCATTTATGTTTTTTTATAAAATAGTCCAGGAACAAAAACGATATCTTAGTTTGTTATACAGGGGTTTCATTAAGGTTTCATTTTAGGAAGTTCCATATTTTCTAATGTGGACCAGGTCTGAATAAGTCCCATAAAACCGTCACCGTATGTGTTAATAACAACATTCATATCAGTATTTAGTATAAATATACAAAATGTATTTATTATATAAAAATAATAGCTTAATAATGAATTTTAATCATTTTATAAAAATATAGAGTAAAAAACAATCAAATAAAGAGCATGCATGTTTAGAAATGTTAACTGTTTTAAAATTTTGAAAAATAATAATATTTTTACGACAAAACATTATCTTAAAAACTTAAATCTACTGGGGTCAGTATGGTCAGTGGCATAAAGTGAGATCTTTCATTAAGTCAATCAATTATTGGTTTTAAAACACATGTAAACAATTAGTACGCAATTGTTTACTAAATATTGTATTACATTAAAATCCTTATTTAGTCTTGTTTACACCGTTTTCTTCGAAAAACATAACAGAAACCGGCGTCTGTTGAATAGAAAATAATACATCTGTGTATGTTTGTCTTTTCAATCCTTGCAATCTTAACTGAAAGAGGTCAGATACAGATCACGACGACGTACATTGTAATATGCATTAAACTGCATCGAAATTACAGTGCCACAGTAATCTACGGATATGACAACTCAGGAAATAGCAAAACTACGGATATAGCAAAACTCCGGATATAGCAAAACTCCGGATATAAGGAACACATGCTCTCTGCCCATGTTTTTTCTTTATTTATTTTATATGAAAATTTTAAATGGATATAAGAAACTCAGGATACAAGGAACAAATTAAAACGGGCCAAAGGAATTCGTTATAAACTGAGTTTACTGTATATATGTTGTTTTTCTACAGAGAGATACTTGCAGTATCAACATATCGGTATCCATAGCGAAGTTGAAAATCAAGAAATCAACACATTCGACAACGAAACAGAAAAGGTGAATTGATATAAATTGCTTTCATATCACTATTTAAATTATGCACAGTACGGATATGTATTTTCGTGTACATTCTTTGCTCATTTAAAACGGGATTTTAACAGTATGTACAAGTAGCTTATATACTTAAATGTTTTAAGTTTTCAATTTATTTAACTACATTTATGTGTCAAATAGTCTATGAGCGAAAATGTCTGTGGTCACCAAAATATTCCTGCATCGGTCAAACTAGACGGTCAAACTAGACCAGTACTGATTTTTTTCCAGGAAGCGGACTTGAGAGTGACTCGATAAGCTTCAAGTTTTAGACTTTCTTCACAATCGAGCTATGAAAAATCAGTATAAACAGGACTAGACCTTTTAAATGAATGCATTCTCGTATACTTAAGCCGAGAATATAACACAGACATTGTTATTTTCAGGATGATAATTTTGCCTCGACTGCCCAAACAAATGACCAAAGAAAGAAGAGAGTTCGTGAACAGTGTGCTCTTATTAGTCAAGCCATGACAAGGGAAAAATATGACATGGACAAAAAAATGCGTGTCATCATGGGAATGACGGACGAACGTCTTTCTTTTGTATACTGTCGTGTTAGCAAAGCGGCGTCGACCTATGCTTTAAGCACTTTGAGGGAACTGTTAGATTACTCAGAGGACCGTTTCCGCAGTTGTTCTGTAGGTTTCCGCCATTTACCATATGACCAAATGAAGACAACTTTCAATTCTGCTTACACATTTTTGTTCGTTAGAGAACCATATGGGCGATTATTTTCAACATACAGCAATAAATTTTATTTTCCGAAAGGCCACTGGGATCCTTTGGGAACGAAAATCGTAAAGCGGTATAGAACGAACCCTTCTGAAGACAGTTTACAGTTTGGACACGATATAACGTTTGTAGAACTAATACGTTTCATTGTTGACGAGTTTGAAGCCGGAAGAAGGATGGACATGCATATCAGACCCATGCATTTAAACTGCAAGCCATGTGAATATGAATATGACTTTATAGGTAAATTAGAAACACTGGTCCCAGATTGGCAGTACCTGTCACAACAGCTTAAAGCAAGAAATATAATTCCAAATATACCACCTCACGTAGGTGAGAAGTTGCCTGATCACAGATTTTCTGAAATGACACATTTTCGTCTAACTATAAGCAAGGTTAAAAACTCGAATATAAATATTTACAACCTATACAAAAGAGCATGGAAATATTACCAGATGACTTCTATGATCTCTAAACATATTGACATGCCGTTTGTTGACACTGGTGGAAGTGAAATAAAGTACTCTTCATTTCTTCAGGAGTTAGAAAGAGCTGTGTCTTATTCTGAAGTAAATGCTCCAAATCTAAAAAGTCAGAGACATGAAGCAATGTTACAGGCGTATTCGACGGTACCCCTAGAACTGCTAAAAAGACTACGAAATGTGGTATTGGAAGACTGTTTCATGTATGGCTATGAAGATAGACCAAACTGGGTGTTTGATAGAAAGTTTAAAAACCCATCTTCAAATAAATTTGATTATTTTACAGATCTTAACTGAATATCAAAAGAACATAGTGTTTTAAACAAGTTCTACCACGTGACGTCCAAAATGCTGTTTTTGATAGGTTACAAGGCCACACTGTGATACTTTAAATTGGTTTTAGTGGTATGTCATTATTCAAGTTATATTACCCTCCAAATTGACCATACTGAATTATAGTCAAGATCAATGCCGAAAAAACAGTGAATGCTTTAAAACATTAAGCATTTTACCAGGATTTATTATATTATACGATCCCTGATTTTACCAAGTTGTTACTCTTATTGACAGATACAAATTATTATATACATAACGAAAAGGCTGGATTTTTTTTAGTTTTGACTAAGATAGTCAAAAAAGATTTGTATTGATTTTTTTCTATATTCAATGTAAATGAATAGGAGTATAAACCACTGATTAATGTTTTTATTAGAATTGTTATGGTCATTTGGACAGTAATATAACTTTATCTGTCCTCGGTCACAGGTGCAATATCTAAGTCATGGATTTCTCGAGTACTATGTCGGACTACTAGAAAAATAGAGGTTCGATTAATTCAACATCATCCTATCCGCAAGACTTTTATGCTTACCTATTTCAATTTGGTATGAACAACATTATTGTTCCATTTTATACGTCCGCAAGCCAAATGTAGATCAGGGTCCGATTCAAACTGCAGTTCATCTGCAGTCTGACTGTCTGGTATATCTGAAACATTGTTTTTTAAAGGGAAGTAATTGAGAAAGGAGAGATTGAGTAACTTATTTACTCAACTTCATTATGTTTTCTCCCTTACTGCATTTCTCAGACTTTGTTATTATAATTCTTTTTTAATCGGGACGCAAAAAACTCTATATGCCAGAAATTGGGAGGGGGGGGGGTGTTAAAAAGGATGAAATGTTAGGAGGGGTGTACAATCTGATAAAAAATGTGCACAACCGGACGGAAAGTAGTTTTTGTGGCTCCGCATCTACAGGTCTTGTGTCAATTGTCAATGACAACTCATGAACACGGGGTCAGGATACAGTGTTCGGTAAACCTTTCATATTGCTGATTGAGTTACCCATCGCCGATGATGGAGCGCAGCATTACTAGCGCAAGTGGGTATTTACGAAAAGATTGATAAAACAAACGTAAATACTGTCTTTTCTTGCGTAAATCTGTGGAACGGGAGGGGAGGCAAGATCGATTGGGTACGACACCGGGCGATTTCTAGTGTCTTACGTCATTGCGTAATGCACATTAAATGTACTGTGGATTCACTGTCAATTGTTTATAAATTATACATTTGAAGAGGTTTAATTGCCATTTACACTTCTTCGTGACCTGAAATGAATACAGAGCAATTGAAATTCAATTTAACCTCTGTTTGAAGTCCATAAACACTTTAAAGCTGGAAAATAAATAAATTATATTGTTCTGTATAAGTACATTTTTAAGTATCACTTATTAATCAAAACTTGAAAAAAAAATCGTGTTTACTTTTCTTTGATGGTTTATAAGTCCTGGCCGACCCTGACACTCCCTGGGTGAATCTGCCAAAACTCCTGACAGACGCAGGTTGAAGAGAGACAGATGCAGACACAAGGGAGTCCGGGTGCCCGACCCTAGCTCTTTTTTACGAATAGATCCCTTGGTTTCTTTCTACGGGTATAGCACTGATACACGTGAGACTACCTCTGGGTTTCTAACCAGTTTATCTCTAGATAGGTGGGAAGCTCTGAAACGCATTTCTGAAATTTCCAGTGCCCTATAATCGTGTTATGTAAATATTGCACTCACCGCACTAAGTAAACCATGTCTGCATAGTCTTTGTTTATTGGGAAAGACACAGGTAAATGTAACATGCAAAGTAAAAACGTTCGTTATTTTTTTTATTTATTACTACGGTTGTGCCTATATGTTTCACCCCCACCCCCGCGCAGGATTTAACACGAACTGAATGTCTAGCCGGTTGCCGGTTGCAAACTGGCATACAACGGGAAGTTGAAACGTGTTCTAACCTCGGCTTCATCTAAGAACCGTTAGCTCGATGCTTTATTCACACTACAGCTAGATCGTCGATATAAAGTACTTCAAAACCAAACTGTCACAGTTTCAACCCACGCTACAGTACTATACGAACCAAAGTTCAATGAGTAATTCAAATAATTACTACAGCATCATCTTGAAAGTTGTTGTTGTTATTACTATTTATATATCTTAAAAGGGTTAAGATAAAAGCACTTAAAACTGATATTGTCTATTATAATTATGATTTATAGTTATGCACCTGGTAACCTAAACTAGAATAATCTGTACAATGTCATGACAGATTAAATACAGAAAGCGTATTTTGAGAACATTTCGAGGGTTCAATGCGTAATTATCCTATCTGCTTCTATTCATGTAATGCACTCGGAACAGTTTCGCACTGACCCCTCGATTTGTGCCTAGTTATTTTAAAATCAATCAATGCATGATAAAGTTGCAGTCCGAACACGAATGTGTGCATATATACAGGATATATTCCATTACCTTCAAACCCTAAGTGTGACCTTGACCTTTGAGGTAGGGACGTGGGTCTTGCATGCGACACCTCGTCTTGATATGCTGAACATTTGTGCCCAGTGATTTTGAAATCCTTCGATGCATGACAAAGTTACAGTCCGGACACGAATGTTTGCATATATACAGGATTCCATTATCTTTACACTCTAAGTGTAACCTTGACCTTTGAGGTAGGGACGTGGGTCTTGCATGCGACACGTCGTCTTGATGTCTTGAATATTTGTGCCAAGTCATTTTAAAATACTTCAATGCATGACAAAGCTACATCCCGGACACGAAAAAAGGACGGACACATGGACAGACGGATGGACTGGCGGTGCGATTATAGTATGCCCACCTTTGGGAGCATGAAAAATTTGCTAAAGAAGACCGTCTTTATTTCTAACATGCAATGAAAACAAATCTTTTTTCGGCGTTAGCTGTATAAGATGGGTTTTGACCTTTTGGGTTTTTTGTTCCTATCAAATTTTAGGAACAGAAGCGCGGTGAATGAAATGAATTAGTTTGATTGGATGTTTCCTCCTCGGGTGAGTATTCGATTTGTTCTTTTGAAGTTACCTCGTCTTCTGAAGATTAAGATTTTATTCAAAAATGTTTCATATGACCTCTTTAAATTAAGAAAGAGCGTTTTTTCACTGGTTGCAATTAATGCAACATATGGGAATACAGTATAATAGACAGGTTATTGCAATACCTACTACGGAAACTAACGCTCGGCATACATTTTTATAAGTTAAAATAAAAGATAATTCATGCTAAGTCTGTCAAATGAAGTACATAGTGATGTTACAGTAATTGGTGCATTTGCAATACATCGAGTTACTTTCATGACATTTTCAATATAAATAACGTCTCTATCTTTTCTGATGTGGGAAAAACATATACCCGAAACAGTTAGAGCAAACTAACGCCAACACCCCAGACCAAAAAGCTTCCGTTTAAGCATTATTAAAGGGGAAATATCTATACTAAGAGAAATTATTTTAATTTCAGTCAACTATCCGCGATGATCGCCGTATTGCACTATACGGGTCTACAAAACACGATTTATTTGTTTTGCTGGAGCATGTTCCAATTTAAAAGAGTTCAATCAGAATCCTTAAATAATCAGACAAAACGTTAAGTTTAAATTAAAGATCCTGTTAAGAGGAACACTTAAATAAAAGAATTTCTAAAATCGGAGTATTAAATGTGGATATTGAAGATTCAAAATTTCCAAAATGGAGGATCATGAAGGCGACTATTTGTGATGTCATGGTGCTCTAACTAAATATTCATCCGGCTGCTAGCATAGCTAAATTGAGAACAACAACTTCAAAAATATTATTAAAACATGGCTACCTACAAGACATTTAATATTACCAATTTCAGATAAAAACGATCATGAGAAAATTGAGTATTAATTTATGTTTTGAAAAAGGGGCAAGTCTAATAGTGTGCCTAATTTGCATGCAATTATCTGCATATTTTCTAAATCTTAGATTTCTCATAACTCTTCTATATAACCGTGACAATTTGTCTGTTTTGATACAGCATGTTCCGTTTAGATGATTTCAGTAAATCCGGACAGTTAGTGTACAAAGGTTACGCAACCATAAATTGCGCCTTACATTTCCAAAATTTACTCTTCTGAAAAAAATACAATTTTTGGATACAAAAAAAATCTTATTCTGTGCATTACATGCGTATAGTATTTAAAAACTCCGTAAAGACACATGCCCATTTCGATCAGCAGTTTCAGAGAGTCAAAAAGTTTGTAAAAAGCGGTTATAATACCAGTATTCTTACACGCATCACATGTGTGGATCATAGAGCTGTCATTGATTCAGTCAAAGGCATATCGTCGATATATCGATATCGGATTACAAATATCGACGATTCACCGATATATCAATATATCATTTATCTGTATTTCATTTTCATACATATCTGTATGTTTTTAGTAAAAAAACACCTTATGTACATGAACTCATATTGTGTTTTGTTTATAAATGTCCTCTGCAGGTTTTTCTCTGATCATATTTTGCTAAGTGCTATGAAAGTTAAATCTGTATATATTTATTTATTTATTTATTTTATTTTGTAAATGTTAGGAATTATACATTTAAGATTGTAAAGATTATTTTATTGTTAAGTACCACTGATTTTACTGTGTTAATATAAACTTACAATTGGTGCTGGCACCGGCGTAGTTGATAGATGTTTCACCTTATCCCAATGTTTACGGTCAAGATGGGCTCTCAGATTTGTTGTATTGCCGCTAAATGGCATTGTCATACGACAAATCTTACATGCGACTAATTTTGGGTTTACCACCCCTTGTCTTCAACGAACCCAAAAGTTCCCAAACGGGACTTTGCTTGGCATTTTTGCTTTCTTTTTGTCAACAATTTTTATGTTGTCGGCCATTTTTACCGGTTGCTAAGATATGGGCACAGACTAAAATGTAGACATTAATGAATGATGACCTTCAGATCAAAGGCCAGTTGATTTAGTACTATCGGGTTTTTATTTTAAAAATAGAATATACAAATTTTGATTGTTTTGTTTATATAAATTATAATGATTTCATTTTTAACACAAACAAATTTGTTGGATTCCGAAGTTCGAATACAGCCACCATATAGTAGTTGTCCATTAATTTGGGCTTTAATTAATGATTAAGTAGCGACGGCATAGTTTTAGACATGTCCTTTTGACAGGGCACCTGTTTCCGTTTATGTTTCGAGTAAATTTTCGTCATTCCTAGACCTTTTAATACTTAATGAAAGTATCGATTTTTTAAATTTTAAATCGATAATCGATCGACAAAAAAATATCAATGATACATCGATATCGCTTCTATCGATGACAGCTCTAGTGGATCATAGCCTGTCATAACTTTCTGCTCGACGACACAATGGCTATACAAGTTTAGGATTCCGTAATGCTATATTCCAAAATAGGCGAAGGAGGACGATAGACGTGTGTTTCTTAATTAGCTAGATGTGCTTTTAAAAGTTTTGTTCTCGGTGCTCTGACTTTAGGCTTTCAATTTTATGTTTAGACACTGCATTTCTAATGTTCAGGACTTACCCGGGTAAACCCCATGCTAGTTCGGGTAACTGTTACTGACCGGATGCTATTACTTACAATGTGTGCTCCTCCTTTGTCTACATCATTGTACATGTATCGCCCTTTACTTTTTAACTTTGCAAGAGTTGCCTTTAACCCATTTACTTTGATTTTACAATCAAATCTTCTAACTTCCAATTTTGGGCATGTCTATTTCTTCAGTTAGGAGTATTTGCCAGAATTTTGACCATAAAGGATAACAAATGAAATTCTGAGCAGACGACAAATTGTATTCGTCTACTTCGGAGTGAATATAGCTTTTTAGTAGTTTCAGTGAATATCTAAGAGTATTTTGACATTACAAATTCAAAATGGCCGCCTCCATGAGCCTCCATTTCGGAAATGTTCAATCTTCAGTATCTTCACATTCAATACTCCGATTTTAGAAGTTCTTTCAACAGCATTTACAAAGTTCTTCAATTTAAAAACATATTATTTTCTGACATGCCCTTCCTTTCAATATTTAAGCTGCAATGTGAACCTTTCTGCTGCTTTATCTCTTGATTGGAATGCTGTGTTTGATAGTGCGAATGTATTACCTTACTCTATTTTAGTTTTGTTTATAAATGGTGAACTATGTTTGCAATTACTTTTCGATCACTGGAAATGAAATAAAAGAGAATACATCAAAACATATTGCATTCATGTGATTCAACAGTACATAATAAGGAATGTCCAAAACTGGAGATTTGTATCAAAGCACTTAAGATATAAAGATATCTAGAGCATGTCGTCTGGTTGCACTTTAGTACGGCGCGTGCGCAGGATATCGTATGTGCAAGTGCGTTATACTCAGGCGTCTTATTTGTGATGTTATCCCAAACAGTACACCAAAATAACAATAAACAGGATATTGGTAGTAATATGTTTCCTTTTGGTTTTTGTTTTGATGACGTAAGCGAAATATTCGTGAAAGGGAAACATTGATAAATATAATTTTAGTTTTGGTCCTTTCGATACACTTAGAATTGTTGGCTAACATGTGTTAATTTTGCACTGTTCAAATAAACATGTTGAAAATGTTATACTTTTCTATAGATTTTACCGTATTTTATTGCAAACAACACATACGTATATGTTAATGCAATGACATATGTTCAAAACGAAACAAAACGTAAAGTGTGGGTCGGGTCACAAGTTCTTTCATCTGAGCAGCAGGAAAATTAAATACAAATTTATTTGTCGGCAAAATATGGAATAAAACATGTGACTCAATATTGTAATTGGAAAGTTCATGGTTTTAATTACCAAATACATGAACACCAGTAATAAGTACTTATCTATTTTAGAACTAAATATTGTGTGTCCGAGATCCAAACGCTGTGGATGACTGTTTCCCGTTTGGGCCCTCTAAATATTTCCGAACAAATGATGGGCTACAGGATAATTTACAACATTAATCATTTTGAAGACGTTTAGAAAGTCTAATAAATTTATGATCAGCTTTAAAAAAGTTGTGATTTCGTGATAACTTAACGTGTCATCACCAAATACTAACATGTTGACATGTAAGGGGGGGGGGGCGGGGGAAGGGGGGTCACTGCTGAAATTCAAAATAACAAGAAATTTTATTGACCCTGTTTTTTATGGAGACTAACATATTGCTAGTTAATTTCTGGAAAAATACTGATGGTCAATGACTTAACTTTTTCGCAATATTAATCTTTAGTGATACACTATCAGATCAAGGTGCTTAATGCAGAATTAGCTGGAATTTTGGTATTGTAAACGTTTATGTATGTGGTGTATGTTTCAGAATGGGTAATAATTTTTAATCTTTTCTAATGTAGTATGTTATACTTTAGGATGAAAAATTAGAGACAGTGGCATTTCTATCATCATCTGAATGAATACTACGCTCCTTATTACTACCCCACCCACTTTACTAAAATCCTTTTTTTTCATTTTTGATAAATGAATATTTTCGTGATAAAGGAATAACAAGGTTTTTCAGATATTTTGTCTACAGTTTGATCAAAACCTTTGTTTTTGAATGCAAAAATAAAAAATGGGGGTCAATGTGCATATAAGAAAGAAAATCAATAGAAAACTGACAAAAATGTGTTTTTTAGATTTCGACAAGCTTAGAGATATGACGGCATAGGTCTGTAACAAAGAACTGTAAAAGAAACTAGTTATTAATGTTTTTTATATCCTAACAATTCTTTTTGTAATAAAGTTTGAATTAAGTAAATATCTCAAACGCTTTTTGAGAAATTACTATTTTTGTACCCCTGCCCCCATTTTGGCTTATGGCAAAATTTGTCAATCTAGTCACAAAATGTGAGGTAAAAATATTTTTCTCAAAAATGTTCAATTGTTTTTAACTTTTACACTAAAATATTCCTTTTGTGCCTAAGTTTACTACTGCGTAATTGCCTTTTCCAGTTAACTCATCATTTTTTAAATATAACAAATGTAAATTTCCGGAAGTGCAAAAATCCAAAACCCCACCAGTGACCCCCTTTAACGGATGAAGCACTCTTATTTCAATAAATTAGTTAACTCTCTGATCATTATAATAAGTACAGCAGAAAAAGTAGTGATAAATGTTGCAATTAGCAAAGATGAAATTTTGAATGCAATCAAAACCTTAAAAAATAATAAAAGCCCTGGAATAGGCAATATTTTGAATGAACATATTAAAAGTACACAAAATGACATGCTTCCAGTATACGAAAAACTGTTTAATCTTATCTTTGACTTCTCTATAATACCTGAGGTTGGACAAGTGGTAATATAATTCCTGTATACAAACAAAAAGGAGATAAGAACCAGCCCGAAAATTACAGACCTATCACATTACTCAGTTGTCTAGGAAAGCTTTTCACAGCTATAATAAATGTTCGATTAAATCAATTTGTAAAAGAAAATAATATCCTTAAAACTTGCCACGCAGGATTCAGGAAAGAGAACTCGGCTATCGACAATTTGTTCATTTTACAATGCCTAACTGATATGCTGAAAACCCATAAATCTAAGTGATTTTGTGCATTTATAGATATTAAACAGGCTTTTGACACATTTTGGAGACAAGGCCTATGGTCGAAACTGTTAAAATATAATATAAATGGAAAATGTTTTAATCTATAAGGAAACTCATATGAAAATATGAAATCAAAAATTGTTACTTCTTCTGGAGTATCAAACTTTTTCCCATGTTTATCTGGTGTAAGACAAGGAGAATATATATCCCCTTTACTGTTTTCTATATATCTGAACGATCTAGAAGAATGCCAAAGGTATTGAAAGTGTGGCACATACAAATGAAATTTTTCAGTTTTTGAAAATATTTATTATTTAATACGCTGATGATAATGTCTAAGTTAGTGACAGCAGTAATGTCATTAACTTGATATTGTAAAAGAATATAAGTATTTAGGAATAGTGATATCCCGCATTGGAACACACTCACAAGCCAAAACTGACATTGCTGAACAAGCAAATAAAGCCATGTTCTCCTTGTTAAAGAAAACTAGAATTCTGAAATTGCCATGTGACTTACAAATAGAAATGTTTAATAAAACCAATTTTATTATATGTTTTTGAAATCTGGGGATTCAGTAAATTGGATAGGTAAGAAAGAGTTCAGCTCAAATTTTTCAAACACATTATACATTCAAAACGTTCAACGCCATCAAATCTTGTTTATAGTGAATTAGGTATTACACCATTAGAACTGGATATTAAAAGCCGAATTATTCATTACTGGAGTAGATTACATGATAAAAACAGTAAAAGGTTATCTAATGAATTATATCTGAACCTATTCATAAACCAGCGTAATATAAAGTCAGGATGGCTGGAAAACGTTAAGAATTTATTACTTACAGATGGCTATGGAAATGTATGGAACAACCAGTTTGAAATAAACGCAAAATGGATTTCTTTATCATTCAAGCAAAGTATTAAAGATCAGTATATGCAAAATTGGATAAATCAATGTGTACTGTATACTGCCAGAAAATGTAAAGATACAAGACTGGTAGGTTGCAAGTTAGTGTTGATAAAGTCATAATACATGTATATATCTAAAAAATAATTACAATTTGTATTGAGTTGACTTTTGTGTGAAGGCATATTAATTTTTACATGATATACACTGTTAAATTAATGTTATATTTCAATTTATTAGCAATATTGTGTATACTGGTACAACTTTTCATCTTTTGTGTATGATCTAGTTTTGAAATGCAGGCGTTTTGTTATTCTTAAATTTCGTAAGTTTCGTTTCGTTTCGTTAAGAATAATTAGCTCTAATGCTGACAAAAACATTATCAGAAGAAAACTCTTTTTGATTTTAAAGAAAACATATTTCTGTTGAAAACAATACAAAATTATTAGAAGATTACTCGAGTAGCAAATATCATAATCACGCTAAAGGATTATTACGTACAAGAAGCAGAAGACAACCCACCATAAGCATAACTAATTCCGAAATAAATAATAGAGACTGTAACTATGCTTGAGGCAGCAATATGATATTATTTCACTTTACAGAAATAAAGTTGATATATCTTACCTTTTACCAGGCTCTTACTGCTGAAGATTAAATTCCAAAAATGAAATATAGAATTCCGTGCGTGCACATTTTTGACAAGTAAATCCAAATAATGAATACTGAAGAACTTAAAAAACACTACAAATAACACAACTGGTCTAGGAAACACACGCGTTATTTTTTTTTAATTAAAAAACAAAATCACAGAATACTTTGGCGAACAACGGATTGTAAATTGACACATGACCTATAACCCGCTGCCAAAAGTCAAAACGGCACGTGCTGTAATAAACACCTGTCAATTATATAAATCGATAAATGTGTATAAATACCAATTCTGTTTGATTCAGTATAGCTTGACTTTTTATGCCCCCGAGGGATGGCAAATTGAAATCGCACCGTCTGTCCGTCCGTCCGTCCGTCCGTGCGTCCCCACTTTCATGTCCGGACTGTAACTTTGTCATGCATGAAAGTTTAAAAACATTGCACAAATGTCCGGCACATCAAGACGACGTGTCGCGTACAAGACCCACGTCCCTACCTCAAAGGTCAAGGTCACACTTAGAGTTTGAAGGTAATGGAATCCTCTATATATGCACACATTCGTGTCCGAACTGTAACTTTGTCATGCATTGAAGGATTTTAAAATAACTTGGCACAAATGTCTGGCACATCAAGACAACGTGTCGCGTGCAAGACCCACGTCCCTACCTCAAAGGTCAAGGTCACACTTAGAGTTTAAAGGTAATGGAATCCCGTATATATGCACACATTCGTGTCCGGACTGTAACTTTGGCATGCATTGATTTATTTTAATTGAAAAAGTCTGCACATAGAACGTGGCGTGCAAAACCCATGTTCAGCACATCAAGACAAGCATGTTGTGTTTGGGGGGGGGGGGGGGGGGTTTTTGTATATTTTGTGGTGGGGGGGGGGTTGTGGGGGGGGGGTTTTTTTTTTTTTTTAAACTTGGCAAAAATGTTCAGCACATCAACATGTTGTGTGCAAGAACCATGTCCCTACCTCAAAGGTCAATGCCACACTTAGTGTTTAAAAGTAATGGAATACTGCATGCATGGTAACTCTGTCATGCATGGAAGGATTTTAAAATTGCATAGCACATTTATTGAGCACATGGGAGCATTCGTCACTTGTGAAGGACAGCTCTTGTTTACTTAATACAAATGATCTTCTTACCAGCTACGGAAAATGAGAGGGTTGGCCTCTGCCTTAGTGTGAATATGTGCCCGTACCATCAAATTATTTATGTTTTGTATGTGCCTCTTGTTTAAGTACCTATGTGCATACTGAGTGAATAAAATGAATTGAATTGAAATTGAATTGAATTCAATCCATGTTCCGAATAGACCGTGTCGGCGCATGAAAGCACGCACTTCTTCTGCGTTATCCAATTTACATAAATTGGCAGTCACAGAAAGGGGCATATCTTTATATTTTATGTATATAGGGAAATTTCTTCTTCATTTATTTTCCTGAAAATATATTGCTTTATATATAAAATATACAATCACAGTTTACGTAATCAAAAAGATATTTAAATGCCAAATCAACGGCTTATAGTGTTTTTTGTTCGGATGACAGTTGGCTTCTTCCTGATATGTCTAGCCGAACACGATCTAAGCTCTGTCAACTAGCATAAATACTTGAGAGTACATAATTTGAATAAATATTTTTGTTATTTTGTTAACACTTATGAAAATATTACTTCATGTTGAACGAGCCGTTCTCCAATTCGTGGCCAAATCTATTTGTGAATGTTACAATTGGATGAATAATTGTCATTTTGTTTTATGTATAATGTATATGTATAACAACTTACAGTAAAATATTATTAAACTGAATACTTGAAAAATCTGCATTTTCGTCATGGTACAATTTGATGCGCTGAATTCGTGTTTGACTGGACTCTGTGGAGGTGTGTCTTGTAGCCCCTAATGTTTTCTTTTAAAATTTTCATAAAGTTGAATATGCTATCTTGATGGCCAGCGATGCAATACTCCAATGCTGGACACAATCTTCTGTCTCCCCGGTGTATTCGCATTAACGGGATACGAAAAAACAATATAACAAATGTAGCAAATAATCAATGTTTCCAAACAGTCACAAAGTAGTCTCATCACGTTCTTTAGTAATATAGTCACGTTCCTCTAGTAATCTCGTCACGTTCTTCTAGTAATCTCGTCACGTTCCTCTAGTAATCTCGTCACGTTCTTCTAGTAATCTTGTTACGTTCCTTTTGTAATCTCGTCACGTTACTCCAGTAATATAGTCACGTTCCTCTAGTGATCGCGTCACGTTCCCCAAGTAATATCGTCACGTTCCTCTAGTAATCTCTTCACGTTCCTCATGTAATATAGTCACGTTCCTCTAGTTATCTCGTCACGTTACTCCAGTAATATAGTCACGTTCCTCTAGTTATCTCGTCACGTTTCTCAAGTAATCTCGTCACGTTCCTAATGTAATATAGTCTTGTTCCTCAAACAATATAGTCACAGTCCTCTAGAAATCTCGTTACGTTCTTCTAATAATCTTGTCACGTTCCGTTAGTAATCTCGGCATGTTCCTCGAGTAATCTCGACACGTTCCTCAAGTAATATAGTCACGTTCTTCAAGCAATATAGCCATGCTCATCTAATTATCTCGTCACGTTCTTCTAATAATCTTGTCACGTTCCTCTAGTAATCTAGTCACGTTCCACTAGTAATCTCGTCACGGCAAGTAATCTTGTCACTTTTCTCAAGTAATATCGTCACGTTCCTCTAGTAATCTCGTCATGGTCCTCTAGTAATCTCGTTATGGTCCTCAAGTAATCTTGTCACGTTTTTCAAGTAATCTCGTCACGTCCCTTTAGTAATCTCGTCATGGTCCTCAAGCAACATAGTCACAATCCTCTAGAAATCTCGTTACGTTCTTCTAATAATCTTGTCACGTTCCGTTAGTAATCTCGGCATGTTCCTCGAGTAATCTCGACACGTTCCTCAAGTAATATAGTCACGTTCTTCAAGCAATATAGCCATGCTCATCTAATTATCTCGTCACGTTCTTCTAATAATCTTGTCACGTTCCTCTAGTAATCTAGTCACGTTCCACTAGTAATCTCGTCACGGCAAGTAATCTTGTCACTTTTCTCAAGTAATATCGTCACGTTCCTCTAGTAATCTCGTCATGGTCCTCAAGTAATCTTGTCACGTTTCTCAAGTAATCTCGTCACGTCCCTTTAGTAATCTCGTCATGGTCCTCAAGTAATCTTGTCACGTTTCTCCGTGTCTCGTCTCGTCCCTTTAGTAATCTCGTCATGGTCCTCAAGTAATCTTGTCACGTTTCTCAAGTAATCTCGTCACGTCCCTTTAGTATCTCGTCATGTTCCTCAAGTAATATCGCCACGTTCCTTGTAATTGCAATGGCAATTAGACAGTTATGACGTTTTATAGATTTCATCAATGTAAAATAACGATATGATGTTCATTAACAATGTGAAGGAGTATGAACTAAGTAGCAAATATTCTTACCCTTTATAAAGAAGCCCAGAACACAGTATCTAGCAAGGTCAGCCCAATACGCCAGTAATTTGAAAAAAGAAAATGAATTCAAATAAATCCCGATTCTACCGAAGAAAACAGAAAAAATAAGCTGGACAAAGAAATACAAACAAAATATGAAAATGTACTTCGGAATGTTTTTCGTACATATAACGGCCAAATTCGCCGGTAAGATATTTTTTTCGTAATAAAACAACTACAAGTAATTCATACAGAACGTGCTCAGGGGATTTTGATATTCATGATTTTCTTTAAAATTTCAAACTCGAAATTGAAAATGTATCTTGTTTTCAATTAGTTAAACATGCTATATTTGAAAATAAGTATTCAAGACCAATTTATAAAGTGGACCATGCCATTTAACCTTGGTCTTTCGTGTGTATTTGCTATAACTTTAAAACCTTAGTCATAGGGTATTTGTAACAAATTATAATAGTGCACTGATAGTGTCAACAGAATTGATACGTGTTAAGGCCGCATTGTTACGCTCGGCTATTAAATTTTAAAATTTCAATTTTACGAGTAATTAAATACTTGAGTGTGCGTGTAGCGTCGTAAAAGTATTGATGTTTTTTAATTCAGAATTACTGAAAGTGGCAAATGGCGAGACAGTACTCCGTTATGATTGAGGAAGCACAATACCATGAATAACTGGAAAGGAGTTTGCTAAAAGGTAACCATTTTATTTGCTTTTATTCTTTTCGATATTTTCATTAAAAAAATGTTTATTTGTTATTGTCGGTGTTGTTTAACGTCTGTTTCAACAGTTTCGATTCTATATTTCCTACTAACGCCTGTTTTGGGGGGGGGGGGGGCCCACCCCCCCCTCTAAGACATTTCAAACCCTGCGAGCATGGTGTATGTTTAAGACTAGGGACAGGTGGCTTACCTTTTCATCGTTCCTAGGAAGGACTATTTCCATTAACAAAAACAAACTGACAACTTTGTCCCATAAAGAGACATGATCGATAGTTGGGCTCGAATACATTACCCTCGGTCAATGAGAGATTGGTCATCGACGCAGACCACTAAAAGCAAAGGGTGGGGCGGGGGGAGGACATTTTAAAGAAACACAAGTGTCCCGTATTGTGAGTGATTTACGTGCGATTGTGTACGTGGCGCCTCCGGTTCCTGTATATAATATAAGCTGGCGGTGAGCTCGTTTTGATCCATCATATGATATCAAAAAAACGCGAACGTGCATTAGTAAAAGCGTTTGTATTTTAGGAAAATACCAATATTGAAGTGTTGTACTTTTGTGCCTTTGTGGTGGTTGCTTTTTATCTTTGGCGGAAACCGCAATTGTTCAACATTATTTTGTGACCAGACAAAACAAGAGGCGCAAATTATCTGTCTTTAATATTTACCAAGGCAACAAAGTCAGGACAATAACTGCTAAAATCACAGTTTTTACGCGCATTTTACGAAGGAAAATCACCCACTATAATTTGGTTATTATTAAAGTTGAATACATATTACGATTGTGGTGGTGATGATATCTATTATTATTGCTTTGTTAATGTTGTTGATGGTTTTGCTATAGGTCCTTTTGCTAGTTTGCTTTTTCGACAAGTATAAATTATGACATGTACAATATACATAAACATGCTAAGATATTACTGGGCGACTTATAGGGGTCAGCGTCCCGTTGCCTGTTTCCATCGCCCTCTTTCAGATTGAACCAAATCTTTAAAAGGTACGCGCATTGTGAAACCTTTTTTCAGTGTAATATGTCAGTAGTCAACAAGCATTACAGGCAATATATGTATATACACATTCGTTT
The DNA here is from genome assembly GCA_022818135.1 of Saxidomus purpurata. Taxonomy (NCBI): domain Eukaryota; kingdom Metazoa; phylum Mollusca; class Bivalvia; order Venerida; family Veneridae; genus Saxidomus; species Saxidomus purpurata. Next base: position 24,021,225 of record JAFMSR010000012.1, read on the forward strand.
TATTAATTATATCCTAATTTGAAAGCCATGTAGTCATTTATATTTTATTTATTGTACATTGCCTATTCCGACATTTTAAGGGTTTATACCCAAACTGCTGAAAGACAATAATATAAATATAGCAAAATCAGGTTTTTGATGACTTCGTTTTAAAATCAAAATTGGTAAAATTCGAATGTTAATAATACAACAAATGAGAGCATGTAACGTCGAAGGGGTATCAAAATTGGAAGGAATGGAAGGCAGTTTGTATAGATCATTATTTAAGTGTTAAATAAGAAAGTTAAATAAATTTGAAAATCACGACATTAAAGTCAACACGATTTGTAACAATGATGAATGGGTGAACTGAAGGTCACGGCAAAGGGCCAAACTTGTGTATTAGATTTCCTTTTGATATTCCGTAAAGTGAAACATATTATACTAATTCGATAGCCAAATACTGTTCAGAAGGATCTATGAAATATATAATAAGTAGTTAAAGAAAAAAATCTTTTCAAACGTTATCTGTGTTAAAAATATTATGAATTTCAATCAGCTAGTATTTTCAATACTAGATTGTATATATTGTACTAATTATTTACAATTGCGAAACACCTTCTTCGCGAGACTCGCCCGAGATAGGACCATCTTCAACATGAGAGGAAGTAAATGTACACGTTATAGTCAGTAAAATCATGCCTCTTAATCTGAATCTGCTATCCCCCCCCCCCCCCCCCACGATAGAATTTACAATTTATATATTTTATTATATTTACAGTGAAGATTTTGTCAAAAAATACATATGACGTTTTTTCGGAAACTTTTCGAACGAACACCCCTCGATAATTTCAGGAACGCCTTGTAAAGTAGCAACACCAGTCTAGCCGAGGTTAACCATACAAAAACAACTGTAAATGCTTAAAACAGCTTAAGTCAAAAGGCGTTTCCTGAAGATAAAACCGTTTGCAACGATAATTTCGCGATATGAAGCGGTCATTATTTAATGAATAAACAAATATGAAGTACAGTTTTCCTAAATGTAAGTAGGGTCAATATATTTAGCATGACCCCATGGCCTCATCTCCCGCCTGGGAACCTTGAAACGTTTTGCAGCATGACCCCATGGCCTCATCTCCCGCCTGGGAACCTTGAAACATTTTGCAGCATGACCCAATGATCTCATCTCCCGCCTGGGAACCTTGAAACGTTTTGCAGCATGACCCAATGGTCTCATCTCCCGCCTGGGAACCTTGAATCGTTTTGCAGCATGACCAGTTACCTAAAAGCGAAGACCTTTCAAAAACAACGTGTGCATGACGTCACCGACGGATGATTCCAGAAACGAACGAGTGAGCACGTATAATTTGTTTCTAAAGGTGTTAGTATTGTCCTCACCATGCCATAGCAAATTCGCGAACTTGCTTGAAACAATACATGCTCTAAAATGAACAAAATTTGTCAAAAATGCTGTTAAAATCGTATAAATTATTCCACAGGAAGTGAAATAAATATCAAAATAACTATATTGTTGGAGCATGTTAAAGTTCTTGAAATGAGCAATTTTAGAAAGATTAAGACCACGGACCTGTATGTGCATACATGTCGGCTCGTGATTGAACTAAAGAGTTTGTTTTGGATGTACATGTGTACAGTGAAGTACAGTGAAATGATTTTGTCGAAAATTAAATGCTTAATTTTTCTAGTGCAATTTTAATGCGAAGTTCTATCACATAATATTTATTGCAGACGAGCTCCCATGTTGCATACAATTTCTCGAAACTGTGGTCACCGTTCCACTTAAAAGGGGAACTCAGAAGTTTACATGTAGCTTAGCATTATCTCAGCATCTGCGTTTGTTTTGTGCTAAATCTAGTTTGTGACATCATCAACCTGAGACTTCAAAGCAACTTGATGACACATGCTTTTCTAAAACTTAAATTTGTGTCGGAAAACATCAAAAGATCTATAAAGAGCTACTTCTCCGTGTTACATGTGCGTGTACGCGTTGCCAGGTCACTTGAAGAAACGTGATTCAAATAAGTTTACTGCGTCGTAAATTTAGAAATAGGACAGAATCCCGCAAAATCACATCTGCGTCTGAGTCAGAAACCTTGTCACTATAAAAACATTAAATTATTGAAGATAGAGTCAAGTAGTTTGTTAATGCGTAGCCTCCAGTGGCGGAAATCATCGTTAAAAATGTTATGATTAATTTCGAGTACCGGCGGCCATCAGTCATTTAGCGAACTAAAGATATACTTAAATAGTGTCAAAATATAATCAAAGCAAAAACGACGTCCGTTTCCTAGCTTGCCTGATTGATTTCTTCTTTAAAAAGTCGACGCCTGTGCACGTGTGTCGTGACTGCTAACTGCTGGAGAAAAAAAACAACTTTCAGTTTATGTTTCGCATATAAAGCGTTTGGCAAGTAATTTTTGTTTAAAGGCGAAAGAAAAAGAACTCTTTAATTGCATTCTTACCACTTCTTAAAGTCAAGATTTGAACGGAACTGAAACCGTACGTGTAGGATCCACAAACGTAAAAATTGTCACAAATGTGAAATAATTTTACCCAAAATGTAAAAACTTACAACTGTTAACATGTAACACATTGTCGAAAATATTTATATGACGACAGCAAACCAATGTATTGATATGTACTAAGATACATTTATAAAAATTAAGGAAACTATAAATTAATTGGTATTTTATCTATTTCGTATTTTCTCAATTCCCCGGGGGTTTACATGCCATCAAATGTTTTACTTGTATATATATTTGATTAATATATGTATTTGCTAATTGCATCTTCTCGATTACAAATCTGTATAACAGTCCGTGTAGGATAAAAAAAAATGAAAATGACATAGTGTGACGCGTCTAATTGGTTATAATTTCCAAAATTGACCTAGATACACCTCTCCAATGGCTTATGGGAGACATGCTCAGTACAAGCCGTTCCTGACACGGCAATAATCTCAGTAGGAAACAGCCCGATCCTGTCATGGTACCCTACGTGCCGGTTGGACTCTATATAATGCAAACAATTACATTTACTTCTGAATATTCCCTGGCTGGGTCAGATCGAAAGCGGGGGGTAAGTTTGGCGGGAACGAGGCCTGCCGAGTTCCCGCGAAACTTTCCGAGGTGACGGATATTCCATCTGAACCAAATATCTCATGGTAGTTTTTTGTATACCATCTTGCACTTAAAAATAGTTTGAAACTTATCGAAATGTGCATTTTAGTATAAAAACAAACGTTTTTCAGAGCGGTCGGGAAAGTGAGGTTTGTTTTATTATAACGTTACGTCATCACGAAATTATTTACATGGGGGATGTAATATATCGCACTGAACTGCGGATACCCCCGGGGAGGAAAAAAATCCTTTTTACATATTATATACGTCGAGTACAACTTATTATAGTCCCAGGAACTCTTTGAATTTACTGATATAGTTCCACAAATTTATTGATAGGATAATGATAGAAACATGTTCTATTTACTCTTAAACAGTGTTGACATATGCCTTTCTTTCGTATTCAAGTTGTTTCTCAAAGAAAAAGAGTTGCCAGAAAGCCTTTCTTAGTTTTTGTGATATCATTGAAAAAATTACTGCGCTATGTTTCTAATTTTTAATATGTACTTACCGATTTAAAAAGCAAAGTTAAGAATGTTTTTGGTTCAAATAAAGATCATGTATGTCAGTAAGACATCTTTCTTGATAAAATGAGAGCTGCTTGTAAATGTGATCCTGGAACTTTAACAGACCAAAACAATATGAGCATCCTCTGTCATTCGCATGCAAAACAGAGACCGAAAAAGTACCATGTCAAAATATCATTTAAAATCATTAACACTGAAACAGGATATAATTCAACGTAAATTCCTGACTTTTGTCTTCCGGGGGATTTAAATCTACTAATGTGTTCTCCTATCTGCTAAGCATGAACCAAACACGATACTTTACTTCGGTGAAAGCTGGTATCAAAAAAAAGAACTTAAAGTCAACAAGTGATGCGACAACAATGAACAAAACAGCCCTGAACAAGCATGTACTGGGAGCACAAAACTATAGGAACCTGACTAAACAAACATAGTACTAGGAGCTACGTCTCTGCTTCTTTGACCAACTTTTTGTCTATTGATGCTGAGGATTCGGCGCTTAAACTGACAGGAAAAAGAGAAAAAAAAAGAATGAAGCACCCAAAAGTCGAAACGAAACGTTTCTTTGTTCATCATAAGGAGCTTCGACAACGCAGGGCTTTTATGTCAGTTATTACAAAACGGAATTGCATGGATTTTGACTCACTAGCGTGACTGTCAAATGACGAACATACAGTTTCCGGAAACATCTGCGTGGCGATAAAATATGGAAGAAACGCCTGCACTTACAACAACAAATACATCGACTTGTAGGAAATATACAGACGACAGGAGTACTTGACAGCGCGTTTCCAAAACAAAACATCGCAGGATGTCTCGCACATTATAACACCATAAGAAAGCATTAGCAAAAATTGATGGCGTCGCTTTTTTATTGTCTGAACATGCATTTCCCCTGCATTTTAAAAGCAAGTTACAGCTATTGTCACGACCTCTTACAACTATTGTTTATAGATTAATATAGTCTAAATATACACGAAAGGTCACTACAAGCAACGGTTGGTAATGGTGATGATGATGACGATGATGCTGATGATGATCATGAGAGGAATTGTTTCAATGTATGACAGCCAGTGTTCGCAAAGGTTGCATAGCGTTGCCGTGTCTAAAGAACCATCTGAAAGAGATCCGGTGTCGTACGTCTGAAATAATGAACTACATTGTATATTTTAATGCAGCAAATATACATTATGTTATTAATGAATTCCGACGAAAGAAACTTCATTTCATATTACGTTTTGTAATACTAGCGTTTTTTGAAGGTGTATCTTCTGTAATATATTTTCTTATCACATTAAATTTTAAAGTAAAATCTCTACAAAATTCTATTAAAGCTGTCACTGCAAGTACAAATATTCTATACGTCGGTATTTATTTCAAAAGAAAACATATCAGTTTAGTATTAAAATCTATCAATTAAATCCAACATGACAATATTATCAATGTTCAAATCTGACCCCCTAAGCAGAACATGAAAGCAAACTTACACATACTATCTTAAAGGAAAAGCAATTATATTATACTGTTGTACAACGTTTTTTCACTGTAACACTTTTCTCTATATGATGAACATGTTTATGTGCGTAAAGATGGGTTACATTAAAATCTTACAGTTCGTCCGTCTGTCCTTTCATTTTTTTCATGTCCGGGCTCATACTTTGTCATGCATGAATGGATTTCAAATCATATGGCGCAAATGTTCATCACATGAAGACGAAGTTTCGCATCCCTATCTTAAATGTCAAGGTCACACTTAAGAGTTTAAAGGTAACGATATCCTGTCTGCGGACTGTAATTTTGTCATGCATGAAGGTGTTTTAAAATCATGAAATCATGTGGCACAAATGCTCAGCACATTAAGACGATGTGCCGCGTGCAAGCCCCACGTCCCTATCTCAAATGTCAAGGTCACATTTAAGAGTTTAAAGGTAATTAAATCCTGTTAATATACTCATTCGTGGTCGGACTGCAGCTCTGTCATGCACTGAAGTATTTTGAAATAACTTGGCACAAATGTTCAGCACATGAAGACGATGTGTTGCGTGCACGACCCACGACCCTACCTCAAAGGTTAATGTCACACTTAGAGTGTAAAGGTCATGAATTCCTGTGTACACTGTAAATCTGTCATGCAAGTGTTGAGCACATGGTCAAGGTCATACTAAGAGGTCAGAGCTTTAGAATCATGTGTATATGCACATTGTTAGTCTGTTATACATTGAAGGATTTTAAAATGAATTGGCACAAACGTTCAGCGCATGAAGATAAAGTGCCGCGTGCAAGTACCGGGTCCACACCTTGAAGGTCACAGACTGTGAGACACCACTTTGGGGGCACTCGTCACTTATGAGGGACAGCTCTTGTTTTTTATAGATTTTTATCGTTGGTACCGGAGAACTCATATCACCAACGCCCCGAGAAGAAGTTATTAATTAAGCGAATAATGCAGAATTCAGAAAGTGTCCAAGTTCCAAAGACATTTCTGGTTCTTATACATCGGTGTATAGCATGTATATGCATGACTTCATTTTAAGGCCCCATTTGAAAGAACATTAGTTTTGTTACTGGAGGAGTAGGGGATCGAACCTGCGATTCAGGAATTCAGCACGTTACCACTAGGCCACATGTCCTATATGACAGAGAAATGTCTGCTACTGGTTGTTTATGGTGAGCACTAGTCGCATAAGCAAAATGAGCCGCCTCCGTGTAACTTGAAGTTACGACCAAGCCGACAGCACAGATTCTTAGGTGGAGTAGAGCGATTCGGACTCAAAAGTGTATCTTGTAATCATTTTCTTTGCATATTAACATACTATGAGATCACCGCATACACACTGAACAGGTATAGTCACTCAACGAATACGTTTCAAAAATGTCATTTTTCACTAGTAGATATGTCTCTTATAACCGGTTTTCGGGTCAGAATCGCTCTACTGAAACCAAGCGTCTGTTTCCAGATAAGGCCGCAAGGAAGAGTTGGATTCGAACTTATGGTTGAGTGATCTCATCCCTCTTGACATATTGTGCAGTACTCTTGTTTATCACCTGACATAGTTACACGTGTTTACACAGTTACACGTGTTTACACCGCTCACCTACTCTTTAAAAGGCACATGATCGTGCGCTTTTTGTTTGGCACAGTATACTTTATTGGCGAATAACATGCGAGATAATCTCTAAGAACGACTAGTATTCTGAATATCAAAGTTTTTGTATTATGATAACTAATATGTGAGATTAGAAAATTTTCATTAAGCTTAATTGTTAACTAAAAATTGGAAAACTTTATTACATTTTGACGCTAATTATCAATGAAACTTAATATTTTATTGCTATTTATGGATGAGAAAAAAGTGCGAAACTTAACAGACTTTCAATACAGTAATCTCATATCAGACTTGTTCATCTGGAATAAACAGCCAACATTTCATGCGACATTTAATAAAATTGCAATAAAAGTTGTTTTCCAGTCTGAAGTTGTACTATGTAATTGTTAAAGTAATCGTGCTAAATTTTATAAGATTACACGTCTGTTCATGCGAACGAAAGAGGTCTCTATAATTTGTAATTGAAACAATATAGCGAAAATTATTGTTTTCCGTATACAAACAGTCTGGGAACGCACGAATTAAAATGCTGCATGATTTCCCGCGCTGATTTTAGTGAATAAGCAGGTTTTGAACTTAAGTTGTTCTTCCAGAAAATTCAATTTAAAGAAACATTTTTGTGGTCCAAAGCTGAAAACAGTGGTACACAGTACGGATTTTTTTATTTTCATAAACCTTAAATGTACCTAAATGACACGATGTCATGCAAAGCCTTCTTGCGTTTAAGGTCATATTTTATGTTACCAATAATTCGTACAAAGTACAACTTGACCAGAACGTATCGATCTTAAATTGGTTCAGTCGAAAACATGTATACAAATCAATTATGAATTGTTACATAAAAATGTCATCTCATCACTAGAAATCTATAACATCTGTCCCTTACAGGCAAAAACTGTTCTCCTTAAGTGATAAATGCGTCATTAGATACAAACGGTTACCGTCCTAAGAAATTAATAAGCTAAATGCTGTGTTCGTTTATTAATTATTTATGTATATGTACCGAATCATAAAATGGCTGACTGAGCTTTGTGGTCAAATTTTGTGGAATGTGTTCCACTTTCATATAGCCGTTCTATTTTTCATGGGGTTCATAATCTCTGGATTGGATTCGCGAAAAGTGCAAAAATGTGGATATAAGTAAACGGTAAGTCTCAAAATATGGAGTCCATTTAAAATTATTCAACACATCTTATAATACAAAATATTTTTTAAATATCTATATTTTTGAATATTTATTTATATCATATTAATACAATTTTTATATTTAACACTTCGACTTGCTGATCTCTTAAAATCTGTTCAAATCGGACACTTAGAGTGAAATCAGTCGCGTAATCAAAATACTCACATTTTCAGTTAATTGCATCTAAAATGCATGAACAATCGTAATTATTCAAATAATAATTTTTCATGATAATGTTTTTTTAGATTACATTTCTTACTTGATGTCTAAATTTTGCTGAAACGTTTCTTATTTAAAATAGTGTCCAAAGCAACGTTTTTTTCTTCAAAGCAACAAATCTTGTTTTAGTCAGCCTCTTATCCGCCATGAATCAGCTGCTTTATGTAGATATAATTATACACTTAATTTACGAAAGGTTCAAAATTAAAATCACAACTTAATTGGTTCATATGAGTGTTTGTCAAAATACTTAATGAATAACTTTCATCAAGTCGCTGTATGTGACTTAAAATACTCATATCTTTGCAAGTCTTTTGAGCGTTAAGGAAATGTTCTTCATGTGAGGTTGGTTAAAAACCACTTAAAGTTCGCTTTAAGGATCTTGTCATAGAGTCGGGTTTTCTCATGAATCAGCTCAAATAAATCGTGTTGTGGAATAAGTAAAAGTTGGTATTTTGATTTTTATTTAAATAATTGAACAGTAAGGTTTCTTCAATCTGAAAACTTTGACTATAATTCAACAAAGTACAGATCAGTCAGTCGCAGTTTGAAGCATCCGATCGGAGTTTGAAACTCAAAAGGACCAAAAGTAACAAAAGGCAGTCAGAGTCATGTACCCCGCCGAAAAAAAGTAGTAAGATATTAATTATGATGGATGTATGAAGCATCTATGACTGAATCCACATTAAAGAATGAGGAGTGTATGATAATGTCAGAAACTCAGCAGTCCTTTCTTTCTAAATCATCGGGGGTTCCTCTTGATAGTAAAGCTTCCTGTAAAGTTATGTTGAATTCCTGCCAGCTGTTGCTTAGAAATAGCGCGGACAATAATATTATACATAAATATTAAAATAATGAAAGGGCCATAACTCGGTAGTAAATCATCGAAGCGGAATGTGCATCTCCTCTTGATAGTAAAGCTTGTCGTATTGTATTGTTAAATTCCAGCCAACGGTTTATGTAAAAAAGCGCGGACAAGAATAAGGGACGTGCGTCCAGCGCGCACGCACGGAAAGACAGGACTATTGCTAAAATATATACCCCCTGGCGAGGATTAAAAAATTTAAAGTAAAAAACAGCAACGAATATATTTTAATTCGTCCGCGAACTTTTAAGACTATTTCTTTGTATGTACTAACAACTTTGAACGTTAAAGACACTAGTCACACAGACGCACACGAACTACAACTTAACAGCATGCATGTGTTGCTTAATAGTCATTAATTTGCAGAATACTAAATGAGGTCACTGGCACTTTCAATATTAATGAGGTCGGGATCAAGATAATTCTCAAACATAGGGATAACCGCAGAAGTTCTTCAAGTTATACTGAGACAAAGTCTTTACGAAACTAACATGGTATATTGCACATGGTCCCTTTCGTTTTGCATTCGTGTATTTTTGTTGAGTTTTTTGTTGTTGTTGTTCTTTCTTTTCTCTTTTTACTACAAGACTTATTGATTTTTTTCTAGGAAGTAATTATTATCGACTATCAGTAGGTATACAAATAAAACTACATGTAATAAATAGCCCATAATACAAATACAATAAAACAACTCATGAATTAATCTTTGTAACTCTTCCAAACATTTGTTTTCAAATCCATCGTGGTGCAATGGTGGCGTGTTCCGACACAGGATCGAGCGGGGAGGTGGGGGGGGGGGTGTTCAGTGTTTGTTGAATCCCCACGAAGGCACAATAATCCCGTATTGAATCTCTTCGAGGTTGATTCCATATTAAAGGTTATTTCTATATCGCCTAGGCTATCTTGCACTTACTACATTTAAATAACATCACTATTTCACGATATGAATTTTAAATTACTATTTACAATACATGTATAAATTTAAAAATTACTATTTACAATATATCTAAAAGTACTATTTCGCAGTGCTAAGTCTACAATTTCTTTAATTGGCTTCAAGCAGCATGTTCTTTGGACACATGTTTCGGACATAAATCTATCTGAATGCTTAAATGTAAGTACGGAGGGCGGGAAAATGGAATACGTGTATCCAAGATGATGTATACATTTGTATGACCTTTGCCGGAAAACAAAATATCGTTTACTTTTCCCAACACCTGCATTCAAAGGCATGTGATGTCAGATTTGTCGTTACTTTCATGTGTGCGCTGTTTGCATGTGAAGCCAGGGGCGGACGGTACCAAAGTCCTTCCTCGCTTTTGATGCCTTTCCCACGAGTCTTCAAATCATATTGACATCTTTTGACCTTACATCTTGTGAACAGGAGAGTGGAACAAGCTTTAAGATGTTTTCAAGTTGATCGGGAAATATACTTTACATATTGAGATGCAATAGAAACAAATTAATAATTTGTAAGCGCTTAAGTGATTGAGAGCAGAGTTCATTCGCTGCGATGTCATTTGAAAGTTTTCATCCGTACTGAGTAGACGCACGCAGTACTTGTACAGTAGTTGTATAATACTTCGAGTGCGAATTGCTTAAATTGGAATTGCTACGGATTTTGACATTTTGACTTTTGTCTCTCTGGAAAATTTAAGTGTTAAAACGGAATTAAATATTTTCGGTAAGACAATTTTTTTCTCATTTTTTGTACTTAAGTTAAATAATACAAAAGTCATTTGAAATGACACTATTGAATTAGAGGGTGAGCTTTAACATTTTAATAAAATGTTATGGAACCGTGTTCTGTATCTCGCACTATCCCCTGGATGTTAAGATAATTAACGTCTTCTTGGGCGTTGGTGATATGGATAATCCGGTACCAACGATAAAACTCTAAAATACACATTTTGTAACCGAATGCATGTCAGGCAGAAAGGGTCATCTGACCGTTGAAATTCAGAATATTTTCATTTGCAATAACTACAATATGCGCATCATGTCTTGTTATTGTGCATAGTCAGCAGTGTTTTGTTTACTTTAAATCAAATAAATCGTTAATACTTTAGTGGGACCAAATTCGCATTTCGAGAGAAATGAACTGGTAAAATACTTGATTTTTTTTTGCCGCGTAAATGCAATATAATTTCCTTGTGCATAGTCAGCAGTGTTTTGTTTACTTTAAATCAAATAAATCGTTAACACTTTAGTGGGACCAATTCGCATTTCGAGAGAAATGAACTGGTAAAATACTTGATTTTTTTGCCGCGTAAATGCAATATTATTTCCTTATGCGTAGTCAGCAGTGTTTTGCTTAGTTTAAATCAAATAAATCGTTAATACTTCAGTGGGACCAATTCGCATTTCGTGAGAAATGAACTGGTAAAATACTTGCACATGTCAGCCGCATGCGATTCTATTACTGGTACAAATGATTGAGTCTTCGCATGAATATGCCGTTAGTCGAGAAATAACCAAAGAACTCCAGCGTCTTAAACTGTTAAGGTATTATGGTTCATCTGATTAAATCATTTATTCATCTACGTGTTCATTCATTCATATATGTGACTATTATTGGCGTACTTCAATGCTGCTATCCGCATTAAACATGCACAGCAAACCTCCTATATGCTAGCATTAATGTCTATGCCTAAGTGACGAACAACAAACATGACGCGCGGTACCGACCCTCGGATTTCTCCCCGGGTGAGCTTGCCAAGACCCAAGTACGAATCCCATGCATACTGGTACATTTACAAAATTTGAAAAAGTTAGGGAGTTTTGTTTTACTTGACTGCAATACCCAGTCAATTTTATCCGAATTTTATGTTTATTTAGCCAAAAAAAGGAATTAAGTGCCATTTCTTCTTCATGCGCTCAACGGTGACATTCTCTACCGACATTTCGTTAAAGAAACAATATAACGTTGTCAATACAAAACAATACGTTTTAAGAAAGGGGTCCATTCGCTTTTGAAAAGCAGTTACTGAAAATGTTCACGGTGACGTCATTTTACCACGATGCGGTTCTACTTGTCTTTTTTGGGGGACATTTGAATTATCCACGTACTAAAAGGGCGATTCAAGGCCAGTCTATTCTGGAATCAAGAAGTACAGCTTACACCACTCACAAGTTTTAATTAGTCATACTCACGAAAGTGCGTGTGAAATTCTTCCTTATCTCATCTAACTGTCCACTAAATATGGCGCGAAAGGGATACAGACCTTCAAAAAATTCAAAATAAGTCCTTTAAAATCAGTAAGATAAAAGGATTTGTAATACGGAAACACTTAATATTGTGTTTGAAGAGCAAGTACTTCAGATAAACAATAGTATCATGTTTGAAATCAAATAACAGTTAACTACGTAAATTGTATCTTAATATGCTCCTTGTAACCCAGGACATAAATTTTACTACAAATGTACTACTGAAAGTGCGCATCTAACCACAATAGCAGGTCAAAAATGAGAATATAAAAATAGGTCTAAATGCACGGAATAAATGCATTTCTCTCGTCAGTTTCACTCGTATATTCCCCCCATCAAATTGGCAGTAATCGAATCGTCCGAAACTATAGTTTTATTTGCAACAATCTTGTTGACGACTTCATAGCGTTCTTGATAAATTAACGACTTTGTCAACTAGCCTAGCTTCACGGTCAAACACTTCTTCGCTACATTTATAGGCAGTTTATGTGTATTTTATAACTTAGTTATGCCTTTGGTCACTTAGCTCAACTTCTTGTATCTCTCTGTGTTCGTTTTAACAGCTTTTCTTTATAAAAACTGGAGCAAAACGCAAATAAAAACTCATCCCCACTAAAATAGGATAGTCGTTCTTTTTTCTCGTAGCTTCGATAAAGACGGACCTTCTTCAAGACGTTTGCCATGTGACTAAAAGATTTTTCTCACTCCGCCGTTCTCGTTTCTCCCGAAAAAAATGTATGTACTTGTAACATCCCGGCTAAAATTTCTGCCTGCTTCATCCGGCCGTAGAAAAAAAAACGAATATTTGGTTGAAACTAGTTTCTTTTCTGTTTCCAGGTTCAAACCTTTCTTGATACACTACACTATCGACAAGTCATGAATTCTACGTCAACCACAGCTCCGGGAGCACCCGTGGGTGTTGCTCAGATTACGACACTGGCGACTAACGCAACGACCATGAGTGAGGACCAAATGTTTCAGATTCTCGTGAAATACAACGACGATAAAGCGACATTGTATATCCCAGTTATTGCGTACATGATAATTCTAACAGTGGTCGGTACTTTTGGAAATATTCTAGTCTGTTGTGTGTACTGTTGCAAGCCGACAAAGAGTTCGTCGCATTTTTTCATCATGGCGCTGGCCGTCCTTGACCTACTGACCTGTATCATCGGAATGCCTACGGAGATTACCGATCTTCGATATCCGTATATGTTCTACGCATCTGCTGCCTGCAAACTGTTACGTTTCGTGGAATCCGTAACAACAATTGGGTCTTCGATGATTCTGATATCAGTGGCAGTGGATAGATACTTGCGTATCTGTAAGCTAGGCAAGATGATCTCCGTAAAAGCTTCGAAACGGATCTGCGTTGTTGCAATGTTCGTAGGCGTTGCTCTTTCGTGGCCGGCATGTTTTATTTTCGGCCGCGCTACTGAAGAGCTTGAAACTGGCATATGGGGAGTTGACTGTTCTACGGATGATTCCATGCACGGAACACTTTGGCCGCCGATTTACTACGGGTTTCTCGGACTTCTTTTCGTCTGCTGCCTCATATTCTTTTCAGTCATATACATTCAAATAGGGCTTCAAATATGGCGACAGAAGAAGGCAAAGATAGGCCAAAAATCAAATAGGGAGTCTGAGGTATCGACCAAGTCTGGAAGAACATTTAGCAGTAGTTCGACACGTGACTCTAGTGACCCCGTAGAAGAGGTGAAAGCTGACACCCCTGACGATAATGGATCCGATCCAATCAGTACGGACATGTCATCGGAACAAATGAATGAATCTAATGCTAAGAAAAAATGCATAAAAAATAACAATAAAGACAGAAAATTTTCGTCTATTTCATCCGCGAGTATGAAATCCAACACAGCTACAAAACGTAAAATTAAAGTCACTCGGACAACTGTGGTACTTTTCGCTGTGACAGTTGCATACGTCATTAGTTACCTCCCATTTTTAATTTTAATGGTTATCCGAAGTGTCAGTAAGGACTTCGAAGACAACCTAACGCCGACACAGGAAGTGGTGTTCAAATTTTGTGTAAAGTCATATTTCATAAATAACGCCATTAATCCAATTATATATAGTTTTCTGAATATCAACTTCCGGAAAGACGCAAAGAAAATGATTATGCGGATTTTTGGCGCGTGCTGTTGTTGCAGACGACATAACAGCGTCTGACTATATGATAGGAAAAGTGACAGGCGGAAAAACTACAAGAACGTTTGTTTTAATGAGGAATCCATTGAATTGTGCTAAATTTATTGAGTATCAGTGTTATATAAAGTGTACAAAGATAAAACAACGAAAGCAGGTTCACATATTTATTAAGTGTATATATTTCTGCTGTGATTTTTACGAATTATTCCCAATTAAATTTAGCACTCTAAAAACTTCATGGCCTGTAACTCAAATTTTCATCGTTTCTGCATAACTTTCTATTGCAGAATATAATATTAAATCATATTAACGAAAGCATGACATTTGTAAAATTTGTAATTTAAGTACACAGAAACTTCTGTATAATTCGTTTTTTATTTGGCCTAATGCATTTATTATACGGACACTGACTACAAGTATTGTGTATACTTGAAATAACTCACTTCACCAAGTTCTCGTGGATATAACTGTACACATTGAAAAGCGAGAATCAATATATAACTTGTAACATCTGACACACTTCTATATATGCCAAGTCTCATGATTTTTCCCAAAGACTCCAGAATTTTATGATGGCAATTTTAGAAAAAGTGGTTACATTTCCTCATACTCGATTTTCAATTTTTTCCTTTAATTTTTTTATATTTGTTAAGCTATTCTCCCGGATTTTCCATACAATCTCCAGATTTTTAATGTCAAATTTTACACATGTCGTTTTGTACACTCATACATCAGAGAATAGAAACTTCACATTTATGACTTGACACAAATTATGTGTGTAAAAACTGGTTGTACTCAAATTAACTCAAATTGCAGGACCCTGTGCTAAAAAAGCCTTTATGCTGAAAACCTTTTTTCTTCCATTATGCTGAAAACCTTTTTTCTTCCATTAACCAGGGACATTATACACATATAATGCCCCTGCATGTACAAATATAGATAGTGCAATCAATTTCTGTTTATGTATATAAATGTCTATTGTTCAAGCATTATTTATTTCTTGTTTAGAATATTTATTGAGTTTTGAATATATTTCTTTTTCTTTTTGAAAAAATAAATTGAAAAACAAACCTTACCTGTGTGTGTTTTCTTAATTATTAATCACTTTAACCTTTGTCCAGCTTACAGGAAGTTAAATGAGTCAACCTTTGCAACCAGAGCAGACTAATATCATTGAACTCACCTAATCAGTTTGATCATGAACTGCACTATTTACTATTTAGTCAACAACTATACAGTGGGTACCCCTTTGAAAAAATAATGGCAGTGTCTTAATTCCATGAATAAGACAATTTTATATATTTTCTGAATGCATTAAAACCTTATCAAGTTGCGGCTTTACTTCATGAAAATTACATGTTTCTAGGCATGTGCAAAACTGTCCGCATACCAAAGAGGGGTGCTTTCTAACTGAACTACATTTTTAGCATGAAAAAAAAGAAAACGAAAAGAGATATTAAACAGGTGAATATTTTCTTTCAAAGGCCTCGGCTTTGGTTTGGTAGTGTAATATCGAATTTTGACTCAACATTTGAACTTACTGCTAATCTGGTTGAAACTTCTACAGTCAATTTCACATTTCTTCAGCCACTCTGGAGAATTTGCCTCATTGAAAAACACTAAACAATGAAATGAAATGTTGTGTCTTTGAAAAGATGCCAGTCCAAACTCACAGATAAAACATGCACTGCTTTCTTCTTGCTTGTCCCTATTTATTCTGAGGTGGTTTTTAAAACAGCTATGATTGTAAGGGGCTTTGCCCGCTAGATTTTAGCAACAAAAAATTACAATCTACGTACACAAAGGGAATCTGAAACTATTAATAGAGCATGTAGATATCGGTAACCCTCCCTCCATTCTTTCATCGAAAAGGTCAAATAGGGGCGCATACGATCAGTCTTTATTTGATTCTGACGTACGTCCGAACGTGGAAAGAAAAATTGAAAGTCATAACAGAAGCAGTATCGGATAAAGATAATTAAAGGCCATTTGGTAAATCGGAGGAGCCAGGTGTACACTAACTGATGAAACTTTCCCAAAACGTAATGAAATAAACTATGGAAGTTTTATTGCGACCTCAACGAATAGCCCAACTAATTGCACGCAAGTGCTTTTGCTACATACGATGGCCGCCCTTGCAAAGGCAGACTAGATGTAATATCAGTTTGTAAAATTGTTCGTCTTGCAGTCGAAATATTGAGGCTACTCCACGAGGTAATACATGTACAGAAAATAAAAAAAAACACATTAACAGCGCACTTTTAAAGTAAGCAAGATTAAAAGTTATCCCAATACGCAAATAGATCTAAAATGTCTGGGCTAGGTAAAACAGGACTCAATATTTTTCGTTCTAATTTTTTTCCCTCAACATTTCGGCTAGCCTGCGGACAACCTGGACCCGGGACAGGAGCGTTGTCTGACAGCAGAAAGTCCTGTGCCAGACATGTGGACCCCTCTGTACTATGGGTTGGACAAACAGCAGCGACCAATAGTCAATTAATTTGGTGTTTCGTGAACCCCTTTCACAATCTGTTATTTATAACTAGAAGGTGAACAACTTGAAAATATCAGCCTATAAAATCGGTTTGCCTTGAAGTCGAAATAGTTAGACTAGCACTATACCAAGTTCTCATATATATGTACAAAGTACATTAAATGTTGACTTTCCGAGAGCTTCTTAATTGTGATTTTACCGATAGCCATTTGAAAAACAATAACACTGAACATAAATTAGTACGCATGAGGTATATCCAGGATATATAATATTATTGTGTATAATTTACTTCAGTGACACTGATGACACAGCGGTCAGTGCAAAACAAAATGTTTCACTAAGACTGTCGTTTTCCCGCAGATTCTTTAAATATGTTTTCTTTATCATTCGTCGAATGTTTCTTCTTCAAAATGTGAAAAAAGCCGAAATAAATTTACAAAGTTTTGAGTAATCGTGCAACTGCAGTCATGTGTCCAACATTTCGCTCATGTATGACTACGGGCGGTAAATTGGATTGGTCAGGCAGGATGCAGTATCTAACACTCATCTACAGATTTTTATATTGGTTGGAATAAAAAGAATTGAAATACATGTAAATATATGAGATAAAGTGAACGTTATTAATCTACTGGTCTGACTGTCATGTCGCAGTTTCTTTTTATGGCCGGAGTAACTACGCCCTGTTCATTGATTTGTATTTTTTGTTAAACTCAACGCCCGACCGCACGGCTTTTAAAGTAAAAACACTGTTCACAAGGGAAAATTGTCGAGTTCACTGTCGGCAATAGAGAGGGAACTTGAGTATGATAAACAACGTCCGTACAAGTAAAGATTTTGGCAGAGCACTGATTATGTCAGTACGTACAGTACGGCATTAGATACTTAGTATGTCAGCAGACTGGCGACGCTCTGGGAAATAAAGGAGTTCCAGTACCGCCGGAGACAAAAATATTTTCACGCATCGATGTACTCAATTATTGATAATTCGCAATTTAATTACTTTCGTTGACATTTTGTTCCACTTTTGGCAAACAAAATTGACAAAGGCGAGTTGAGAAACAGATTGAAAAACGCATTTTATGAAAAATGCATCACAATATATTTTTTCAACAAGGCGCCATTATGAATTGTGTAGGATAACATGTTACTGCAATGGAATTCGATGTGTAAAGTTCCGGAACATAATTTACATGTAAACTTATTCATAACCTTACGGTCTACACTTATAAATGCAATGATACCGTAGCTCAATCGCTGTAATTGAAGGAGATCTCTTTTAAAAGAGTATATATTAATCAACATTTTAAATAAAACAGAATATCTATATAATTTATCTGGGAGTCACTACAAAATACGCGAAGAAACCTATATTTAACATTATTAAATACTGTTTGTCACTTGCATTAAAATTACCATGCGGGTTTTTGGGCGGAGCAAATTGACGACGTGAGAAAGAAGCTGGACGCTCGCACCTAAATGTCCTTGAATGGGGAGGAGTTAACCTATAAACTAGCTCTAATAATAGTTTCAAAATTGCGCTATGAGTGACGTAAGATTATAACTGTATCGATTGCCAAGATAGCGATCGGGCAAACCCAACTGCAACGCGTTGTATATTACATTAGTTTTCACCTCCACTTTGGGTTGAATTTAAAACCTAGATCTCCTTTTAATGGCACAAAGTTCACTTGAACTTCAATGGTACTGTCTTCCAAACGGCTTGCTTTTTTCTGATTGTTATAAAACAAATGAACACCTTGCTTTGAATAATAGTCCCATATTATTTTTTCTCCAATTCTGGTTGGCTGTTTTGGACCTGTACAAATCACCTGACCATCACCAAAGTCAAATTCCGCCCACATGGCAACACCATTACAGGCTTCTTTGCTGTAAATATCAAAGTAATTCTATATATAGAATCAAATAACAATGAGAGTTGTTGTTGTAGGAGTTTAACACCCATTCCAACTGTATTTTGGTCATTTTAACAGGCAGACAGTCCACTTAACCATCTTTCCTGAGAAGAACCAGTACTAGACTCCTATCCTTAAGAAACTGCCAACTTTCCAACATAAAGAGACATGGTTGGTAGCAGGGTTTGAACTCATGGCCCTCAATCTATAAGAGGTAACAGTGATTTCAAGTCAACGAATTGCGAAATTTGCGAAAATAGCAAAAATAAAATCATCGCAAATATTACCCAATTTACAGTAATGATAAAGGGAGACAACTTAAC
Organism: Saxidomus purpurata; assembly: GCA_022818135.1. Taxonomy (NCBI): domain Eukaryota; kingdom Metazoa; phylum Mollusca; class Bivalvia; order Venerida; family Veneridae; genus Saxidomus; species Saxidomus purpurata. The sequence goes on from JAFMSR010000012.1 coordinate 24,040,354, forward strand.
AAAGGGTGGTAACTCTGGAAATGCTAGACTAAGCAACCAAAAAATGTCACACAAATCTTCAGTCCATGGTGGTACTGCCCAAAAACCATGATTATCTGTGTCACAAACTATTTGCAAGACCGATGCGCACTCAATTTATTCAACAGCCCCATCTAATGATGTTTTCTATAAAACTCTTTATTTGAGGTAAAAAAAAAAACAAGCATTTCACTACAGAATTTTTGTTAAGCAGCAATTAAGTGTTAAGACAAAAATCCGTATTTAAATCAGGTATCTTTATTCTTTAACTTGTTATTCATGATATTTAATATTGGCAGAAAAAAAAGCTGTTTAACTCTCTAAACCCAAGCAAGTGGTAATGCCTTTATAACAAAACAAAGTATGGATAAAACACAGCTCTGTTATAATTCAATGCTGACATCACACAGTGGTGAAAAAAATCATAAATGCACTCTACTTGATGTATATTTTGAAATGGACCTTTTTTCTCATGGAAAAATCAGAAAGACTTCACATGCATGTCTTCATATAATTTTGACAAAACTTTTGTGACAAACCTGGCAACATTTAGACAAACACATCTATCTACGGACGACATTTTCTCTGCGGGAGTTGAGAAATCTACATCAATCAGATGCTGCTGGTTACCGGCCGCCGTGCAGGGATACTCCCACAGTGGGTGTGGCTCCACACTCTCGTCAACTTCCTCTGAGCTCATCTGAAAAAACATCTAAAACATTACAGAAATAGCAATTACAGCGATTATTGTACCAAGGGAAGTAACTGCCACAAAAAACTAAAGTAAGATATTATGTTTAGTCTGTTACTTGAAATAACACAGACTGTTTTTTCAAACCATAATTATGTCAGATATATTACACACTTCTATTCAACTTTTAACTTACAAATGTAATTTTAAAGATATTACACCTTTTGTTAAATATTTTACATAATTTTTTTTTTCAGATATTAAATATGCATATAACACATTTTGAGAGACATCTAACAGACATTTTGCCAGATATTTTACATGCATTTTGCCAGATATTTGACATACATTCTGTCAGGTATTTTACAGACATTCTGTCAAATATTTCAAACAAATTTGTCATACAACTGATAAACATTTTGTCATGTGATTTTAAGCATGTTAATTCACGTTCATTTGATATGTAATTTCACTGTTTTTTCACTTATTTAACATACCCGGTACATATACAAAATGTATATACATATTTCATTTTTTCACATCATTTTACAACATTTCTTCAGGTATCAAATACAAATTTGGTGGACACTAGAACCAGAAAAACAGCTGTGTGTTTTAAGGTGTAACTTTCACATAAACTTATGCATGTGGAAGCAGTGTGTGAAGCTGCAATACAGTAAACGTAAGTATATAACAACTAGTTGAACTCTGGATATAGCAAAATTCCGGATATAAGGAACACATTTGCTGGGCCCAATTTTATTTCTTCTTGTCCTAATATGAAAATGCTATACTGCTATAAGATACTTCGGATATAAGAAACAAATCTAAATGGTGAAAAGGTGTTCGTCATATACAGAGTTTACGCGGTGGGGACCGCTGGGCGGGGGATTGTCTGTGCCTTACAGGCTTATACCGACTCAAGGTCCTAGATTACAGAACCATGTCACTTGGACAATCGTTCTTTCGATTTAAGTACCTAAATAGGTAACTCAAACTTCTATTTTTAAAACATCCCGCTTAAATCACCTCCCTATTGTGTTACTATTTATAATCTAAGCTGTCAGCAGTGGGGTTTTCCGATTTTATTGCGCATGCGCTGAGATGAAAGCAGGGGTTCAGTTTGTAAAGTAAACTGAATATCGATATTGCAGACAAGTGAACGAAACTATGTCAGATATATAATTATTTGAATAAAAATGTGTAAATGTAAGTAAATTCAAGAAATACGATCTAAACATAAAAAGACCGTGTAACGGATGAGGTGTATAAAATCGATATGAAATAAGTAGTTTTTAATACGGTCGTAGATAGCAGCTATCAGAAATGGTCAAATGATTACGATCATAGTTTGCCACCCATGCGGTCAGGGTTCAAGGCTCACACTATGCTTAATCATTTGTTTTTTGTATTCCCCTTTTTTCTTTTTTTAAGGATCGGCATGAGCAAGAAAAATCATTAGTGTTCATATTTTATACTTTTGAACATGTAAACTATAAATGTAAATAATGCAAGTTAAATGGTGTCTATCTTGCACGGAATATACTTATATTTATTGTTTTTTTTGTTCGTACATGTATTTAAAATAGTAAAACAAGCACTAAACATCTTTGTTGGGAATAGCACTTTGCACAAAGTTGGGTGCCCGATAATTAGTTGCCCGATGTGGCTTAAAAGACAGATATTGTACCCCTTTCTGGCCTCATTTATAAACAAGCTAAGGAAGCAGTCGATACACTGACAATGTTATAAATGTTATCAGAGAACCGAAGTTGATCCTGTGAAAATTTTATGGGTTTACTAGTATTTGTTGCTACACTAATACAAAAATGTTCATTTTTCGCCTGAAAACTGGTAGGAATCCAGTACTGTAAATCTTTACTACACTTCTTTTGAGACAAACAAGAAAACTTAAAACCTGCCTCTAACACAGTATATATCATTTTTTTCAATGCGGCCTATAACACATACCTGAATCACTTTGTCAAATTCTTGTAGACTAAACCCCTCACAATGCCCTACATCAGCCCTTATTTTCCATAGATCTGTGTAATTTACTGGTACTGCATGGATGGTCATCTTCCCTGGCAATATTTTACTATGTTCTGATAGGCGACTGGTCAGTTGTTGAGCCTGGTACCAGAAACACATGTTATCCCAAGGAAGACAGGAAGTTTGAAAGACTGGTTCCCCTATCACTAGATCAATCTGAAAAGCACAGAAAATTTTCCTTTAAGGAAAAACAGCATTTTCAGACACTTTCATTGTGCTAGGTTCTAAATATTTGGCTATGTGGTATTAAAACATACAATCTTCCTACAAAAGACTGTAATAGAATCTCTAAAATATTTGCTGTTTTAGAGATTTATCAAGGAAATATTATTTATTGTAACTACTATTAACATAATACGTATATACTGACCCTGCATTATAGTAGTAGTTGTAGTATGAGTTTAACATTCTAACTGTATTTTGGTCCTTTTTACAAGTGGGCAGTTTACCTCACCATTTTTTCCTGGGAAGATCCAGTACTAGACCCCTATCCTCCGTAAGAAACTGCCAACTTTCTGTAATAAGGAGACATGGTTGGTAGCAATTTAGGCTCAAACCCATGACCCTCAATTTATGAGATGTTACAGTAACATAAGTCAGCAACTCTTAACCACTTAACCACAGACTATTGATAAAAATTACTGGCCCGCCTCTGCGGTCCAGTAGTTGCTCGCTGACCCATATCACTGAACCTCTAATTGATAGAGGGTCATGGATCCAAGCCCCACTGCTGACATGACTTTTCATGTGAACAAAATTGGCTGTTTCTGTCAGAGGATGGGAGCCTAGTACTGGTCCTTCCCAGGACTACAGTACAGCCAAAACCCCTAACCTGTAATCAATAGAAAAACTGTTTTAAATGAACACTGCACCCAAAGAAAAAAACTGTCATAAGAAACTGTCAACTTTCCCATAATGAGTCAGGTCAGTATGGAAAGAAGGGTTGGGTGAAAGGGCTAGAACCCATGACCCTCAATCAGTGAGAGGTAAAGTGATTAAATAGACGATAAGAAATCAGTGACTTTAGCCACTCTACCACAGAGGTGGGGAAGGGGTCCTTGTTGGCTGCTTTATACAGGTTCAACAGTAACTTTCAAGTATTACCTTGTCTGGTAAATCCTCTCCAGTATCTTCTGGTACTTTATCAAGCACTGTTATACTGTCCTGTAGTCCGTTACACTTAATGAACTCTTTAACAACTCTGTTACACAGATGATTACTTTCTACAGTGTAAACATGTCGAGCGCCTAGACAGGCGGCAATCAGAGGTAAAAGGCTACCATCACTTATACATAGACATGTGGTCTCTGGAGTAATATTCTGAAATACAAGGAAACTGATTATATAATACCGTGAGTTGAACTTCTTAAAGTGGTCTGAAAGCACCGTAAGCCCCATTATCATGTTAAATACTCCTATATGTAATATAAAAACCCAATAGTAAATTTGAGAACAAAATTATTTAACACAAGCATAAATTCATAACAAGTACTAAGATAAGTACCTTTCTACAGACATCCATATAGAGTTTGTTTCTGAGGGGATCGCTAAGCATTCCCATCCTTGACCTTCCATAGGTCACGTGTGCACCACAACTACACACAGGTCGATCCTCACTGGAAATATCTTTACTGTAAAAATAGACATTAATTTTGCTATAAACATCTTAAAGTCCCATTAGCACTTTGGATGTAAATTACTTGTTCCTTTTATATAAACAAGGAAGATACCAGTGAAACTGACTGTTATTTGTTTATAAATAAAATCCCTAACATTGTTTTCAAATTTTAAGTATATGGTATAAATAAAGCGTAGGATTTTTTCAATGATATTGTAAATTTTGGTGACATTCCATCTGCTGGTTCATTAGGGTTTTCTATTTTTAGTAAAAGAGGCCCCTGTGTCCACTAGACTGGAACCATTTCCTGTCCAATGCAAGGATGCTTAGATCAAATATGGTGACATTCCATCCATTGGTTCATGAAAATAAGCCATTTAAAGGTTTTTCTATTCTTAGTAACAGTGGCCTACTCTGGAACGAAACCATTTCCTATTTTTGAAAGGGCTCAAATTTAAGAATGCTACAGAGCAAGTTTAGGAATAAATCCGACATGTAGTTCCTGAGAAGAAGAGCTTTAAATGAAAATGATGACGACAGACGATTGACACCGGACCATCTACCCATAACAGTAGCTCATCCAGAGCCCTCAGCTCAGATAAGCTAACAAAACCAAGGAGGCAAAGACTGACTAATCAATTTTCAACAGAATTCTTAGTACTAATAGCTTTGAAGTAGACTTTAGCTGAAGGATTCTTACTGTAGGTCTGATTGTTTGGGAGTGCTGAGTTTGATGGTGTCTTCAGTGATTACTTTACTTATTTTATCTTTTTGGGGCTCATCTTTTAAGACTATTAAATTGCATACTTATATTTGATATAAGGGCCTGTATCCATCTAAATTCCACCCAGAAATATATTCAGCAAATGCATCTGGAGTAATTTTGACATTCAGCGATAAAATTCTCAAATTAGGTACCAAACATTTAACTTACATAGTATCCATGGCAACATCAAACCATAAGCTATACTCATCATGTTTACTAATGACCTTGACAACATCACCCTTGGCAACTGTCAACTGACTATACGGATAATAAATAGCCTGCATCCAATGATCACGCCACTGTAAAGTAGAAAATGCACTGATCAAACTGCGATACTACCAGCTCTAAAAATAGAATCTGTCAGACAAAAACCTGATGTATCAATAATTTAATACTTTATAACACGACGGTAATGAATACAACACTTATAAATGAACAGAAAGACGTAAATGTTTTGCATCATATTTATGAGGTCATCAGCATTTTAAACCCGGCTTAAATATTTGTTCTGCTTCACTACACACCAAAAATTGTCCAATGAAACAGAGAACTTTCTAACTGACAATTTCACTTAAAACAGAGGCTTTATCAAAATCAAAGCAACTGTTCTACTTCTTTGACTACTGAAAATATTTAATCATTATGCATTCTGACACACACTAAATTTGGAGCTAGAGTTATTTTGCCGGAAGGGAACCAATGACCAGAAACACCTATACTGGCATGGCAGTCAAGCACTATGATTTTGATATTTTATCCTCTGTGTAAAAATATAACTATACACAATTAGATATATAATACAATAAAGTTCTGCTATTAAGACCAACTAATAAGAAGACCACCCTCGATATTAAGACTAGACATTTCGTCACTTTCATAGCAGAAAGGTCTTGCTAATTAGACCGATTCATTAACAAAGACCACTAGTTAGTCTGCTTTATGGTGGACTTTGTAGTCCATTAAAATGGACCCTAGCTCATCATTATTTCATAAGGAATAAAAATCTTGTTTCTTGTCCATATCTCCTCCTTTGACAGTCCAACCTGTTTTTAACAGCCTAACGAAAGGTTAAAAAGGCTTTTCAAAGTAGAATTCTGCTTTATATAGTTGTTTAGGATATAAGAATAGTCCCATTAGAATACATCAGTTTATGTGTCCTAAGATAGCCGATTGCCTGAAAAAGACAACCACTGACAAATGTTTAAACTGTATATACGTGGATACCTGCATGTCTTTTGGCGTAGGATGGGCCCATCTCGGGCCGCAGCTTAAAATGATGTCACTATCTGGGTCCATCTCAAGGTCCCACCACATAAATACAGCATCTACAGCTCCAGAATTAATGGATGTACAGTCAAGGATAGAGGAATTCTCATATGGAAGGGATGTTTTACCAGTAAAGTCAAACCTGAAAATTTAAAAATAAACAGTGTTCAAATTCATACCTTTTTTATCAATCACTGACAAAAGATAACATTTGCTGTCAACTCAAAAATTACCTGATTTAATTTCTGCTATTTTCAAGAACTCCTCTATTTGCTAATTCAAAAATGTCAGGAAAGATGCATTTCAAATGCATTTATAATTAGAGAATTTTGTTTTGATAATTCAAATTCAATAATAAGTCTGTTTTCAGATGGCGAAATTCAGCACATGAAAATTACCCCAATTTCAAGTACAGGTAGCTCTTCCAAAGTTCCTTAACTGGGGTAGAATATACTTTGAAACATAGAGTGACACACCTTTACATATCATATTATCACAGAGGAGGGTGAGGACAAAATAAAGATTTGAAGAAATAAAAGGACCTTGCTTAATTTCTCTAGTATTGGCAAGTGATAACATATGCTGGAAAGTAAGTATTTAGCAATGTGGAAAGACAGTGACCTGAACACTTTGAGAGGCTCGGTCAGTACAGTGAATGTATCCATTGGTAACTGATCAAGTTGAAGGTCATGCAGTGAAGGCGCTCCTCCACAACTGGAGATGCTCTCAGGGGCAGTAACTCTTTTATTCTTCGCTACAATATCATCAATCTGGTTCCATCTTCTGACAAGATCAGATTTGACCAGCTGCACATACATGTTTGCAAAAGAGGGAACCACAATGCAGTCTTTCTGAAAAATAAAACAATGTACTGTAGAAAGATACACTGTAAATATATGTACATTCCTGGGCATAAAAATTAACAGAACCTGGGTAATATTATATTATGACACAGATTAAGTGATAATTTCTGGGTAAATGAATTTGTTCATTTCATTTTATCTTTTAAGAAAGAAGTCATGTTGGAAAATTAGTGTCCCATAATTTATACAAAAGCAGAGACAAACTGCTGTCAAACTAAGTACACATTGCCACACATGAAACTATAATAACATTACGCAAGATGCCAATGCAGTTTCCATAAAGAATCATTTTGTCAGCTTTATTAGGTTTAACACACACCCCTATAGCATAGTGTCAATTCACATTCATGAGCTGATACACATATACAAAAGATACACCCAAATCATTGCCTCTTGTTGAGTGGTTAGTCTCAGTCACTGACTTGAAATCACTGTAACATCTCATTACGGGTCATTACTTCAAGCCTTGCTATCTACAATCACTGTTTATGTGAGAAAGTTGGCAGCTTCTTACAGAGGTTAGGGTTCTAGTACAAGTCTTTTCCAGGAACAAAGTTGATGCAAACTGCCTGCCTGTAAAAATGACTAAAATATGGTTGAATCAGGTGTTAAATCCATACAACAACAACAACAACAACAACCTCTGTTCATTTACAGGAAAACATTGTTAATGTCTGATTTGCAGTAAAATCATGAAGTAAACTGTTTAAAACCACACATCAGCCTCAGCTACTTCAAAGCTGCGTCATTTCAAACATGTACAGTGATGTTACACATATCTTTACCAACACTTTCTAAGTCCAACAAGGGCCATAATATGCACTTAATTCTGTCACGTGTTATCTAACTTACTCGCCTGATAACCCTAAACACTTAAACAAATTTCAAATTAAATTCCTTAAGTTGTTACTAAGATTGTGTCCAAGATTGAAGCTTGCATGCAAAACTTTAACAACTGCACAATGCTTATGTAATGGTGACTGCAACAGCTCACCTTATATTCTCTAAATCTTCAAGCTAAAAGTAAGTGTTGAGGATGCAAATAATTGAAAATTGCTCTTGATTTTCTTCTAAGGTATTTGGAAATAACGAATGAATTGTGAAAATGTTACCTCTAGAAGTTCCTTGTGTGCGTGAGTAAATGTCCCTATGGCCCCTTCTCCAATTAGTTCTGTATCAAAGACTTCAGTTACCAATATATTTGCTCTATGCGGAAGGTCTTGACCTTGATAGCACAATATATTTACAATGATTATGCCTCAATTTTATTGTCATATAAAAGAACAGTGTTTTTACTAAGATACCATGTGACCACTACAAAAGGTACAGTCAGTCCTGTGACAGCATCTTACTATAGTATATTTACTAGTAACAATTTCTATAGAAAATATATGTCACGTATTTCCAGTTACTGGCAGACATCCAGGGAATGCAGAAATCCCATAATAAATTTGTTATTGGTATAATATCTCTTTGTGGCACAGTAATATTGTCAACCTTCGGGGAAAACTGTCACACTCTCGTTGTGTGACAGTAATCTCTATAGGTTGACATTAGTACTGTGATATTTATATACTATGTTCCCTATGTCACTCTTCAGTGCCATTAACTGCATGACATTTCAAACATGTACAGTGATATAACACATACCTTCGCCAACAGTCAGCTCTGTGGAACGTTTAGGCACCAGTTTAATCTTGTCACCATATCCATTCTCTCTTATGATTTTTGATGCACATTCAGCCATGGGTTTGAATGCCTGTGTTTAAATAAATTCACTCTAACTTAATGTGTAACCTAGTTTTAAAACATGAATCTTCAAGAATCTAAAATTTTTACAACATTTAGAAATTAACAATCTGCCTGCTAATGCAACGAAAATATTTTAACAAAAAAGTAAGAATTGACTAGTACTGTCAGGTTCTAATCAGTATTGACTGTGCCCCAAACCCCTAGTGAATCAATATTGACTTCCCCCAAACCCCTAGTGAATGGTCATACTTACCAATCGATTATCATGTAAAAATTTCTAAGGGTTCAGAGGATACAGAGCCCGGCCTCTATGACCCAATTAAAAATCTACCCTTCCTTCATATATTAGCTACTTTTGTACCAAGTCTGGTTACAATAGCTCACTTTTACCTAGATTTATAAAGATATGTGTGAGGGGGCAGGATGTAACGAGATGGGAAATGAAGAAACATGATGGGACAATACAGCCCTCCCCCCTCCACACAGCCTGTTTTGTGGGGGTATAACTATGAAAGATCAATGAAGTTTCATCAATTACATTTGTAGTTATCTAACATCATCTTTTATTTTAAAGTTTTCCTCTGAACCAGTACAATGTCATTACTGCCCCTGTTAAAATGAATTTCTGTTACCTATCAACTTGCATATTCCTGTTACCAAGCAACTCAAAATATTTTGTTACCTAGCAACTAGCATATCCCTGTTACCCAGCTACTCACACTGACCCATTGCCATTATCTAATATCTAGCCACCCATAGTTTCCTGTTACTTCGCAACTCACATTATTCCTGTTTAAAACCTTAGTATCAACTCACATATTCCTGTTACCTAGCAACTTACCTCACAAGCATAAACTGAATCAGCACCAAGCTTTGCTGCCATCATAGAAAGTAAACCAGTTCCAGTACCAATGTCAAGGACATGCACTGGCTGACCTCTCTGTCTCATCTTAGAAACTGCTATTTCTAGACCTTTGTAATACAACTGGTTCTGAAAAAATGTCAACGCTCAACTGATAGATAGAACTCTTATGAAAGAAAAAAAATGACTCTTTATTCAATACATTCTAGTCTCCATTTGACTTGATATCCAATATTTCTTAATTGCAGAAATCGTTTTAAGCAGACTTTGAAAGTTGAAACATTTTCTAAATTGATCAATACTCTTATTGCCAACTGTATTTCTTTTACCACACTGTAAAATTTACTTCATTAAGTGGCAATGAAAGGCTATCGCTGCTGGAAATAATGATATACTGGACACTTGATTTAGAACAAAAATAAATCAAGCTGTCCCGCTAAACTAAAACTATGACTAAACTTGCTGCACTGGGCCTCATTGGTCTAGAAGTAACAGCAGTCCTAGGTAACCCGGAGTATTGAAGTTCAATGTCCAGTCAGGTTCCCCGAGATATGCCCAGCAGCAAGACATCTGATGCCATATTAATGTGCCTAAATAGCTGTAAATTATGGGTTATCAATAATGAGAATTGCTGACTCTCTCTCTGAAGGTTCAATCATTGGTAGTCTCAACATAATTTATGTATTTTAAACCTCTCAAGCTGAGACTTCAGAACTTTTATCAAACCTTAGTTTTGATATCAGATGTTAGGTTTTATGGCAGGTGTTAAACATTTTTGTGATGATAACAGACACAACATACCAACTGATAAAATACTTAATACAATATAAACTTACTCTTTCAGTGTCATGTAACATGTCAGCATAGGCTGATCTGAAATGAAATGTCATGAATGAAAATAAAACTTTGTATGGAAGTACAATCAAATAATTAATAAATCAAAGGAAACAGTGTTGCCGTCACAAACTTTGAAAAAAAGCATCAATACAATATTCATACTCAGTGTCTATTCTAGGACACGCGCTTGCGGGATTCATGCTATTTTTTAAAGATCGCGCATATTTTTGTAACATGTGCATGAAAAATCCCGCGAACAAATCAATTAACTCAAAATCTGCTGAATTTCCAGTTGGCATATTTGTTTACATGAACATCGGAAAAGTGGAAGGGAGGAAACTAGGGATGTAATCGATTCAAACGATATTGATATATCCACGATAAAACATTTTCTATTCGATATCGATTGCCATTTTGAAAAATCGTATATCAAATTTTTATAATGTTACACCGTGCAATGATCTACAGTTTCACGTTCGAAAATTCCATCAAAACTCAACCAGAATATCAACAATCACTCTACCAAGAGTTCAGTGTTTAATGAAATGTGGTCTCATAGGCAAAAATATTTCAGCACTGCAACACCAGAACCATATGTTTAGTACAAATAAAGTCAAGAGATTTGGTAGAATATGTAGTCAGTGACTATTTTGGAAAACGAACAATTCAAAAACGCCCCCATATCAAAAATATTTCTAAATTGGGTATATCGAGGTATAAATTTTAATCAATGAATCTAGAGGAAAACTAGGCTCTAATATAGATTTGTTGTTCAAAAGTATCTAAAGGTATTAACTATGTATCAATTCTAAAAAAAAGCTTTCGCTTCAAAACAATTTTGAATCGGTTTGATTACATATAAATAAAGTGCAGTCATGTCAAAAAACGAATACGTTTTTCACGTTAAAGCACATTGATAGTCTGTACTTAAGTATAGAATATCGTTTAAACACTGTCCCTTGATAAGTGCATATGTAAAACCAAAAGGTCTGTACACAGTAAAACCTATTGACACGATGACTAAAAACAGGTGCTTATATTGCCCTCATTTTTTTGGATAACGAAATTTTTTAGTGAGGGGGAAATTAACGCTTTTTGAATTTCTAGAATACGCTTAATGCATATTATCATGTATAAATGGCCCCAGGCCATATTTAAAGACAAAATGAATTGTCCGGTTTGTAGACAGGCAAAAACATGGACATATAGTCTCACTATTTGCAAACGAAGGCAGACCATTTTTGCAGGTTGACAGTAAACCTTTTAGGTCTCACTTTGATGTGCTAAATATGTATTTAGGATTTTACATATTGGAATTTTAGTAAAATATCAGATCAATGAAAGGGGTCAAACTTAAACACCAAATTATTCGGCCAATGGACAGTTAGCAGTAATAATGTTGATTATTCGATATAAAAAATAAACGGAACACGTAAACAAACGTTTGATCGTGAAGTATGTGTTAAGGTTTGTATTTAATGGGGTTGAAATAAATGTCCCCTGGGTCATTAAAATTTGGGGAAAACGAACAATTCAAAAACGCCCCCTAGATCAAAAATGGGGGCGTTTAAAAGGGGGTATACAGGTATGTTTATAGAGTAATAGAATAAATGACTCCATGTGCTTTGTTTCAGGTATCTAAATGTATTAACTATGTACAATTCTATATAAGAAGCCGTTTCTACAAACACTTTCAAATGTAACAAGCTAAAGTTACGGAAGTTTATAGGTATCGAATATTGCTTTAATATACCTTGCTATTATCTTGTATTGAAAACGTTAATCATCTTCCCATTATTCCCGAATCCATCTGTCCAGTAATTCTATTGACAAGTGTCACAAAAGTGCTCATTTCCGTTTTTTGGATAAAGAAATATCGTGAACATCAATGTCATGTTGTCAATATACGTTTACATCATTTCGTGTTCTGGTTACAAAGAACGGTAATTAAACAATAGTAAGATAAAGAACCGAGAATATTAGAAGTCTAAGACGAAAAACGTAAGGACAAAAAAATAAGATTAATTTTCAAAACGAAGATTCGATTTTTGCTTTTTGTCAGATTTAGTGCCTTTTAGTTGCATTTGAGCTTAAATGTAGTCATTAGAATTTTATTCAAAATCAAGACTTTTAGTTAATCAATCAATAAATGAAACTTTGCACAAAGTTTCGTTACCGGACAGTTGGCCAAAAGCTCAGGCAATGTCGATATAAACAAATAAAACGGTGAACATGTAAACAAACGATATTTGAAGTCGATATGTATGTATTACCAAAAGGCTTTTTCAATTAATTACTTAAAGCATATTGCGACAACTTTATGTTCATGTTACAGTGAAATTTAAATTTCCAAAACATTAGGTCAGTAGATATTAAAGATCTACAGACATTGCCTTTATTTACTTCCGTCTATAGCCTAGCTTCGAAGCAGGTCCTCTAGTATACTAAGCGGACACTTCGTATCATGTTGCCATAAAAGTTAGCTCCATGGCAAGGAAGTACAAGCCCTGCCATATTAAATAGGCAAGACCTATGAAAGTGGTGGAACCTATGCTGGCCCGGCATCGGCGATCTGGCGGTATCTCAGAAAACCTTGGCTAAGTTTTTCAGAAAAACAGATTTAGAAAAATTTCAAGAGTACATTCGAGGATTGGCAGTTGTGAAACTTTTCAGCATACTTGTTTACCATCAAAACCTCCATCAACGACAAAGCAGCTGATGAAATTGTCAAGGTCCATTTTGACAGAAAATTTCTTAAATATAGACATCAAAATACCAGTTAAATTTAGCATTTTGATAAAACTTACTTTTTTTGTATAACCTCAATATATATTCTATGGAAACCATTAGAGGTATTGCTTAGATAATATTTAGGCTCAAAAACCGTTTACCATCATTGGTGTTAAATATCACAGACAGCCAGCATTGGTACCTCTTAGTGAAAGTTCAAGTTTTGACATGAATCTTCAATAGCTCCCATTACGACATAGTAAGTGAAGAAGACATTAACCTTGTTTATTGCAGGGTAAAATTCACGTTTTTGCCTTAAGCAAATCAAATGGTTAGGATTTCCTGCTTTCTGAAACTGCTGATATGCATTAAATACCTCCAGCATAGGTTCCCCCCACTCTGTAGGCAAGAGAATAACTCAGGAATTTATTTTTAAAAAATTAAGGCCCTTTATCAGGGCCCAGAATCTTGGTTAAGAAACATTTGACCAGTCCACTAATTGACATCAACTATCCATTGAGATCATTAATCTGAAGGTTGGAATACTTGTAAAGAATATGATACCAAAACATGGGCAGGAGAAGGTAATTCAAACTTAAGGAATTTTACATGAATTGAATGGCCCTTTATACTTTGCAAAGTTAAAACCTGCAATAAACGGCAAATTGTTGACATAATTCAATAGAAAAATGGTACATTTAATTGGAGTACTATTACAATCATGAGACCATCTGTAACAAGCGAAGATAACTCTGTAAAATGCTTCTTTGATTTGTACTTAGGAATTCCTAGTTAAAGTCTTGGAGGACTTAACTGTCAAGTTTTGTCTTTATAGGCAAGCATAAAAACGGTGCATCGTCTATAAGTCTTGTTTAGTAACACTCACAGCAGTGCATAAAGCTGAAATATTACACTGGGTAAATGTAACTCGTTAAAATTATTGCTTTGAGCTAGATTCAATTAGGTCCTCTAGTATCCTAAGCGGACACTCTATCATGTTGCCATAAAAGCTGGCTCCATGGGAAGGAAGTACAAGTGCCGTATTATACCTTTACTACATACACCCCCTCCTTACCAGAATTAGTCCTTGATTTCTTGGAGTATGAATGTCAGTGGGACTTTCTAAGGGAGCTATCTCTTCAAAACATGTGGGTTATTTACGTTGGGCACCAAATGTAACCGTGAAAAATACTTCACCCGAAGCTTGATTTGAACTCGGGTCCACCAGTACCCTAAACGGACACTCTACCACGTCTCCATAAAAACTAGCTCTAAATTTGAAAGACCTTGCTCAATGGCAAGGAAGTACAAGTGTCGTACTGTCATACCATTATACGTTTACCACAAATTTTTGGCATGTTTTTTTAAACTTTACAATAGACTGATCTTTTTGTCAGCAGAACTATGGCAAACAGGCACAGAGAACATCTGTCGGGTTACCTTGGTGCTCATAAATCTGGTAAAGCAGCTGGTGGCTCAGTAACCAGAGCTAAGCAAACTACCAACACTGAATCTGCTAAGAGGTATTTTTTATTGTGCAATGTAGATATGAATTAAAGGTCTTATAACAATGACAAAAGCTGAATTGGCAAAGCCTAGCATAATTAAAAAAGTCCAAAAAAACTATCCTATTGGCACCCATATCAAATAATTTGAGTAGGCAAGGCTACATCGCCAGAACCCATGGTTAATTTCTTTTGCTTCTCTCCAGTCAATGAAGTGTAACATGATGCATAACGCATAGCTTGGGTTACTGAAGATGGCAAGGCTTAAGCACTCTTAAATTATTTTATCATTGATTTAGATGATTGTTTAAATATGTTATTTAGGTACATGTACTGGTGCCACAAAAACAGTGTCAATCAAGGTGTTCAGTTTTGCTAATAAATTTACTGTCTTCTCAAATTTCATACAGACGTCATTGGTACAATGATCCTTTCTATACTGCATATATTCTTAATTATTTAAAATTACCATTACATTGTTTTCCAGTCAAACAAAGGATGTACCTGTGATGTTCACTTCCAGTGCCCGGTCTCGGGCTTCCTACCTGTCAGCAAGAAAACAAGCAGCTGTAAAAATTACCGGGATAGCAACAATAAACCAGTAAGCTCTGCATTTTACTCAGTGCACATTCTGTTAAGGTCAAAAGCTATTAGTTAATGATAGGTGTTGTTCTGGAGAGGCCTATTCCTTATATAATAGACTCAACAGGAAAGAAAATGTGCGTGTCTTTTTAGGGAGGTTGTTGCTCTAGGGATGTGTCGTTCAGAGAGGTTGGACTGTAGTTGTTACTTTGAACCTCGGTCATCCAGATTTTTCATATAAAAAAATGGAATTATACATCACTGTGATATATTATTAAACTTATATACATGCATTGAATACAATGTCTTTTCACAGTTTACCAGATGAATTGCTGTTTAAGATATTCAGCTTCCTTGATGCAGGGGACCTGCTGATGGGAGCCAGGGTTTGCAAAAGGTGGCTACCCTTAACTAAAGACAAGTATTAGACTACAATTATTTTTCATTGAACTTTAAAGTTAACAGAAAAACATAACAAATTTCAAGTCCACCTGAATATGGACTGGGGAAATGGGGGGGCCACCCCCCCACCGGAAACCCCTTTTTGGGGGGGGGGGGGGGCGGGGGGGGATTTTGGTGACCAAATTTGAGTGGTCACATGATTTTATGTTGAGTACCATGGGTTACAATTGGAAAAATCACCCGGCGTGTACTGTATGCTCAGTGTCACATGATTTATGTTAGTACCGGGTACAAAGACATGTTATACAGGAGCTTTACTTTATTCTCAGAATGCTTGAACAAGATACTTTGGGGTCTCTGACGAGTGTAGACTATGATCTGTTTGGTAGCGGTGTAGTTTGCTTATGGTCTACACTGTTTACTTGATAGATCCCTAAGAAACAATTTCCAGTATTTGTGTGCCATATTAGATTCTGTTAGAAAGCAAAGAGGGTTTTTGCATATACCTTGATACATTGTTAGAAAAAAATTGAGTAGTGGTATAATATATATCTTGATTCATTCTGTACGAAACTGAGTATTGGTATATCTTGATACATTCTGTAAAGAAACTAAGTAGAGTTTGTATTTGAAAATTAGTTTCAATGGCTAAAGTTTGTATATAAGGACATCATTACATGTTTTTCAGTTTTTTATGGAACAAGATATTCATAAAACACTGTGGACAGCAAGAAAAAGCGGCATCTAGCCAGGATTCAAGTGAAAGGAACCCAGCATTCCTTCGTAAAAACCAATACATTAAAAGGTAGAATGTTTTTCATAACTGTTTGTCAACCGTCAACAATTGGCTGTATTTGCTCTCTAATGCAATATTAGCACCAAGGTGGCATTGATCATATAGATAGATGAAATCTCAACCAATCTCTGATTAAACAGTGCTTGATGAGGTTCATTATATCATTTTGTGTGCACTTGCCCTTGCAATATCTGATCTAATAAATTTATCAAATTCCAGTATATCCAGCAGCCGAAACAAGAAAGCACTTGTACTGTTAAAGAAGAAAAGTCCATTTACTGGACTACCTAGAGACACAGACAAAGCTTTGAAGTAAGTCTAAGTGATTTTGGCTTGTGTCTTTATTAGTCACAAACGGTCCATCAAAGATCGTTTAGGGCTATAGGTTTGCGCTTTTCTGTCTGTCAGGTGACTCCGGTCACTCGTGTAGTCAAAGGTCACACATATCTCTCAAACCTCTTGAAGGATTTTCATGAAACTTTTGTCACATGTTCATCTGATCCTGTCGTATTCGGTTTAGGGACACTCCATCCACTTTTTTAAAATAATTTTCTGTTAGGTAACTGGCCATTCTAAGGCAACATGCTATATATAGACAGGTACAGTGCAACCTGTAAGTAATGAACACCAGCCAAACGAAGCTAAAGTAGTCTTGGTTGATAGATTTTCTACAATAATTGAACTGTGCACTGTTTTCTTTCCACTTTCCAACTGTGTTTATTTTCAGGGTGTTATTATTCATGGGTTGCCTTTAACACAGGTTTGACTGCATGTATTTATGTAATTTTTGATGACTTCAGTGTGAGAGTTCTTTGCTCAATATTTTGTGTTATAAGCCTATTAAATCTCTAGGCACATGCAAATTGGCCCCCAAGTGGGAAGCAAGGTCTGTAACTAATACTACAGTATGGCACCAAAAGCACATAATTTTTAACAGAAATTTTTGATGACAACTCTATCAAACAATGTCATTACTTGTAGTTATTATGTCACTCAACATTGCATCCAGTTCTAGGATGTGCTTCTTAAAAGGGAAAGGATACAGGTTTGTCCCTTTTGTCATTTCAGGTCAGCCGGAGTGTATTTCCAGCTAACTCTGGTAGACCATCACCAAGATGAGCATGTCTTGAACAGCAAGGATGTGTTTTACCATCACATGTCAGTAACACCCAGATGGTATGACCTTGAGATGCCAAAGGTCAAAAATATCAAAGAAGTACGGATACATGCTGTTAATCCCTTATTTTTTCATAAAAATGGGACTGCAGTTGTGAATAGGTATGGGAATAGATTATTTTCAGCAAATATAATTTTGGGTGATGTTATTTTCAATCAAATATGTTTGATCATGATCTGCAATGTTTGCAATTCAGTCAGTAAATCTTCAGTCAGCATCCCTATGAACAGTGCATGGTACTGTCTGTATTGAAATATGGACCAGTCCATTTTTGGAAATTCAGCTGGTAAGTGTTGATTTAGCACAATGTGTGCAGATACAAAAAATGTACAGTCAAACTTGTGCTAACGGCCACCTGTTAATAGCGGCCACCTGCGGACAACGGCCAGTCTGAACTCCCTCCGTCCAAATTTGCTCTAAAAAGGGCCGGGAATAGCGGCCACCTGCCGTCCGCGGTCAGCGGCCAGTAAAAAAGCTTCCCGTCATCGGGTCCGTGATGCGAACAACGGCCACTGAATTTTTTACAGCTGGCTGAATCAGAGCATTTTGTTTCTTTGTAAAGTTGTTTGCACCTCAAACTACGGGCACAATAATCAAAGATGCTTTTGGTGATGAAAAGAAGTGCTAACATTTAATTGTCACCTTCACACGTGAAATTAATCCGTTCAAACTGTCCGGTAATTGCTTGATTGTTTATTTGATGCAGAACATCTTCGCAATTTGGAGTCTCAGTTTTCATTGTTTGTGCAACTAAATAATAATTGTTTATTTCAGCTAATTAATGCATTCATGTTTAGTAAACTGTTTGATTTATTACAATCAAACTGAAAAACACACACTTTAATCTCGTAAATAGCTGTTGTTGACGCCGCGAGGAATCGCGGCGTCAGTATTGAATAGGTTTCAATTTTGGACCATGGGGTTGCATAATCGAATAGGGAGCAGCCAACATTATTATTGTAAATCTAAACTATGTTCTATGTATGAAAAATGACTTTTATGAATCATTAAATTGTATTAAGTCATTAAAAAACAATACAATACAAAATACATATGTCTCCTTCCCTTATTTCAAAACTTTGGACACATTTAATGAGTATTTAATAACTTTTCCACAAACTCGTAGACCACGGGTTTTTTATAGCTTTGTTTACGGACCTTACGACCCGATTCATCAAAGCTCAGAAAAAAAGATTCGGAAGATGTTTTGCTATCTTAAAACACTCAGATAATAGAATACATGGCGCCAACGTGAAAAATCAATGAAAACCCATTTTAATTACTACATATGGGACTTTAATATTGAAACTGTCCAGAAAAACCGTTCACCCAACTATGCAATACGTAGGGCCCTAACGGAATTCCATTCCATCATTTGTAAACAAAAACAATAATCAGCCAATGGAAGTTCTGTAAAATGTATACGTCACAGCATAATTAATCATGTGGATTTCGTCTCTTTCCGCCATATTGCTAGAGTCGGGAATAAAAAGAAAGAAAAATCCACATTACCAGCTACAGGGAGGGAGGGGCAGGTATATCTGTTTTACAGATAGTTCTTTTTCACAATATTTAGACCCGGTGTAAATTATATTTTTGCCTCTGCTTCCTATTAACAGACCTGTGATTCAGTGAAATTGTGGGAGAAGCCATGGTTATAAATAGTTTTGTGTATCAGTTCCTTGGTATCTAAAAATAGCCAGTGTAAAATTAGCATCCGAAAATAATTAATGTTGTGAGAAAAGAGGTTTTTAATTATCACAATAGACAATCAATATGGAAGTTACATAAGGGTTTAGTATTATGCAAATTACTAATAAAAACTTTATTTTTATAAATCAGTTTCATAAACAAAAAGCTAAATACACAGAGGCACGGACCGGTATTACTGATTACCGAAAACAACTTTTTACCGGAAACAACCGAAAACAAATGAGATTACCGGAAACAAGTCTTAATTCAATAGTTTTTTATGTTAAATACACTTTTTATTATTCTAAATGATAAAAATTAATGTATTTGTTGAATATGTGTAATTTTAGAATGATAGGTTAGGTTTTAAGCAAATTAGTTCGATGTAACTTAGTGTGTACTTTATGTTGTAACGATTACCTCCCTTAGACGGTATTAAAAACCCAAAATCATTGCAATCACGGACCTATATACACTTGTGTATAGGTCCGTTTTCTATTAGAAAAAAGTATTACTTTTCTTTTTTTGTATTTAAATAGGTCGATAAATTTTAGCGATATTTTTTGTTCAAGTTCCTTGACAGTTTAACAACTTATCTGCATTTCCAGTTACGAAAATTCCCATGAGTGAATGAAAATAAAAAAACAGAAACTAGAAAAATCATTTAAAATCTTTTTATTTGCATATATCATTACAAGGATGAATAAAACAAATAACATAATTAACATAATGTGTATATAGGTCCGTGACAGAGGTAATGATCATTTTATGTAGTAAAAAAGGGTTCGCTGATGTTAACCACGCACATTTTATAATAGAAACCTGCCCCAGTGCCCATCTCCCAGCCATGCTTCAAAACATGCGCGGCGTCTTTGATGCCTTGCATCAAAATTCGTCTTGTATTTTTTTTTCACAATCGGCAATGAAATCAAACAATGGCAAAGGGGCGTAATCCACGATAATTAAATGATCGTTTCCTGTTTCGAAAAAAGTGATCAGCGTCACAGTTTCTGACTTATTAAAGCGTTTTAATGCCGATTAACTAAATTCTGCCATTGTTGATCCGATACAAAATCATTTTGTATTTGATTTGTCATGTGCGACCGTTTGCAAAATTAAACCAAATCCACGAAATTCGGATAAATCGTTATTCGGTTAATGGTTATGGCATGTTTATCTAACAAGTGATGATGAAACTTGATAAACAATGTTTAGTATGATGAAAATATATCAACTGCCCACACCTCCGAACAAAGGTCACCTGTGAACAACGGCCGTTTTCCTGGTTTCCCTTGACCGGCCGTTGTTCACAAGTTTGACTGTATATGCAATTTTTAGGACAAATTTTAAAGCCTTCTTAAGCCTATTATTAAGGGATTATTTTCTTTTCATGACTAGGGTAACTGCTCAGTATCCCAAACATACCCACATCTTCTTTTGTGTGAACCAGGCCAGCCATTGCAGACGTGATGTTCCAGTGTGGCAATTGGATAACCCTGCAAATTAATTTTGATATTATTGTAAACACTGGAACTGTCCATGTACCTAGAAATTCAAATGCTTCCAGATTAACCAATTAAAAAGTTCTTTAATATGCGTCATAAAGCTCTTGTTTTGGTTTATCTATCACAGCAGATGACAGAATCATTCAGGTAGCTTCAATCATTCTACATGTTAGAGCTTTAAATTTGCATATATGCTAACGTTCATTTGTTGGGGTTTAACACCCATTTCAATCATATTTCAGTCATTAAATTACAGGTGGGCAGTTTACCTTAACACATTCCGTGGAAGGACCAGTACTAGAACTCTATCCTCAGCAAGAAACTGTCATTCTCATTTAAAGAGACATGGTCGGTAGCATGGCTGGAACCTGTGACCCTCAATCTATGAGAGGTTGCAGTGGTTCAAAGACAGGGACTTTAACTGCTCAACAAAGGAGGCGGTTTTTAACTTTTTATATTAGTATAAGGACAATACTATTGAAAACAATCCTTTTTATTTTACAGTCCCTACCAAAGATCATTGCTACTGAATCATAAACTAGATTGGAACAAATGGCTACATACAAATAAGCCAACAGGTAGTGATGATATGGTACATTTGCATGCTCTTCCTGATGGACTGATGTTTGGAACTTGGAAGGTAAAGCTTTCAAAGTGCATTGGTTAAAACTTGACACCAGGAAAACTAATTTTTTAAGCACCTAGGTTAATGTTTGAAACATGGAAGGCAAAGCTGTTGAAGTTTGAATCTTGGAAGGTAAAGTGTTTAAAGTGTCTGTGTAAATGTTTGGAACCAGGAATGTAAAGTTTTTGAATAACTTTAGTTAATGTTTGGAACTTGGAAGGTTAAAGTTTTAAAAGTGCTTTGGTCAAATGTCTGGAAATCGGAAGGTAAAGTGTTTGAAGCATGATTAGAACCTTTGAAACACTGGGGTTAAATTGAGCTTGAGAGATAAACTTGCTTATAATTTTTTTGAACTTAAGAAGTAAAGGTTTAGAAGCACATGTGTTTTTGATGTGCTATAAGGACTAGCTGTTATGCACTTGAAAATGGGAATTTAAAGTACACTTGGTAAGTCATTGGTACCACAAGTTGTTTCAGATCTCAGTGTAAAATAGATGAATCATTGTTTATATGGTTTTGTGCTTTGAAAGGTGTAATGCACGTGAACCTTAGACAATCTAGTTATACTACCTTACTTACCTTATTTAACCTTTCCTTATCTTTACCTTACCTTCAACTTCAGCTCATTTCCACGTTATTTAACCTAAATTTCCCTTCAAATTTAACTTCATCTTACTTTCACTTCCTTCTTTTCTTCCTTATGTTGTTACTTGCTTGCTTATTTGCTTGCTTATTTACTTGCTTATTTACTTACAGGGAGACGGAGAACTTGCATTTGTTTCAGCAGGACTGCACTGCAACCAGTTGGTGAAAAGATGTTTACTTGGCTCTTCTGAAACGTACGTAGATTTATGTATACTGTGACATTGTAACATAGTCAGACCAGTGTTTTAGTCTTTCAGTTTTCGCATTTTAATTGCCCATCACAAGATGTAAGCAATCTGAATGCCTTGTGACAACTGTTACCCTAACTTTCTACTTACCTCCGAAGCAGGCTATGTAGGTTGAATGAAATTAGTTTAACACAATTGTGGTCCCAAAGTCATAGAATTTAACTGTTAAGGCTGCTCTTTTTTCTCATGTACTCATAGTTGTATGATCACTTTGTGGATAATACACCCTTTAAACCTTTCATTAATGTGTCCAGGCCAGCTCCAAATGTCTCGGAAGAGAGAGAAAGTAAATAGGATTGACAAACAGTGTTACGTTAAACGTTCGAATGAGAATGAACGTGAAAAAGTCTTGAAATTCCAGTTTAGATCATAAATTGTTTTGAAAGAAGCATTTTCACTCTTTGCTACATGTATTTGGTTTATCGTGTTGGACCATAACTCTTTTATACGTTCATTAATAACCCCTATGCTTATGACAACCGGGTTAAATGAGTTGCAGGGAAAGACATTTGCTTGAAATTATATGTTACTTTGAGCATTGGAATTAAAGTTACCTTTAAAATGATATTACTGTTCAAAATGGCTGTATCATGACTTGGTCAAAAAGGATGCTTAATAAAAAAGAAATGCTTTGAAAATGATAAATATGATTTTAATTATTTCCATATTGACAGATAGAAATACATGTACTGAACAAATTGGATGTGTCTTTAAATTTGGAAAAGTAAAAAAAGGTTTTCATGATTGAACACTATAATTTTTTTATTACCTAGGAATAAAACTTACAGTTTTATATATTCTGGTTTTAACTTTCGCAATATTACATTTAGGGCTAAAATGTGTGTTAAATGACTTTCTTACCACTTTGAAGGTCATATTTGACACTTACATCTGTATATAACTTAAATGTATACTATATATACTACTTTTTTTCGAACGCCACATGTTAGCTCAGGAAGGCTACCATGGTTCCATATTTTGACAGTTTTTGAAAATACTGAGTATGTATGTTTATGATATACTGTATATTATAGGATGTACGACATTGGTTCTCGCAAAGTAATCAAAGACGACATTGACTCTTCGTATGGTAGGTATTTAGACACATAAAATTTCAAAGCACCAAGATTGAAGTCGACCTATATTGATTCAATCAGCTTAAAATCTACTAAGCCAAACTAAAGATTGCAGAGTTTTATTAGATATTAAGTTTTAACAACGTTAAGCCATTGCTTTAGCTCATTACTAAAGTGGTTTGTAAAGTCTATCACACTGTCATGAGACATCAATTATCATTACAATGTACTTTGGGTAGGATTCAGGAGGAGTAGAAGTAAAATAATTTAAGAAGACCTATTAGTGTATACAAGTGTGCATTTTGTATGTTTCCCATTTAGACTTGTCTGTAGACACACACCAACATACATAGAAGTTTAAAATGCTAAATCTTTATAAGGTTAACTAGGGAATTTTGTCTTTTTTGCCAAAATATATGAAAGATTATGCATGTATCTCCGACACTCCATGATACTGTCTGAAGCAGAACTAGGTTCTAAAGAGCTGATGAATTTAGTCTTGGACTTAAACTGATATTAACAGTATGCTACTTTTCAGGACTACATGATTATCAGTGCACAGTGGAAATAAGGACTTCACGAAACTCAATATGGAGTCAACAGTTCACCTGTTTGTCATGCAGAAAAGAAAACATAGGTATAAAGACATGACCCAAGTTAAAATACATAAAAGCTTTGTAAAGCTTCATTTCAGATCTGTCTGGGCTCGTTTGACTTGTCTTATACAAAGTTGTTAAAAGTAATTATCATTTCTTCCCTTGTATAAATTAAAACTTTTAAGAATCATTTAAGTTTGCATCTAATAGAAATCAAGCAAACCACCTAAGTTTATAACATCTGTTGATGTCAATTCCATTATGTTGATATGTGTGCATGGGTATGTAAAATGAAAACAAATTTTCAGACCAGAGGTAAATTTTAGATTTAACAGAGTTTCTTTTATGTTGCACTAACAGGTTCGGGATATGCAGTGTTTCCATTAATACGTAAAGACTATCACAGTGACCATGTCATATTACAAAAGAACTTACAGTTTCCATGGAAAACAGACGCTTTTAGAGGAATCGTTGAGGTAACTGCAATATGTTGCATATTCTTCATACTACAAATGTATACGCAATTCTGATGTGTTACATGTGCTAAGACATTTGGTTTTAAAACATAAAATGATGTAAAATGTTTTGTTACAAATTAAAAGTTCTTTTACTTTGATGATGAAATTCTTTGTTCTTTAATTCTTCTAAATGAATCGGACCTAATCACCAGTGCCGGTTGTAGAAAAATATTATTTGTACATACTAGTAAACTGCTTTCCTAAAAGTATAAATGTAGTTGGATCCGTGTGATATTCATGTTGTTCTATCTGTAAAGTGTTTTAAATCCGCTTCTTTATTTAGATATTTTAAAATTCCCAAATGTCTTGCGACTTTTTTCACTAATGGCACAACACTTGAAAAAAGTTTAATATCTCTACGGAGTAGAAGAATTATAACACGTTGTCATCAGAAGGACAACATCATCAGAAGGACAAAATAAATACAAGTCCGCGTTGATTTCAATATTTGCTCCTGTTAATCAATTTTAGAACTTGTATCAAATTTTAGAATGTAGCCTGGGTTGATGTAACTGTGCTGGATGAACGGAGCGAGCCATTTTGGTGCATAAGGTGTGTAAGCTGATGAAATACTTGTCTTAACGTTTGGCTTTGGTCATTTGGTTTATTTCAATCTTCATATACATGTATATGCTGTCATTCACACATTATTATGGTTACTGTCAGTATTTCTCTGGCAACAGTGACACAGTTATATCCAAATATCTAAAAGGTCAGTTCCAAAGTGCATTACTGATCCCCACCAGTAAGAAGAAAAAGGATGGCAAAGTGAGTCATATACACAATATAACTTTTTTTCAAAATGGAAGCCAGGATTTGAACCAAAACTGCCTAAAGTAAAACTTCTTATACCTGTTACAGAAGGATTATATAGAGGTATCAGGGGGCCATACTTTTTCAAATAGGATTTCCAAATAGTTGCAATTTTTAACTTTTTGAAGGATAGGATATTAAACAAATATCCTGGTTTGGTTTTATATTGTAAGAAACGTCAGGGAAGCAGGAAATCTGTAAAATAACAAAATATGTATAATTGTATACGGTAAAAACAGTAAGACCACTACACCAAAGATGAATAATGACCTTACATTACTGGCTGACATTCATTTTATAACAAACATATTTATATCTTTTCATTTTCAGCTCACTGGCAAAAATTGCTGAGGAAAGTTTACAGAAAAGTATGTGGCACTTGATTGTTGCATTTTTTAAAGTGAACTAAAGTTGGTCATGTTAAAATCAGATCAAGGAGTTTTTATCTTCCATTGATTAAAAAATACAGAAATCTGCTTTACTTTCAAGGTTCATCTTTTGCTCTTTCCAGTAGCCGGAAATTGCCACTAACATTTATTGCTTTATCCTGAAAAAAATACAAACTTACAAGTATATATATAATCAGGGATATATACGTTAATATAATATATCCTGATATAATAACTTGTACTAACTTTAGTGCAACTATATTTATTAACTGTTAAGAATTGGGATATAATATTTGATAATGTGAACGAACATACCACAAAGGAGGTAATACGGAACAATGATTTATGTAAGCTTGTATCTTTTGTTACAGATTTTGATTTTGATTATTCAAGTGAAGATTCGTACACTTTATGTTTTATGGACGAAAGAGGGAAAATAGAAGCACAGATGAGCAAGGTTTGTTTCCTTTAACTTTGTAAGAGAAGACTGAATATTAATTGATTTTGTAGTATGATAGTTTTCGTAAATTATATATTTCATGTGATTTTTTTTATATACTTTTCTTGATTATTTTGCTTACTTTGTGATTTCTTTGAAGGCCATAATGTAAATAAGGTTGAATTTTATTCATTGTATTAATATGCTACCTTCATGAAATAAAGAATTTATTATTATTATTATTATCATTATTATCATTATTATTGATCATTATTATTATCATTATTATTATCATTATTAATGTTTTTTTGTTAAATAGAACACTTTAGCGTTTATTTAATAATAAGTTGTTGAAATTTAAAATATTAAAAAATTTTAAACACCACTCTAAATTGTCCTTAAGGAAGATTGCAATAAGGGCTAAAGTAATATAATATACTGTGAGAATTTCATTAAAGGCGGAGTGAACCTCAGTATTTGCTGCTTTAGAAGTTGGCTTTAATTAAGGTACCATTGATACATTTTCCTAAATATAAATCACATCAAGGCAATTCACTAAAAACATTGTAATATATTTTCATTTTAAAGGATGATAACAATTTTTGATAACAGTGATGAACTCAAAGTTCAGTTTAGATGCAATAAATACATGGTTGGGACCAAAAGGAGTGGAGATCAGATGTAGCACAAACTTCTCAATTTCCATGGTGACAGATCAAAGCCTCACAGAGAAGATTGTATGTGCTGTTGGCTCTGCATGAAAAAGTGTAAATTTGTGATTTGCTTGCCAAATAGTGCTTACTTAGGTTTATACTGTTATGTGATTCAAGATCTTTATACTAAGGATTTATATTTTCTGTGAAAGCTCTTGCATTTGAGCTGAATTTAATTTAAGTAAATAAGTTGTTGAAATTGAAATATTTTATTGCCCAAAATATCTATTTTCCAAGAACAACAACATTTTTTGAAAGAAATTTCAATCTCCTGGTGAGAACATGGTATGAACAACATTGTCAAACTTACAGTCATTTTGGCTAAAAGTACTGGTTATTAAAATAGCGGAAAAAGGTATTTGTCATAAATAAAGTAAAGGTCAAGAAAAGATTTATAAAATGTGGAGTTTAATGTAAAATGAGTGATTTGTTAATAATATATGACCATTTATTTTTCATAAAAGTAGATGATTGAAAACTAAATATTACATTTTAGTGAGAAAAGGGGAAAAAAATCGATTTTTTTTAATTCCGGCTTTTCAAGTTAAATTTGGAGTACAGCATAAATTGTCAAGGTGTTAATACAAACACTCAGTATTTTTTAAATTGGGGGGGGAGAGGGGTTAAGAATTGGCTGCTTTAGGAAGTTAGGTGGTTGTTTAGGTTGGGTTAAACGTGTAAAGTTAAGGTGACCATTGATACATTTTCACTTTTACAAATATAAATTCACATCAATGGCAATTCACTGAATATAATAGGAGGGGGGGGGAAAAGGGGGGAGAAGGAAAGAAAAGAAAAAAAAGAATAAGCCAGTTATGGTGAAAACAATAATATTTGTTTAATGAGATTGGATAAGGGGGGCGAAAAGGGGGGGGGGTTTTTTGGAAGGAGAAAAGAAAAAATTAGTCAAATAATAATGCTATTTTACAGGAAGATTATGGGGAAAAAACCTAAATTTTGGGTTTTAAGTATTTTTCCATTAACAGCTTTTTTAGTTTTTTTTTTGTCAATTTTTACATAAACGGATGATAACACGAAATTTCTTCATATAAAGGGGGGGGGGGGGGGGGGGGGGGGGGGGTTTTTATTTTTTTTTTTTTTTTTTTTTTTTTTTTTTTTTTTTTTTTTTTTTTTTTTTTTGTTTTTTATAATTTTTTTTTTTGGGGGGGGGGGGGGGTGTTTTACCCCTTCTAAAAGTGTAAATGCACTTTTTTTTTTTTTTTTATTTTAAAAGTACAGTAAATGAACTATAAAGTTCAGTTTAGATGGACAAATAAAAAAAATTTAATGGGGTTTTTTTTTGGGTTTTTGGGAATAATAAAAATGTGATAACATTTAAGTCTTTCTCATATCATGGTTGACACCAGAGAAATATTAATAAATGTCAGGTTTCAACAAATACATGGTTAGAGGATCGAGAGCAGAGCACCAGCTACAAGTGAGTGGAGATCAGATGTAGCACAAACTTCTCAATTTCCATGGTGACAGATCAAAGCCTCACAGAGAAGATTGGTGTAAGAGTCAGGCCAATTACCTTCCAGATTGTATGTGCTGTTGGCTCTGCATGAAAATAGAGCTAATTGATTTGGTGATTTGCTGCCTTAATTAGGGGTAATGTTTTTTTTGTTTTCCTGCTTAAATAGTGTGCTTACTTAGGTTTATACTGTTATGTGATTCTTCGAAGATCTTTATCTACTGAAGGGAGGGATTGAGGGATTTATATTTTCTCCAATTAGAAGAAAACAGACAATTAAAGCAGTCTGTTGCAATTTGAGATCTGAAATTATCATTTGTGTTAGTTTTTATAAAGTTACTTGCAAAAACGACCAAACATAGATTTATGTTCATTAAATTTTCAGGGGTTTTTTTTTTTTTTTTTTTTTTTTTTTTTTTTTGGGGGGGGGGGGTTTTTTTTTTTTTTTTTTTTTTTTTTTTTGGGGGTTTTTTTTTTTTTTGGAATTAAAGTCATAAACTTTTGCTTGTTGTGATTGTTACCTGAAGTTAGATTTTCTGAAGTCAATATTTTTTGTTTTGCTTATTTCAACTTTTTCAAAACGCAAATTTCATGTAAAACAATGAACTTAGAGTTGTTTCTAGCAAATCAGGTTAACATATGTTCAAAGTATCAAAGCCTTGGTGCATTGGTGTCGCGTTCGCCTCAGGATCGGAGGGTCCCGGGTTCGGTCCCCACCAGTGCCCAAGTAGTGGCAGTGTCCTTGGGCAAAAAATAGATAATACCACATTGCCCCTCTCTCTCCGAGGTTTATTCCATCTGTAATGAGTCTCAAGAGCGATTAATTTAAGTTAAGAGAACTTGTTTCGCAACCGAGAGTAAATAAATTAGTATAAAATAATGATGAAAGAGCCTGAACTTGTAGCATTAATGCATCAAAAGGTAAACACTCTAACCCTCTGAAATAAAAAGTAGCAAGAAAATACATTTCAAATTTTATTGTCATAAAAACTTCATGTGAAAATACTGAGAGTATTATAATGATTACACTATTTGCACTTCCTCTTTACTTATTTATCACTCCTTCATTCTCTACAGCACATACCCACTCAAGCATATTCACACAACACATCACTATTCAACTTATTTCTACACAACACAAACAATCGCAACGCCCACCCATAACACAACCACATTCTACACGTTCACACAACACAAACGATCGCAACGTACACCCACAGCACAAACACATTATACACGTTTACACAACACAAACAATCGCAACGCCCACCCGCAACACAAACACATTCTGCACATTCACACAACACGAACCCACACTACATAATATCCACTATAAAGTATATAAGAAATTCGAATAATTGAGTATTGTTTTCTGAAACACATCCAACTAATTGAAAAACAACAAGAGCTGGAAGAGGAAAAAGTGATGACATACCTGATTGATGTGTGATAGTTAGAAAAGTATGTGATACAACAGTCAAAAAATGTTTCAATTGTTTTCTTTTCTTAGTCGCACATAACAGAATAAAAAATACGACACATTGAGAGATATATACATGTATAGCCGTATTTCTGTGCCCGTCATTTAAACAATCTTGCTACACGGGGCGCCGTTTATTTACACTATACCATCTGCATTACGGTCCAATAAAATCTTATTTAGTTTTAATTTTTCTAAAGGAATTCTGTGTTCGTAGTGAGGCCACGTTTTTATCAGCGGATGGAACCGTTTGCCAGGACTTTCAAACATAGGTCTTGCATCGCAATGGGCATATAGCTTGTAATCGGGCATTATTTTCCCTGTTAGTATTCCACAGTCGATGACATTTTTTATGGCTTCCAGTGCCGGACCGTTAGGTAAGACTTCGGTGAAGTTGCCAATTACCGCGATTGATATCGAGATATTGTTCCAGCCGAGAGTATGGGCCCCAGACCTATCAAAGCCACGAGCTTCGTAAGCGCTTCCGTCTTCGCCGACAACAAACGAATACCCGATGTCATCCCAGCCTGAAAATAATGCAATGCGACTATATAACTAAGTGAAAAGACAACCTAGCTACGGCTATTTTTTATACCGAATGCACTAAATAGATGGAATTGAATGCATATGCTTGCGTACGACATGCCATGGCCTACGTGTATGGTATACATTATATATAAAATAACGTACAGAAAGGTACCCTGTCAGCTGTCTGATTGCCTACCGAAATTAATTTATAACTATCACCTACAAACACCTTTCAACACTGTTATTAAGATTGCACAACGCCGTGAAAGCCGGTGCACGAGGTCACTACACAGTACCTATGGACGTACGCCGAGAGCCACCATAATGAGTTACCTCTGACATCCATGTGAAATTCTTGAACTTTTTGCATCGCCTGTAAGCATTGGCTTTGTGTCGTGCATCTTTTCTGTGCTGTGTGGTGAATAAACACTATGCTGACCGGGTTAGCTATGTAATTTGCATGTCGCGTGGTTCGCGCTTGCCATTCAGCACGTGTTTTAATGTATGCGCATGCGTCGTTGGGGTTTAGTAATCCTCTGCTGCAACTTGCACGACCCTCACATTTTAGACGCGGTTGAAATTCATGTTTGTAATATTTATCAAACGGATAAGTGTCGGCAGCTAACCCTACCGGTAAAACATGGTCCAATCCTTGTATATCTATAAACAAAAACATAATGATGTACATGAAGTCCACTGGCAGTTTTAGTTTGTTGTCATAATAATTTCCTTAACAGTGTTTAATTTTAAATAACCAAAGTAATGGAAGTTATATTGACCGATAATAACTGCAGTGTATTTGTATTGTTTTACAAACCTTGTTCGACATCTGTAGGTTTAATTAACTCGCTTTTAAATAATTTTATTTATTTGATTGCTCCATTTTTTTAGATATAACAAAATGATGAATTGAATACTCTGGCCTATGTAAGTTTTTTTGAATAAGATTTTATGTGTATTAAGTAGCGACAAAAATATTGTCATGGACAACGAGTCCTCATTTTGTTAGTATTTCAAATGTTATGGTGCCGCTATATCGCATAATAAACGACACGACCGAAAGTAACGATGTACGCCCTACATGAACGCAACTAACCCGAAATTAACAATGATACGACCCAACATCGAACGGAACTGAACCCGAAAGTAACGATGGTACGACCCAACATCGAACGGAACTGAACCCGAAAGTAACAATGATACGACCCTACATCGAACGGAACTGAACCCGAAAGGAACAATGATACGACCCAACATGGGATGTAACTGAAACCGAAAGTAACAATTATACGACCAAACATCGAACGTTACTGAAGCCCAAAGTAACGATGATACGACCCAACATCGAACAGAACTGAACCTGACAGTTACGATGATACGACCCAACATTGAACGTTACTGAAACCGAAAGTAACAATTATACGACCCAACATCAAACGGCACTGAAACCGACAGTAACAATGATACGACCCAACATCGAACGTAACTGAAACTGAAAGTAAGATGATACGACCCAACATCGAACGGAACTGAACCTGAAAGTTAGTGATACGACCGAACGTTACTGGAACCGAAAGTAACAATGATAAGTCACAACATCGAACGTTACTGAAACCGAAAGAAACGATGATACGACCCAACATCGAACGGAACTGAAACCGACAGTAACAATGTTACGACTCAACATCGAACGTTACTGAAACCGAAAGTTACTATGATAAGACCCAATATTGAACGGAACTGAAACCCAAATTAACAATGTTACGACCCAACATCGAACGAAACTGAAACCCAAAGTAACGATGATACGACCCGAACGGAACTGAATCTGACAGTAACGATGATACGACCCAACATCGAACGTAATTGAAACCGAAAGTAACAATATATACCACTTGAAAATAATAAAAGAATATATCATCATATTTCAGGTGTCATAATGGTTGATACTTATTAAAAATAGTCTGCTTACCAGATGTTGACTTTGAACCGGATATAAGTCCCAGTGCAAAGAGAACAAGAAATCGAGTCGCCATCTCTTCAGTTTAAGTCTGATTCATATCTAATTTTAAATATTTAGTCACGTTTATATACAGATGTATTTTTTTTTTTTTTTTTTTTTTTTTTTATATTTTTTTTTTTATTGTATTAGACGCCTAAATACATTTCCATAGACTTATATTATAAGGCTTCGGGGGGACCACCCAAATTCCACCACTATTAATGCTACCCTAGTCCCACATAAAAATAACAAAATTTATATATGTGATCCTACCGTTATATGAGGGTCGTTCCCCCTTTTGTGGCAGTTTTAGTGGTCACCGACCAAATATGTCATATTTTCACTAATTCGATTATTCCAGATCCTCTTTTTTTTTTTTTGTGATTATCATGAAGCGATCATTTCAAAATAATTTAGCCTGTTTCGCCAATCAGAATCAACATCGAATAACGACACCCCTTTATATATTATTTAAACGTTTTATCGTAATACGACAAATATTAAACAAATATTTAATCGTTCAATTAAATCTATTTAGACATCAAGACGATGTGCAGAAACCATGCCCCAACCACACCAGTTATATCTTAAGGTCACACTTAGCGGTCACTGTTTTTCCGAGTCCGCTTTTTAACTCGTAAATCCCTGAAGGGATTTTCTGATGTAATTTTGGTCAAATGTTAATATCGTCAAGAAAACATGCAATACCCATGTTCTTTCATACTCCGCTACTCAATACTTTATTTAGGGGTGATTGTTTTTTCCTAAATCATTAAAGGATTTTGATGATTGTGTGCGCATTTTTAAGAGGTAACCACTATTTTGAAGCTTAACTAATGCGAAATACATTCATATTACTTAACAAATAAAATTATACCCTTGTGGAATAAATCGAATACAATGCATTACAGGGGTACATTAACGGTAGAATCTTTCAGAAACTGGACAATTTTAAGAACTCGTTTAAGCGATATTTTGGAAAGTAAAGTAACGGAGTATCTTCTATAAATTATGGCTACTGGTGCTCCAGCTAAGGCGAACCTCGTAAATGAAAAGATATCAGAATTAGCTTTTCAGTAGCTTATAACGGACATTAATGAGTTTTCATGCTGTTTGGAGACAAACTATTTATTTTATGGACAGTATAGGTTGTACCGTCAATCGTTTTTGTTACAGGTTACATGCCCACTTTAAGCACGTTCATGATGATATAACTTTTATTTTCTTTCAAAATGGCTTATTTAGCATTAATATAATTTGATATGGAATTCAAAATACTACATTTTACTGTGTATTGCGTGAAAATCCAAATATTCATTACGCATTTATTCGTAAAAATAAATTTATGATCTACACAAATTAGCGCGGGTCGCAACTTTTGACCTTACGTCTTTACATTCTACTTATCATTTCATTGGCGGTTGAAAGGTTACCGACTATAGGGGTCAAAGGCATTACAGGGAGATGAGACCCAAGCACGGAGTCGAGCATGAAAACAGTTTTATAATCATGGAGCGCAAAGTAAGAGTACCGTTGTTGTCGTTGTCTATGAAATTTGGAGGCGAGCGATCTATTTGACTTAGACCACAACAATTAAATTATTTGTTTTTCAATCTTCTACAACATTACGCCGATTACCTCATGTATTCCGTTGTGGTTAACAAACAACTAAATTGCATTTCTGTTTGTCTCAAAGAGCACGGTAAAAGTTTGAAGAAAAAAAGTGAGCAAAGTTGCCAACACTTGTACCAGTATTGACAACAGCCACGATTTATTCGCGCAATCATAGGTATGACAGAGCGGTGAGTTGTGCTTGTAAATGGTCAAGGTAGGTGGCGATTTATAACAATTTTTGTGTCGCCCTTTCGGAGAAAAGGCGATACACAGGGATCGCTTTGTCCATCCGTGCGCCGGTCCGTCCGTCACATAAACTTAACATTGGGTATAACTTTGCCATTTATTAAGATTTCTTCATCAAACTTCCAAATTGCATTGCTTATGACAAAAGGGTCGTAATGCCGCCAAATTTTATAGGGTGACACAAGTGTTCTACTGAACACCCATCTAGTTTATGGTTTATAGCAAAGGGGTCTGTAATATTGTCTACCCGTCTGTTAACTGTACATGTATATAATAATTACATGTACAAGGGAAAGAACTGTAACTAGCATAATCATGCGTTGATCTAGAAAAAACAAACGGCGGGTTTTGCGAAAACCATTCGCAGTATTGATAGATAATGAAGGAACCGGGCCTTAATCTATAAAATAACAGTAAACGCATGCAATATTTCGCCAATATCGGCTCATACGATGTAAAAGTCTGAAATTCTATTACAGAGAGTTTCCATATATACATACATTGTATACATGGAAAGTTAACAAACAGGCAGACACTGTTACAGACCCCTTTGGTTAATAAATGTAGTTGGAAATACAACAAATTGAAGCTGTATCTATATAAGGAGTTAGTTGGCTGCCATTCTGGCTGGCTGACGTAATAATGTATTTGTGTCCGTGAGCAATGTAATCGAATTATGTTCTTCAACTGGAGTTATATAAATTAAAGTCAAACGATGTCGCATATTATAGAATAGAGCCTGCTTAATATGTGACTTATTTAAGACGATAACAGCTCGTTTGCGTGAAAGATCGAAATACATTTCACTGAGCTGAGTGAGTACCAAATGTGCTTTTATACGCTCGTAGGGACGCCTGCGGCTGGCGGGCGCCGTCCACACGTTGTCTCTCCAAGTCGAACATTTTTCATCTGATCTTCACTAAACTTTCTGAACATATTTGTGGGCATAATGTCTCGGCCAAGTTCGATAACCTGGATACTTTTGGACTATGGTCCTTGAATAATCGAAAAAGCCTTCTCAGCTATATAGTTCAAACATGTGAATTAGCCTTGTCTGCTCTATAGTTCTAGCAGGTTTTACAAAACCAATGAACTGCCAGATACAGAGTTATGCCTCCTTGGTGGACGTATTTTGTGACAGTTTGACACTCCTGTTTTCATTCTGTGAGACATGTAGCAACGTAAAAACAATCTCTGTCGTTGCTTGTTTCGGGCAGTTATGAAGTTAACACAAATATTGGTAGGTTAAGGTTCTAAGCCTGTGTCAGGCAGTAATGAGGTAAACACAAATACTAATAGGTTAAGGTTCTAAGCCTGTGTCAGGCAGTAATGAAGTAAACACAAATACTGGTAGGTTAAGGTTCTAAACCTGTGTCAGCCAGTAATGAAGTAAACACAAATACTGGTAGGTTAAGGTTCTAAGCCTGTGCCAGGCAGTAATGAAGTTAATACAAATACTGGTAGGTTAAGGTTCTAAACCTGTGTCAGGCAGTAATGAAGTAAACACAAATACTGGTAGGTTAAGGTTCTTAGCCTGTGTCAGGCAGTAATGAAGTAAACACAAATACAGGTAGGTTAAGGTTCTAAACCTGTGTCAGGCAGTAATGAAGTAAACACAAATAATGGTAGGTTAAGGTTCTAAGCCTGTGTCAGGCAGTAATGAAGTAAACACAAATACTTGTAGGTTAAGGTTCTTAGTCTGTGAGGTAGTAATGAAGTAAACACAAATACTGGTAGGTTAAGGTTCTAAGCCTGCTCCAGGGAGTAATTAAGTAAACACAGATACTGGTAGGTTAAGGTTCTTAGTCTGTGAGGTAGTAATGAGGTAAACACGAATACTGGTTGGTTAAAGTTCTGAGCCTGTTTTTGACAGTAATAAAATAAACACAAATACTGCTACGTTAAGGTGCTGACCCTTTTTCAGCTAGTTATTATTCTGGTAGGTTAAGGTTCTGAGCCTGTTTAATTCAATAACGGTATAGCATGTGTATTTGTGTTTAACTATTATTGTGGCAATTTTCAACTTTACAAATGGTTTTAACTCATTGGCTTTTGAAAATGTAAGAAAAGACACTAGGGACATAATTTAAAAGTACATGTAGTTTATTTGCAAAGTAAAAATAAGCATTGCATATTAACATATGAAGCAAAAAGTCTTTGTACACAAGGTCTATCATCAAAATGAATTAGCCTAATTGCATATTTACAGTTAATCAATGTATTTCTATATTTTATCAGATTTATGTACCACAAGTCTATAAGCAATCCGACTGAAACTTACAAATCCGCATTTTATCTAATATTCAGTTAACATTTTCTACCAAGTTTTGCTCAGTTCCGAACACTGTCTTAAACGCGACTTTTTGAAGGTTCACTATGAGTTATTTAGGGAGAAGTGACCTTTGTTTTGCTTTCTCCTATCCTTTCCTTAATCCAAATCTGACCGGTTCTTTCTGCCTGTCCATATATTGATATTCTTGGGTAGGTTTATGGGGGACGTTAGTGGGGCAGATTAGTGAATTCTTGCAATTAAACATCACAACCATGCATCAAATTGGTAGTTAACCTTTCATTATCTGCACCATATGTTTCAACAAGTCAGGCAAATAATATCTTTGTTGTGATAGCACAACTCCTATTCTCTCAAGAGCTACATCTAGAATGAGCAGGCATGGTATTCCTTTGACTATTAACATCCCCCATTCTGGAAGAACAATTCCAACTAATCTTAGGAATACCGAGGTACTCGCAAACACATCTCCTTGATGCATGAGTAGTAAGAAACGATTTAGCAACACCTCGATTAAATCTCTGTGTTTTGCATACTTGATCATGAGAGCAGGTTCCGCTATTCCAATACTCAAAGCTGCACCGAGTGTCGAACATCTCAGTAGGAATCGCGGCCCTTCTTTGATTATCTCTTCTATCAGTCCGGATAATCGTACTCTGTTGTCCGGTGTCAGTCTCTCCGCCAAGAGATTCCTTCCAGGAATCATGTAGTAAGGAAGCTTGTTTCTTCTGATGGATGATTTGAGATACCCAAGGGATAGAACCAACAGAGAAAATAAGTTTTCCGGTCTGAAAACGTCTCCAGGAAGTGTTTCTGACAACCAGAATGTAACATTTTTCATAATGTAAGATGATATCTCATCACTTACAGGACTAAGTATTTCCTTTGCGACCATTTTCAAAAGAACATATAGTTTCAATTGCGTTTGGTTCAGGCTATATGTAAGTGCGAGCTCTGATTTGATGAAACAAAATCTCCACTCTCTCCATTGCTCACAACTTCCTTTGCATCCTACCGGAACTACTTGTGCCAGCATTGCTGATGCATCTTCTATAACGTGTGCAGGTGGCCAGTCGTGATACCGTGGTCGTGATGCCCAGGAATGAAGTAATTCTGGACAATAGCAACTAAAGGCGAGAACGAAGTCGTATTGAGCAGGTCCTAGATGCGATTGTACAGCAGGACCTGAAAGACCAACGAAAACATTATGCTCATCGTTTTCTTGAAGTACACGATTAACAGAAGAAGCGAATAGATAACTTGATAAATAGATCTCTTTTGATTCTGATTCAAATTTACACGCCTGCATAGGTAGAGCTCCATCAGAGCTAATAAGTTTCAGTCTGGTATATCCTGGCGGTGCGTCCCGAGTATCCACGTGTATTACCGTCATGTTTGGTATTTGAGACACTGCTTCTATATCAGATGTACAGACTGCGTCGTTAAAAAGATGCATGTAATCAATATCACTTTGACCGAGAGACGTTATCCCTTCAGCCTTGCTGCCTGCGACTACAAGGTGACGACCGACACGGCGATGCCCCATCATGGTATTCATAACTTTTGTATGTTCTTGCCAACCGTTTCGCCTAGATCTAATTATGTCTGAGCGATATCCAATATGGTCCAGCGTATTGAATAGAAAACGTGAAAAATCCTCCATTTTTAGATAACGTTTTCTACTCCTATTCGATTTGTTACCAGGGAAAACTGTTGTGTGGTTTCATATTTCCATTTTTTACCTGAAATATTTGAAAGAACTGTAAGTGTTCGGACACGAGAATTAAAGTCACAATAATAGTGAAGTAAGATACCTAAAAACGAATGTTTTCAAAACATCTTAGAAAAAATGTATCCTGAGTTATATCTCCTATTAAAAGATAGAAATAAGCATAAATTTAAGAAATTAAGTCGAATGTAAAACTTTTGATTACGGTAGTGGAAGAAGACGTTCACTATTTTCTAAACTTAAACGGAAATAAAACACAAAATTCTTATATTTCAGTTATAACCTGAAATACTCATGACAATATTGTAAAATATTTCATGTCATTATAATGTCATATTCATTTTTCTAGTAGTATAAGAGAGCGAAATGTCTTTCTTAAAAAATCATTTCTTTCTTTAGATTCTACTAGTATCATTTTTGTACTTGTATAACGTCATCAGAGAGTACGTTATCCCTGTAGCAAAACAAACGAACAAAAACAGAAACGAACAAAAACTTGCACATAAACTACGGCCTGCACGTGATGAAATTGCGGTGTTTATGGAAATGGAGGAGGTACTACTTCAAGTTAGTATTAATTGTATGTGACATTGAGAATGTAGCGGATGGAAAATGTAAGAATAGTTTATCAATTACCTCTGAAAATCTACCGATGTCGTAAATTTTAAGATAAACAGTCAGCAAATTTACTTCCTACATCCTGTTAATGTGTCTTTTAGTCAGAAAACAAACACTAGTAATTAACCGATCTAAAACAACTCTTCGCCGTTCAGCTGCTTAGTTATAAACCATTCAGGCCTACAGCATTCGTGGTTGATTACTGTGCATCGGAACTCGAGATCGTTGTTTATTAGACGATGAACACTGCTAAAACGGATGTTATTTCATAAATATTCGTTTAAATTGATCTATAATAAGCAAAACCCTATCAGTTGCTATGATTGTATATTCACCAGCAATCAATGCTTACGGGAAATAAGTAGCGTTTACTAAGTATTCCTGGTTTATTCCTTGGGTCGGTTCTCGGTAATTGTAAAGTGTTAGTTGTGTTTAGAATATATACATTGTAAATATATATCAATCAGATCATCTAAGCGTTTTTTCCCACAGAAACCACACCGGAAGTAATGGGAGCTTACAATTTGTTAACAATAAGTTTCCACTTTATTGTAAGTGTTTCACAACGGATCTGCTTGTTCCTTCTTCGAATACTTTACAAGAAAATTTCCAGCGGAATACTTGAAGTGAGTCATGTATGTTTGCCCTTGTTTCTAAGTTAACCGCTTCGCGTGTGCATATAACTGTTATGATGTCTTTCGAATCGTCCTAATTAACTAGAGTTTTTCTCCGAAAATTGCCAAAGGGTGACAGTCTATGCTATAGTTTATATTGTTATTGAACTTTTAAGAATTCAGGGCGTTTTGCCGCTTCGTGAATTATATATGGTGATAATTTATTCTAAATTTCAAGATTGGTGCAAGGTGCAACCATAAGAACGAGAACCGGTGTCACGGCTTCCGAATACAGTAAACTCCGTTTATATCAAACTCTTTTAAATGTGTTCATTATATCCGGAGTTTGTTATATCCATATAACAATTTTTTAATAAAATAAAGGAGAGAAAATTTGGGGACTCGGACAGAGAAATATTTGTTCTTCTATTTATATTAAGAAACTTCGCTATATCCGGATTCGTTATATACAGAGTGTACTGTATAAAATGTATTCCTCAATTTTATTCGCAAATTGTTCGGATATTCATTTCAACCCCTGAAGAAATTACACGAACACTGAAGAAAGGCCAATGCCAACGTTGTTTTAGAGTCAAAGAGAACAATTCTGCAATTATTCTATTAGTCAATTTATTATTACATGCACAAGTTAGTGGGATGGTAGATATATCATTTACGCGAATATTATCAAGTTAACTAGTTACATGTATATTAAACAAAAATGGTCCTTTTATATTTGATTTGTTTAAACAGATTTTATTGGCAATAATTTAGACAAAATTACATGTACTGTATACGATTATCTTTTGGCTTGATTTTGAAAAAAGTTTTTTATCACTTAAATGTTCCAATCAGAATTGAAAGAGAGGAAAATTTACTTGGGGTAAAATAATATATTACATTACCATCGCAAAATAATGTATGAGTTTAAACATATTTATTCGCCAAATTATTTACAAAACATATATAATTACAATCCAATGACAACGCAAAAGTGACAGTAAACTGCTTGTTAAAGGTTCGTTCCACTAAATACGAAATCAATGGACTTGTGTTATGGCAAAAGTAATTTCGATTGATTGCCTACAGTAACCAACGGAGTCATAAATAGTTAATAAGCTATATACAAAAGCATGAAAATAATGACAAAATGAACAGAGAGAACAGAAGATGCATATCTTTTAAAGATAAAGTGAAAAATAGAAACAGAAGACGGAGCGGTTGGAGCGATTGAAGTAAAAGTGTGTACCTTGCCTGCAAAACAATGTATTACTCTTTCACGGATAGTCCTGCCTTCATTGATATTTTAACCTCCACGTATAACCGACCGTTTTGGTAAAAAGCAAATTTCACGTTCATCTGTGGGGGGAGAAGTTAGTTTATGCTTCAATTTGGCCGCTGAAAATGTTCTTAAATAACGCGGAAATTAAAGACGTTAATGATGTTTTTGGCGCATGCGCACAGAAACGCTCATACCCTAATGACGTTAATGGTGGATTTTACGACTGGTCACTTCGGCGGGGAAGTTATTCTCTGTGTGGGAAGTTATTCTCTAAATAAGTAAACCACTTATAAAACAATTAAACTTTGTTTCAGAATCATTAATGAACTTTAGATGCACATGTTCCAAAACACAAAAATAGAACATTAAAAATTACCGAAAAGAATTATGCTTAACATGATTTTTCAAACTTAATAAAAAAAAAGAAATTTGTTCATTTTAAGTCAACTGTAAAATATTTAACTTTTATGCTAAACTTTTTAAAAATATTTATAATGATATTTTTTGTTAAAGCCCCATGATTGCGTTGAATGATCAAATAGAATGTTCACTTCAGGTAACATGTTCTAAATATCTAGTGTTATACCTGACCAAATTTAACTCATTATTATATGTAAAATTTGCGTGTTTCCGAGCTATAATATTATCTCGAAACACGACGTTCCCAGAATTCATTGCATGATATTCTAGAGAACTACCAACAAGTAATCTCTTTAAAAAAGATAAACCAGTTATCCGAGATCCGCACCTGCAGCCAGTGCTAGATTCGTATTCTCACAAAGTTTGCTGCTTACAAAAGCATCCACTGGGTAGCATGCATGAACATAACAAGAGAGCCATGATGGCCCTATAAGCTCACTTTACAACAATAACGTGTTTGGCATTCAAGCAATTTTGGAGCTTGCATGCAGATTCTGTTCTATTTGATCAATGTTGATGGGAATGGATCCCGTCAGAAAAGTTGGTGCTGAGAGAATAATTCATTCTTATATGAAATGAATATTAAAGCTGAACATTCACATGTTATAACATCATGTATATCTTGTAATCTGTGTATGTTCATAAAGGTTCTGTTCTGCTCTGTCCTGCACTGCTCTGTAACAGGACCATTGGCATTCAGTCAAACGGACAGACAAACAGACGAACGGACGGTCACATATATGTATAAATGTTCGTGATGTTTAGAAGTCTATTGTTCCTAGTCTGAAAATCACCTAACACATTTCATCAAATATATGAAAGGCATCATTGTTTTCTGTGAACCGGAGTGGAGCATTAATATATAATTGGTAGAAAATCCCAGTTCGAAACGCCTTTTCCGCAAATATCACAGGGTCCGTATCTTTCTAACCGACCTCGTGATACCGTTACAGTAATAATATCAAAGCACTAAGGAGCTCACTACGAAATTGAGCGCAAGAAGTATAAACAAAGAGTGATCCTTCACAAAGGTTACTTTGGCAGTTTCTTGCGAAGGATTTGAGTCTAGTATTGGTTCTTCCCAGGAACGATTATTAGATAACCTATTCGCCTATTAAAATGATAAAACCTTTATAACTTATGTAGCTCTCTTAAAATATTTAGTGTTCTTTAACCGTTCTTTGTCCGTCTTCCGTCGTCCGTCAACATTTTGCTTCAAAAGACATCTCCTCTGAAACCACTGAGCCAATGTTGATGAAACTTGTCAGTGATGTTCCTTTCGTAAAGCTCTTCCAAAACTGTTAAAAAAATCCATTCCATGTAGAACTCTGGTTGCAATGGCAACAAATAGGAAAAACTTTGAAAATATTATTCTCAAAAACACAAGGCCTAGAGCTTAGATATTTAGCACGTAGCATTGTCTAGTGGACATCTTCCAAGTTTGTTCAAATCATGCCCCTTGTGTCAATACTGACCCTGGCCTGGGGAGAGGGTCCCTGTCTGAATAAAGATTTATAGGAAAAACCTATGACTACCGACTTCATTAGAAACCTCTTACTTCTCTAGCAGTCAGTGACGTCCTTAGCAACCAGTTACTTCCCATAGCAACCAGTGACTTTCCCTAAGAACAAGTGACTTCCTTAGCAACCATTGCTGGTGACTTTTAGTGACCTGTGACTTCTTAAGCAACCAGTGACTTTCCCTAGCCTTAGCAACTACTGACTCCCTTTAGCAATAAGTGACTTGCTTAGGTACTCAGGTGAGCGATATAGGGCCATCATGCCGGACCTGTCTGGTTCACTTTAATTGTTCAAAGCAGGAAGAATAAGCCAGGCTTTTTCCAAGATTTGCATTCTTTGTTCGTATTTAATCAAGTAGCATTCGCGGTAAATCAAGTAGCTTTTAAACAATGCATATATGAAAGTCTCGGACTTCTTCGCTATTGTTTATTTCAAACCATGTGCGGAAGAAATTTTACGGAAACAGTGCTCAGTATTTTTAAGTTAGATATCATGTCTAGGGTGTATGTATACATAAGTGAGCAGTTGTCCTCAGCT
The DNA here is from genome assembly GCA_022818135.1 of Saxidomus purpurata. NCBI lineage: Eukaryota > Metazoa > Mollusca > Bivalvia > Venerida > Veneridae > Saxidomus > Saxidomus purpurata. Next base: position 24,083,884 of record JAFMSR010000012.1, read on the forward strand.
TTTTTTTTAAATTTTCTTTTAAAAATTTGATGTTAAAGCATATACATATAATTTTCTCGTATGTTGAGTTTGGGGAAGCAACAAGCCTGTTATTTCGGTTAACGTGGTAGGTAACCTCAGATTCTACCCACTTCTTAAGGTCTTATATGTGTGTATGTTCAGTATTTTGTGTTGTGTCCACATTATGTCGGCAGCGTTCAATACTGAAGCGTGTACATATTCTGCTGCCTTTTCTCATGGTTGGAGGATTCATTCTTCCGTGAGTAAGTCAGGCTGTTTGTGAGTGCTGTGTTTGATAGTGTTTATGGATTGCTTTATATGTTTTATCTCTGAAAATAATACATAACGATATTTTTCTCCTTAATTAAAGTATGTTGGGCCGTTTAGGGCGCTCTTTTGCAAAATGATTCGTAACAACACTCCAGGACAATATCCCTTATGCACTAAATAACAATGATATCGGACAAATGTCCAGGACCGCATTACAAAGCTATAGTCCGATTTCGAGCACTTAGCCGTGAATGTACATTTAACTTATTGTAAAACAACGGTAAAAACCGAGGAAAACATAAAGGTCGCAGCTCAAGGGTCCATTTCAGACTATAACTGTATTTGTGGGTGTTTATAAATACCTTGGTTTTGTTTCTCGATTAGATTGTCTGTTTAAGAAGACTATTTAAAGCATACCTCTCATTTTCAAACTATAGCACTTTTTAAATAAAAAATATTTTCATGCTTTACTGACTTTCACTGTACATGTCATATAAGGAAGAAACAAAAGGATGGTTCGATTCTTAACAATTTAATGGGAAAGTACCAGATAAAGAACAATGAGGCTTTAGTTCCTGGTTTCAGTATTATGAATTTACGATCTGCAAAATTCTCAAAAAGTAGAAACAAGAACACGTAAACAATACTGAAAAGAATTGTTAAATCTTAAAATTTTAATCCTCGAGATTTAAAAAAAAGCAATGTCGTTTACTTCAAGTCCCACCAGAACTGCCGCAAGCTTGGTTTATGATACCTTGGTATTTGTGTTCACTGAATAGTACTCTTTATTACATTTGAATGAGATATATTCTGTCAGTGTAGCTCAGTAAGTAATGACCGATGAGTAGCTGTCACTAAATAACGTCCAATGACGGTACTAATCACTAAATAATAAGATATTTAACAGTTTTCACTAAATAATGTTCGATTCAAATAATGGTCGATTTAATAGCACTCACTAAAACGTTCAATGAGAAGTTATCTCTAAATAATAAGATATTTCATAGCTTTCACTAAATAATGTTCAATGAGTACTAATAACTAAATAATGAGATATTTCCTAGTTCTCACTAAATAGGCGCCAATATGCAATAAATCAAAACAAGCTGAAATGCTAATAACCAACGACTTATGTGAATATATTAAAACATTGTATAACACAGAAGTTGGAAGTGTCCATGTATGAACTAAGATAAGCCATTTTCTTACAACATTAAAAGCAATGGTATTGACGCCATAGTTGCAGAAGCATTTATATTTGATGAAATATCTCATTTTATATTATCCCTTTTTAACATAATACTCGTTACAGGTTACTATCCTAATGCATTGGGATGAGGAATTATTATCCCGATTTATAAAGGGGGTGACCTAGAAGAAGTTAAAAATTACAGAGGTATAATTTTGATTATCATCATTGCAAAAGTTTATTGATCGTCTAACAGAATGGTCAATAAAACATAAAAAGATTAAAGATACGCAGTACGGCTTCCCAAAAGGAAAATCAACTATAGATTGTATCTTCATATTACACTCAATTATTGCTAAACGCTTTCAAATATGAAAATATATGTTGCTTTAAAGATTTTGAAAAATGTTTCGATAGATAAGAACGCTCCTTTATGTTCCATAAATTGATCCGAGAAAATGTGAGTTCAAAGTTTAATAAAAAAAATATTTCAAAATATGTGTGAAAGCCGCAGTACGGTATAATAATCAAACTTCACCCAGTTTCGACTCGAATATTGGTGCAAAACAAGGAGATCCAACGGTTCTGGTCTTCTATTCTTATTCTTTGTGAATGATTAAATTAATAATATTAACGGAAATATCGATACTATATTCAATATAGATTATTTAAAGTTATGCATGCTATACGGTTTTATTCGTACACAAACCAGAAGCTTTACAGTCAATGCTCAACGCTCTATCTTCGTACTGCAACACATTGAAATTAAAAGTTTATACCACTAAAACAAAAATAATGATATTTGAACAGGGTAGACACACAACTTTTAACTTCACGTTTAATGGACAAATCTTAGACATTGCCAAATCTTTTAAATATCTAAGAATATATTTCTTCAAAAATTGTCACCGGTTTCGAGCACAAAAACATCTTGCTCAGCATTCATTATTTGCATTGCATAACTTATTTACAGTATTTAATCAATTAGAATTAAAAGTACAAGATCAGTGTAAACTATTTGATAGTTTAGTAGGGTCTAAACGCCTTCTTTCAAACAGCATTGTGGAACAAATATGGATTTGGATTTAGATTTAATTAAACTTTTTAATAATGATAGAATACTGGTCACACTAAGCTGCTCGCTCTCAGATTTCGGACTGTCTGAACTTAACATATTTTTGGACAAATCATCAAATAAAAGGGTTCCAGCATAAAATCATGTAAAATATTGCTGTATTTTTGAAATTATACGCAACCAAATTATAAAGCATTACAAAGCTTTTGAAATCCCATTATAAACATTATGTAGCGGTGCCGTTAAACCAAACTCACCAACATTTCCTACAGTTTTCTCAAATTGCAACCATAGTTTTCACTTTTGTTGATGATTGTAGCATTAAGTATTTCATTTTATGTTTTAAAACATCATTTTTGAGATTTTGTTTCACCTGAAACTGTGAACGAGCAGTTTTAAAGCAGTAAATATAGTTACGAACAGTAATTTGTCTAAGAGTTCTCAAAAATACTAGAAAACAAAACAGTTGGGTCAATGTCAAATTTTGACCATATAAAGTCCTTTTATGATAACTTGAAAGTTGCGTCACATGATGTTTACGTTTGCTGGTATTATGAAAACACCAAAACAGGTAAGACAGGTTTGTCAATACAATAAGTATTTGCTTTTCACATAGTGATATAAAACTGTCATGGCTTGTGGTAACGGCAGTAAATGCATCATTTTATGACAAAGGTCGTTGGTTCGAATCCCAGAATGTTAGGGTTCTTTTTTTTGTTTTTTTCAAACCCGTTTAAATTCTTTGATATTCAAGAGTTAACCCATTTTATGGAAATATTAACATCTGTTCTCGTAAAAGTTCTAAATAGGAATGCGAGCAAGCATAAAATTAATTCATACATTTGTATATGGTTGAAATATCTACATACAAAATCTGGCAAAACGAGTTCTGTATTGACGAAAGGTTTACATATTAGACAGATATAAATGAAAAATAAAGTATCCAAAATAAGAAGAAAAGAAAACAAAGATTCATGAGAATCAATTCCTTGGATCGACCGAACCGATCAAAACTACGATCAAAGTCTCCACTAACCAACTGGCTTCAGGCAATTATATTTTCTGCGATTTGTTACTATTTATGTGATATTCTCCTAACAAGTACAGAGATAACCGTTATACCTGATTTACCTGTCAAGTTGAACCTAATCCTATGACGCGCTATCAAGTTATCATATGAGGACTATACGTGTATTTATTTGTATTCGAAATCAAAATGTCCTATTCATTCTATTGACTGAGCGCGATTTTCTCGCTGTTTAAATATACAACAAGAAAAACTGTGACACAAAGTATCACAGCGGGCCAACAAACAATAATCTAATGTAAATATTTGGAAATTGGTGATGGTTGATATTGAGGCATGGCCCCAAAAGAACTCGAGGAAACAAATTCTGGTTGAACAAGCAAAACCTGACACGACACCACATCTACTGACTGATCTGTAGTATCGAAACTTTACTGTTAATAATATTTATACAGTATGTCCAGGAATGCTCTATAGACCGTTCCTGGTATGTCTCAATTTTTCATTACCATTATCCTTATTAATTTGACATGAATGAAGATTTTTATGATTATTTGCCGTAAAATATTCTAAAATGGTTAAAAAGCTAAAAATGATTATTAAAACAGCAGAAAAAAAATTGAAAAAAAATTGGGTGTTGATTGGATTTGAACTCGTGGATTCGTAAAAGTACACTATCACAAAAGTGTATGAGCTAACGGCTTTCTCCATTACACCACGGAGATAGGCTTATACGGGAAGGGAAAAAAATAGCTAAGATAATATCATATAAACCATGTATATTTAAAAAAAGGCCATCAAAGAATATTCAGTCGACTGCACTTCGTTTGTATATTGTCAAAGGCTGTGTAAGTGGAAAAAGCAATCATATATCCATTTTTCTCAGCGTAGATTGCGCCTGAAACGTGAAAAGCGCTTTTTTCTATTTTTATCAGCGTAGATTGCGCCCTCTATGAAACGAACGACAACTCAATTACAAACGACAACTCTTGCTTTTCCAAAAAAATTGACTGTGTCTACAGTTTTCATCTCAGAAGTACCTCAATTTTATAATGAAGAGGGACGCATATGTTCGATCTGGTGCTTAAGTCTCCATGCATCTTTTACTCACCACGTATTAAATATAGCGGGCCCGCATCAATGATAAAAAGCGTTGTCTATACGATAATATAGGATACTGGACGGCGATTTGCGATGAGCGTGGTCTAAAGAGTTAAAGTGCATTGAAGAATTTTGAAATAACTTGGCGCAAATGTTCAACACATCAAGACGACGTATCGCGTACAAGACCCACGTCCCTACCTCAAAGGTCAAGGTCACACTTAAGAGTTTAAAAGTAATGGAATCCTGTATATATGCATACATTCGTGTCCGGATTGTTAATTTGTCATGCATTGAAGAAATTTAGCTTAACGTGTTACAAATGTTCAGCCCATCGCGTACAAGACCCACGTCCCTATCTCAAAGGTCAAGGTCACGCTCAGAGTTTAAGGTAATGGAAAATGTATATATGTATATATGGAAACAGTCTGTCATACATTGAAGGATTTTAAAATTACATGGCACGCTTGTTGAACAAATGGAGATGACATGTCACGCGCAAGTCCCGCGTCCTTACCTTGAAGGTCAATGTTACACTTAGATTCAGACATCTTACAATCCTGTATATATGCACATGTTCATGTCTGGATTGTAACTCTGTTATACATTGAAGGATTTCAAAATAAATTTGAACAAATGGTCAGCACATGGAGATAAAGTGTCGTGTGCAAGTACCGGGTCCACACCTTGAAGGTCAAGGTCACATACTGTGAGACATCTCTTTGAGGGCATTCGTCACATATGAAGGAACGCTCTTGCTTCAGTTATTCGAATACCATATTATTCATTAAACTAAGTCGAACAAGGACGTAGATTTGTGTAAAATACAAACAAATGTCTACATATATTAAAGTAATTGCGATTCAGTCTGATCGTTTTCTTCTTCATTTCCCTTAGATTTCCGTTCTTCAACGAGAAGAGAAACGTAATTAGGAATGCACTTAAAGAAACGTGTGTTCAGTCCCATCATCAGGTGCTCCGGTATTACACTCGGACGATCACGCCACGTCAATTTACTGCCAATGATTCCAGCAAGGATCGCAACAATTGACACAATCAGGCGGAAGTAGGCGTAAGATAAGGAGTACAGATAATCAAGACCTTTAATCGAATCGTCTTCTGTGTCTGAGGAAGAAAATACCGTTGTGGAATTTAAATACTCCGTTGAATTACCAATAGGATCATAGCTGGTTAAATTGTGGGTTGAATTTAAATGGAAGCACTTTTCGGTAGGTCCTAGTGGAAGCCAGGGGGTTCTCTTCTTTGTCGGTGAAAAGTTGTCACCCAAGGATAGCCACAGTCCGAAACATATACCAACCACTGTGCTTACTAGTAGACCCTTCTTCGTTGTGAATTTAGCAAAAATCGACAGGCAGAATATTGCATAAAGAGGTCCATCGGCCGCTCCAAGGACAATGTTTAAAATCTCAGATACTGGTCCTTTTATGTTACTTATTAGTAGGCTAACTCCTATGCACGCACACCCGGTTAAAACAACAATCACTTTCGAAATGTTTAATAATGTCCTTTCCGACTTCCCCTTCAAAATACGCCGTACAAGGTCTTCAGATGTTACCGCAGCAACAGAGCTGAGTACCGATGAAATGGTACTAAGGGCTGCACTGCATAAAGCGGCGAGGAAAAGGCCTGTAATTCCAGGTATGTCCCGAAACATGTCTCGCACGAGGTATGGTATAATCTGATTTGGATTCTCGATCTTTCCTGCGGCAAGGGGGTCACATCCTTTCATTGAAAAATAAGCATACGCAACTAGTCCTTCGAACATAACTAGAGCCTCCAAGATCACTACACTTGTTATAAATATAGCAGCGACTTTTCTAGCCTCTTTAATTGATTTCGTTGAATTTAGACGCTGAATAACCGGTGCCCAAAAGACAACTCCAAAGCAAATCCATCCGTATCCTATTACAAGCGTCCAAAATGTGTGTCTAGCATATGGACTTGGGTCGAAATCGAACACATGTAGTCTCCCCGTAGGTTTATTGACCTCAATCACCTTCCAGAAACCGCCAACGCTTATACATCCGTAGACAAGAACTATAACTAGAAAGGCAATCATAACTACACCTTGAACCACATCAGTAAGAACTACGGCCTTAATACCTCCAAAGGATGTGTACACCACGGCAACAGCTGCCATGGCGACTGTAAATATCCAACTTTGGACACCAGTTATCGATTGGATCGCTAAAGATGTACCAAACATGACAACCCCGACATACAAAATGTTGCCTAAAGTTCCTAGCCACATAGCAACTTGTCGGACTAGTAGGGAGTTGTGCCTCATTTCAAGATACTCATTCACGCTGGTTATTTGTAACGGGTAGAACAGCGGTATTGTAATAAAGAATAGCATACAGTATCCCATAAGAAGTCCTATTAAGCGAATCAAAAATATAAATCCATGAATATAGACTTCACTCGGATACCCTAGATAAAATACTGAAGATTCGAATGTAACAACCATAGATATTGCGACGGGTAGCGCCCTCAGTTTACCGTCACCTCGATGAAACCGGAAGGGAGAGCTATGCTTTCGTTCTTTAAATGCAATGTAAATTCCAGTAGCAAGGGAGATGAAAGTCCCAAAACAAAATACTATCAGATCAACAACGTGGAGCGGCTCACCTGACGACATTTTAGAATCCACACTGTCGTTCTGAAAATGATCGAGCGGCCTTTCGTTATGCTACATAAATGCAGACGTTATAGAAGTTGTTTTCAGTTTTGACTTTCGTGACAATAATTATGCACATAAATGAGCAATAATAGTTTCATTATAGGCAGTGTCTAGAGAACCGGAACCGCTTCCCTAGACAGCGACCTTAGCTATTCATTCTGTCATAACTGAACGCTCTCCTTCGTCATTCTGTTATCTCTCATACTAATACTGCATTAAGTCTTTCATGTCATAGGAAGGCTTTGATTTAGTAGATCACACGATCTTATTACATAAGTTAAAACTCTAATCAGTTTTCTGATAACACTATTAAACTATTTACATCTTATTTATCAAACCGACTGCAAGTTGTTAAAGTTGGAAATACGACTTCTTAAATGCTACCTATAACGTCAGGTGTTCTCAAGGCTCAATCCTTGGTCCTCTACTATTTCTGTTATACGTAAATGACTTACCATTAAATGTTGACAATTTAAACAACCTTGATTTGTACGCAGATGACAAAACTCTATATGTAAGTGATTACGATTTAACTACTATTCAAGACAACCTGCAAAAAGGTCTTAATAATATCTCGTCTTGGTGTTGTATAAATAATATGTCTCTTCATCCTGTTAAAACAAAATGTATGCTCTTAGGTAGCAAACATAAATTGAAGAATGCTGGTGAGTTAATGCTTAATATAAATGGAACGCAAGTGGAAAACGTTGCCACACAAAAGTTTTCTTGGTATGTATGTGGACAAAACACCAAGTTGGAATACGCAGGTAGATAAGATGTGCTCAAAGTTAAACACAAAGTTATATCTGCTAAAAAGAATGGTATATTTTTTTACTTTTGAAATGAAGAAAATGTTTTATAACGCTTATATTATGTCAACTTTTGATTATTGTTGTACTATATGAAGAGAACCCAATCCACCATAAGTAAGATAACTAAATTCCAGAAACGGGCAGCAAGACTTATACTCAATAAACCGGCTAAAACGCCATCTAAAGCTTTATTTATTGAATTGAAATGGTTGTCTTTTCAAGACAGGTGTAAATATCACACTGCTGTATTAGTTTTTAAATACTTTAAAAACATGGCCCCAGGTTATTTATCTGAATCACTGACATTCTCAAAAAATGAAAATTACAGACTGAGATCATCGTCATGTAATAACCTGGTTATATCACAGTTTAAGACAAACTGTTATAAAGATTCTTTTACGTAATACAGTGCGCAAATCTGGAATAATATTCCTACTGATTTCCGCTCAGCTCAAACTTTAAATTCCTTTAAATGCAGATATAAAAAATACTTGTTGCATCACGTATTATTTGATAATTGATAAAGAAATTTTATTAGGAATTATTAGAATGCTACAGAAGAACATTCAATCCGTATGAAAATGAAATTAACTTGTGAATAATGGTCTTTATTCAACTGTCATTTATTACATGTATTATTTATTGTTTTTGTTGTATCACACATTAATCAATTATCATACGCTTTAATTATACAATACTTATGATAAGTTTATTTTGAGTGTCTGTCAGTGAGTGAATGTTTGTGTGTAACTGGACAGTTTCAGTGTTTTGTCTCTTAATTTGTTTATAGAAGACCATGTTGTAAATAAGGTGTATACTTTTGTTTCTTCTTGTATAACCTTAATATGTCACCTTCTTGAAATAAAGAATTTATTATTATTATTCTTCCGAATAACATATTTAATGATAAAATAGTAATGAACATATGCATTGTTTAAATAGCTGTATCAATTAACGTGCCGATAACAACACGCCAAATAATTCGTCCGAATATTAATTCCGGTTCGCTAAGGTCGCTGTCTAGGGAACCGGTTCCGGTTCTCTAGACACTTCCTTCATTATACAAGCAATAATAAAATTTTAATTATACATTCAACTGTAATCAAAGATCAAAGGACTGAAAGTTCTGGAGGATCGATTGCCTCTGAACAACACAGTCTGCACACATACATGTGTAAATATCAGGACAACATAGACTGTACACATACATTATAGGAATAACTGTTTTGTAATTTTGATATTTGCGACTGTATATACGGTTTGTAACGGTTGCACATATTTTTAACGGCGACGGTGTTAGCCGGAGCTGTTAAAACTGTTTGCGACCATTAAAACCGTATATACGGTCGCAAATGTCAAAATCACTAAATAGTTAACCCTTTTCTAACGCACAATGTGTCTAAATGCGATAACTAAAACGCCATTCGAATTTTGCGACTATATATACGTTATTTAATAGTCGCAAGTTTAAACGACGTCACTAATCAGAAACGTCGTTACATCGGTACTGCGTTAGAAGTGTGAATACCAGGACAACCCTTGCACGAGTAAAGTTATAAACTGGAGACGCAACTTTCCACAAATTTTGACCTTTCACCATTTGTGTTAACTTTACTTTTGAGATAGGAACCCATGTGCTTACTTTATATCATTCAGTGACTATGTTCAACTACCCTATGAAGTATTAAGCTGTGAATCGTAATTGAGAAATGGATTTTCACAAAACTGAACTGAAAATTTATGGTCATTTTAATGTCATTCAAAAGTTATGGGATATGCCTATAAGGTTGATTGTATTGTGCCAATTAATTCGGATTTAACGTCGCACCCAACAGCTAAGGTCATATTGCAACTTCCGGCTTTCATGGAGGAGGAAGACCCTGGGTGCCAACTCCCTGTACCAGAATTTGGGGGTCATTTAGAAATCCCGAGGGTCATACCCTTTTTTGTAAAAGTATAAAAGGCATGACTATATGTTAAAAAAGTTTTATTCAGTTTACTTCTGTAAAACTGCATGTGATACATCACAAAATGGTGGGTAGTCAAATGGTTGGCAAGACAACAGGTGTTTCTCTTTTGATGCTTTCCATTTTGTCACTGCATCTCAAAAGTCAAATTTGTCCACAAAGCGAATTTTTCATAAGTGCATTCAACCAAACACATTAAACTTGGATGTTATTTGGCACACTTAAACCCCTTCCAGGAAAGGATGGTTAGGTAATATTTCCGCCTGTAATAACTGAGATACAGTTGAAACGGGTGTTAGTCCCTAAAAGAAAGATGGTCATCGACAAGTGGTAATGGTAACTCGTCACTAACAACACGCTAGGGTGTGCATATGCCAATTATTTGAAAATGACAGTCGTCCAAATAAATATTAGGTTAATCTAAGCACTTAAAGAGAAGTATTTCCTACTGGCACTTAAAAAATCCATATGAAGAAAGATGTCAGCCCACATCTCACAGAGGTCAGGGCCGATATAATCATACTTCATTTGCATCTAACAAAACTTAGATGATGTAGTCATTGCATACATTGATCTTCAAGCCTAGTTTTTGGACGGATTATGAATCTTTTTTGTATTGGAAGGTGAATGTCTACAATCATCACCTTTTTATGGGCAATCATTCATACGCATTTTATATAGTTCGATGTAATTAATATAAATCTTACAAAAGCAAATCAATACAATTCCTTTTAATTCGGGTATTTTTGTAAAACCTTTCGATATGAATCAAAATCTTTATAACAGTGTTATTTCTTTATTTATGACAATCTGAAATCGCAAGATATCTTGACATGAACGTAATATACATCATCAAGGGGAAGTAACAGCTGCAAGGAGTTGATCAAACTCTTACTTCCCCTTTACAATAAAAATATAGATTTTTGAGTGGTCATTCTTTCAAACAGCTGAGTTTGATGATGGAAATAAGAAAGGCTTTTGAGCATTACAAGAGACCCTATGGCCCTATATCGCTTACCCGAATACCAGCGCACTTACCTAAGGAAGTTACTGGTTGCTAGGGAAAGTCACTGGTAACTAAAAGTCACTGGTAACTATGTCACCAGCTGCCATGGGCAGTCACTGGCTGCTAAGGGAATCACTAGTCACTATGGGAAGTCAGTGATTGCAAAAGACAACAGTTGCTAGTTTGATGTCAATGGTTGCTAAAAAGGTCACTGGTGGCAAGATGATGCTAAATGTTGCTAAGTAAGTCACTTGTTCTTAGGGAGAGTCACTGATTGATAAGGAAGTAACTGCTTGCAATGGGAATGCACTGGTTGTTAGGGGAAGTCCTTGGTTGCTAAGGAAGTCACTGGTTCCAAGGGGAAGTTACTTGTTGCGATGGGAAGTCACTGGTTGTTAGGGGAAGTCATCGGTTGCTAAGTCATTTGTTCCAAGGGGAAGTCACTGCTTGCAATTAGAACTCACTGGTTGTTAGGAGAGTCATCGGTTGCTAAGGAAGTCACTGGTTGCTAAGGAAGCCAGTGGTTGCTTGGTAAATCACTGGTTGTTATAGGAACTCATTGGAAACTAGGTTTTTACTATAACTCTATATACCAGCTGGCTTGGTAAATATTGACACCAGTGGCATGATTTGTACAAACTTAGAAGAGGACCACTAGAAAATGCTACATACTAAATATCTAAGCTCAAGGTCTTGTGGTTTTGGAGAAGGGTTTTAAAGGTTTTCCTATATAAGTCTATGAAAAACAAATGACCCCCGGGCAGGGCTAGTATTGACCCCAGGGGCAATATCTAAACACTCTTGGTAGAGGTCCACTAGACACACTGAACATCTAAGCTCTTAACCTTGTAGTTTTGCAGAAGATTTTTAAAGTTTTTTTCTATATCAAGTGTAAAGATAGATAAACATTGCAATTTGTAATCAACAGAAAGAGGCATGAAAATAACAAATACATATCCATATAATAATTTTTTATTTCTGCCACAAATACAACAATAAGATTAACAATGACAATAGATATCCTTTCAGGACAAATATTGGGTCATTATGACCTAGGACAAATGATAAGTCTTGTTTAAACCTGACCCTACTAGGTAAATAAAATGGACTTGTCCATCTTTCAATTTGGACAGTACCATTAAGTGTTCAAAGGGATGTTCCATAAAAATTCATTGACTGACTAGCAAACATTGCAGATCATGATCCGACTGTGTATATGTGTAGGCTGATCATGATCTACAGGGGTCAAAAAGGCAAAACTGTTTTCCACTTGCAGGGTGAGAGTAAAGATTTATCATTATTCTTTCAGTAGAGTACATATAAATATTTGAGTATTTCTAGTTGCAACAAAAAGAAATAGATATGACTCTTAGACATGAAATGCATGTCAAAAAACTCAAGAACATGCGTCTAAAATAAAACAATCATACACTGATATGATGTGTTTAAATTTGAAAAGATTACATTTGAAAACGTCACAGACAATCTCATGCGTGATCTTCATCTGTAAAGGTGCAAACACAACAACACTGAACTAGTGCACAATGTGTTCTGCTGCAGTTACTAAAATTTGATGAAGGATATTGAGAATAATTGTTGGTTCCTGCGTAATATTACCTTATTATGCACCAAGTGGGCACGAAAAGTGATATTTTCACAAGTGGCACAGCCACAAGTGAAAATAACTACTTTTTGCGTTCACAAGTGGACTTAACATGACATTACATAGAAACCAACAATTTTTCTGTTTATTATATGTTTAAACTTTACTTTTGTCGAGTAATAATAAGTTTTAATAAATGTCGGAAAGCACAGGAAACATCATCAGAAAGCAAAGCACATACAACATCATTTTAACAACATCATCGTAGAATGGTTCCCAGCATTCAATACGCTTGATATACTTTTGACATAAATCTTGGTAGAACATTCTGATAATTTCAAGCAGGCGGCAAGGTCTACTTGGGTTTCTGCTTTGGAGATAACTTTTACTGGAAGGGAGTTCAAGCCCCTGACAGACTCTTGAATTACATTTGTGACAATCTGCTCATGGGATGGGGGTGTCATACTGACATCTCATTTTGTCTTCTCTGTTGGTTTTAAGTATGACCTTTCTTTTTTATGGGAGAGTTGAAGTCGTGATTTGTTTACTACCAATAGTTTGAAAACCTTGAATGAAATCTTTACATGTTTAAATGCTATTTCCGATTTCTTTTTGGAACAATTTATACGTTACTTTTGCTGCCTGTACACCAACACCACTTTCATGAACATAGTGACTTAAAACTTTTATTAAAAATTTCAACAGATAAAGTTTAAAATCCCATATGAACACACAAGAACACGATGGCCAAACCTATATGGCTCGGCTGAGAACACCTGCAGCATTGACTGGACTTACACATGTTTAACAAAAGATGCCAATATACAGTAGAATTTGTCTCAAGTCACACATTTCAACCAAGAGTTATGCCCATGTCACCCAGCTTTAAACTCTAAGAAGAGTTCATCGAGGTAGGTATTCTGGTTGATCTTCAAAATAATTGGATATCAAATGATAACAATGGTTTTCTATTATTTCTCAAGTTAACCTATCTTTTGGCCCAGTGGGAACCAGTTTCAAATAAGGTACAAATGTAAATGTTGATGGACAAGAGGTGATCATAATAGCTCACCTTGAGCACTCTAGTGTTCAGGTGAGCTAAAATGGGGACTCGTTTATGAACAACACAATTGAAAATTTCACAGCACATATTTAAGAATTGAAAAATAAAATTGGATGCAGTGGTCGTTACGAGCTGAACACAGTATATTTAAGCATATCTATTGATCAAGAGCAGCCAGTGCTTGAACAAAACCAACAAAATAGCAGCCATGTAAAATTGAACTGAACTTTTGTGCTACCAAGCTGAACACAATGAAAATATAATATATTTATCCTAAGAAAACATTATTATATTGCTTGCTTAAAATTTCTCAACATGTAACAACAAACAGGATTAAAGGAACATGATTAGGAAAATATGTATTAAAGGAACATGATCATAGAAGTATGTTTTATAGTATAAAAGAAAACGAACACATATTATGAATTGGTAGAATAGTTGTGTAACTAAAAACAATCAGAATATGGTCATGAAATATATGTAAGTAAGAGGAGCTCTGTAAAACTTTCTGTTTCAGACAGTTCAAAGAACCTTAATTTTTCACCAAAATCTGAGGGCGTGCAGCTTTAACAGCCAACCAAAATAACAGAAATATCTCTTCAACACAACATGTTACTAATCTAAATACATAATACAGCCATGCAGCACCAAAAGGAGGATAAAGTAACTGTTGTAACCCAATACAAAATTACTTAAGAAAGGTTAAAAAAAAAAAATCAATAACTGAAAGAAAAAAAATTGCACTCATGTGATGAGGTTGAGAATGTAATGAAACGTAAACCCTGTCAGAAAATTCTAGTTCCTCAGGGTAGGGGTTACCCTGCTGGCATCAAGTGATCCTGCCATTACAAACAGTGCAGATCATGATCAGCCTGCATATCATGGTCTTCACTGTTCACTAACCAGTTAGTAAGGTTTAACCGATAACATAGTTACCAGATTAACCCTACTATTGACCGATATAATAGTCTCCCAATTAACCCATGATTTGTTCTAGAAGAATGCTTATTTTACATGTATTTTGCCCACTTTAAACATTTTATAATCTGCTAGTTGTTGCGTATGCTCCCTTTAAAACAGCTGGAGAAGGGTTAATTATAATTATTTAATTACTGAGCATTTTATTCTTAGAGATGTTGAATGCTTGAAAAGCACTCCGTGTAAAATAAGTTAAAGAGACATTCCCTAAAACTGGTGTCAAATTAAATAACTCCAAAAGCATAAATAATAGAATTAATAATAAAGTTAAAGCGATATATATCTGTCATTATCAGTAAAACCAGCGTTTTAAAGGTCCAATACTAATGAAAGTGAAAATTCAAATATACTTTAAAAAGTACAGAAATAAGTTATTTTTAATAAAAAATGAAAGTTGGTTGTAGAGATTCTAGACAAATCACAGTACATGTACAATTTTTTTCTATGCATTATGAAGAAAGTTAAAAAGACCTGGGTGGTCATTTTGTCGATTCACTGAGATTTCAACATAATACACATACTTTTCCTTCAGTGTTTTTTTTTTGGTTTTGGGGTGGGGTTTTTCTTAGTGTCTTGCATAAGGTAATGTACATGCCATTGAAATAACTGTCACTTCATTTTCGCTTAGTAGTGGACCTTTAAAATATGTTGCAGTATCGTAAAACAGTCAATAATCTATGTAAAGTTGTTGTTGTACAATTAATGGGTGGATAGCAATTTCTTAGTTTGTCTGTTAGATTGTTTGTGCTAAAATGAGGCATTTTTCAACATATATTGTTCTTTAAAATTGTATTTATTTATCATTTAACGTTCACTGAACACATAATTTACGTTTGGAGAATATAATCTGCCAGATGTGGGGAGTGCCCCTTTAAGCATACAACAGATTTAACAACTAAGCCTTTCCAAAGCTCATAGTGAACACATATATCTGGTGTCAGGGGAAAGAGGAAACTCAAACAAAATACGTGATATATCGAGAGTTCACCTCAAGAAAGTCGTAAATTATATGAAATAAAAGAAGGAATTACGACTGTTTTGCGTTGAACACTTGATATTCAGAAATCACTTTTTTAGCATTTCAGAAAACAAATATATTTTCAGACTTACATTTTAAAAATCAGCTTCCAAAGCCATGCAAGTACAAATTGATAACATCATTAATACGTAGTTACGTACATCTAAGACATCACTGCTAATTATAGAAAATGATAATTACATAACCTAATTTTTTTAACACCGAAATTTTAAAACTTTTCAATATGATTAGTATTTTTGAAATAGCAATCATATAGATTTTGTATGTATACTTAACAACTTTAAAACCACATCCTTTTTTTATTCAGTCATAGATTTTGAGCAGTGGATTTATCTCATCCATATGCAAAGTTGTTGCCATTTACAAATGAAATTATGCTTAAATTTTGTAATGAACTTGCTAAACATGTCCAAGGAGTAACAAGAAGTATAATTTTCTTGAACTTTCCAAATTACACTTAAAATTGCGACAAAATACCCGTCAAATCCCTGGTTGCGTTTTTAAAGTTATTAAGTTTATTTGAATGCAAAATTTCAGAATGTTGAAACTAAACTGATGTTTTGGTGCAGGAAAATAGATTGGCTAACATATTTTCATATTGCCTTTGCATTTGGAGAGGGTGACAACAATGCTATATTTACAAAATAAATTATTAACCAGTATTCAACAATGCAAAAATGTTCGAAGGAGCTTTTCCACCCGACACCAGTCAATATCTGGTACCAAGATATCACTGACTAGTAGTTTTTATTTCATAAATGAAGCAACATAGCCAAGCTGTCGTCGTCGAGTTTCTCTATTCTGTGACTGCACTTTTTCAAAATGATCAAGAAGTTCGTCAAAGTCTATATCACAAACAGCGTCATTTCTCTTTGATGTATCACAACTAGATTCCCTGTAAAAAATAAACAGAAAAATGTATAACAGTTTGTTGTTGTTTTGGTTTAAAGCCCATTTCAGTCATTTTTACAAGCAGTCTTACAGCTTGTAGTAACGTTATAGCCTTTCTGACAGTTGCTGGAACATTTCGTTATTTTTCATCTAAACATTTGTAATCCAATTTTAGGATGAAAATTTCTAAACCGGCATTGGTGAGGCCATTATTAGGGTGTGTTTTCTGTGAAAACCCGATATAATAATTGCCAGTGAATAAACATTTTTAATCGGCTTCTATTAAAACCTTGTATAACAAGAGGGCCATGATGGCCCTTTATCGCTCACCCGAGTACAACTGCTTTTAACAAAGTTGCTAGAAATCATCGAAACAACCTTTCTGACAAATTTCAAGGATATTTGGGCTGAAAATGTTACCTCTAGAGTGTTAACAAGGTTTTTCCATATTTGGGCTCTGTGACCTAGTTTTTGACCCCAGATGACCCATATTCGAACTTGAGCTAGAAATCATAGAAACAACCTTTCTGACAAATTTCAAGGATATTTGGGCTGAAAATGTTACCTCTAGAGTGTTAACAAGGTTTTTCCATATTTGGGCTCTGTGACCTAGTTTTTGACCCCAGATGACCCATATTGAAACTTGAGCTAGAAATCATCGAAACAACCTTTCCGACAAATTTCCAGGATATTTGGACTGAAAATGTAACCTCTAGAGTGTTAACAAGGTTTTTCCACATTTGGGCTGTGTGACCTAGTTTTTGACCCCAGATGACCCATATTCGAACTTGAGCTAGAAATCATCAAAACAACCTTTCCGACAAATTTCCAGGATATTTGGGCTGAAAATGTTACCTCTAGAGTGTTAACAAGGTTTTTCCATATTTGGGCTCTGTGACCTAGTTTTTGACCCCAGATGACCCATATTCGAACTTGAGCTAGAAATCATCGAAACAACCTTTCTGACAAATTTCCAGGATATTTGGGCTGAAAATGTTACCTCTAGAGTGTTAACAAGGTTTTTCCATATTTGGACTGTGTGACCTAGTTTTTGACCTCAGGTGACCCATATTAAAACTTGAGCTAGAAATCAACTAAACAACCTTTCTGACAAATTGCCAGGATATTTGGACTGAAACAGTAGCCTCTAGAGCCTTAACAAGATTTTTCTATTTTTGGGTCATGTGACCTAGTTTTTCATCCGAGATGACCCATATTCGAACTCGTCCGAGTAATTACTGGGACAAACATCCTGACCAAGTTTCGTGACAATTGAGGCAATAATGTGACCACTAGAGTGTTAACGAACTAAGTGTGGACGGACGACAGACATTCATCGATCCTAATAGCTCACCCTGAGCCAGCTCAGATGAGCTAATAAAAAGCCGAAAACTACCTTATTTTCAATTTTCAATGTAACAATTGACTCTTTTATATATTTAGCAGAATCAGTATGTTGATATAAGTACATTTTCTTACACTTAACTCATATTGACACCTTCAGATGAAAAGACATAGCACTTCAAGAAAGAAAAATTATACGATGTTTTCTTAGTTTCATCTTTATAATATAAAATGGCTGTTCTGAAAAGTTACTAAACTTGTTTTAAGAGCTTTTGAAAAAGTGACGGTTTATTACACTTTTTAACAATGATTATCACAATTTATAATAACATTTATTATAGTCTGCAGAAGCATTTATTACAGTTATCTAAGAATATTTTCACCAAGTGCAAGGATAACAGTTTGAAACAAAAGAATCACAACTATGCCCCAATATTAGATTCCAGAATATTTAATTTGATCCCCTTGAATAAAATACCTACAGTCAAAATTATGATTTATTGACAGTTTCTATCTCGGCATCAAACATACATTAACTGTATTTGCTTCTATTTGTTTCTAATGGTCGCAAACAGTTTTAATGGCAACAGCTTAAAGCATACATGTTTATTGTTGCAAATATCAAAATCACTGTATGGTTGACCATATTCTAACGCACAATGATCTTAAATGAGATATTTGCAGATCTTTCAATTTTGGGGCTGTTAACACTATATTTAACCATCGCCAATTCAATGAGGTAACCAATCAGAATCAATGTTACAATGTCATTGCGTTAGAATACCGATTTGTTTTTATGAATGAAGTACACACCTGTCAGTTATACTGGCCATTTGAAAGTGTGGTATACAATTCAATCTATTACGTAACAAGGTAAATGGTTCCGCCTGTGGTAGCAACATTAGTAATCCATATAAACTCTTGATGAGATCTTGACTGTTGCTAGAGTCCAGAAGTTGTAATCTCAAATCTGAAATTTATTTAAGTGAAATGATTTTACGGTTATAGTTAAACATGACATATGAAGCCCAAGTCATATGCTATACATGTGTATCACTTGAGTAATGATGCTACCTTTGTTCTTTGGGCTTGTTTTTGTAGTCTGCATGATAAATGAATGTATCTATTATGCACAATTTAACTGTAAACCTCAAATTTACAAGAGCTTAGGTTTGTCTTTGGATTTAGTTGGACACAAAATTGTATGTTTGACCTTGGCTTGAATTGGTCCTAAGAGCTTTGTGTCTAACATTGGCTGAACCTTGACACAAAACCTCATGCTTATCTTGCCTGAGTTGGAGAGTGGACACAAAAGTTTCTGTTCCACCTTGACTTAAATGGGCTATAAAAGTGTATATTTAACCTTGGATTAAGTTAAATAGTTCTTAGAATGTAATGTTTGCCTGGGAACTTTGTCTTTCAATCTGTTTCAGCTAGGTTACTGTAAATTTTCATGTGACAAAAATTTCGCGATTTGTGAGCAGACAGATGTATTCCTGAGTTTTAAATTCACGAAACAAGAATTTTCTAATAGTAAATATATGTGAAGTAAATCTTTCATGAGATTTTTAAATTAGTGAAGTTGGAAACTTGCAAAACTAGCAAATATTGAATCACCGCGAATATTTCTCAGTTTGCAGTATTTCCTACATGTAAAATAGACCAACAATATGTTATACTTACATGCAAATATTGGTGATTCTATAAGTTGTATCAGTTTATCTATCTCATTCAGAAATTCTACAGTAATTTCTAAGTTTCCACTGAGAATATGTCAAGGAAAATAATCCTATTTATTCATGATGAAGGAAATAAAATACACAACTTTACACAGCAGGCTATTAAATTGTCTTTTTTTGCTCCCTGTCCCCAGTTTTGTTGAATTTAAATACAAAAGGTGCTGTTTCTTTTTTTCACTATAATCAATACTAACTGACCTCTGTCCAAGCTAATTAAGTTTCTTATACTAATTTATTTTTTCTGTATGCTAAAACTAAGCACAACTTAGATTAATTGCTCTTAAGACTCATTTTAGATGAAATCTATCTCAAAGAGAGAGAGAGGCAATGCGGAAATATCAGTGTATTGCCCAAGGACAACCACAGTGGCACTGGTGGGGACCAAACCCGGGACTTTTCCATCCTGAAGCGAACGTGCTACCACTGCACCACTGTGGCTCTTTTAGTTTTGTATAAAGATGCTGAATGCATGTAAATGCTAGATTTGCATGTAGAGTAGAGAAATAAAATTGATAAATTGGGAAATTGGGAAATTAGTGCGTAGATTTTATCCATTTTATGTTAAGTGCAAACAATTGTTTTACTGCACTAGTAAGTTAGAATTTGGCACGCTACAGGTCAAATATACAGTCAAATATGTATAGGGCAGCCTGCCTTGGAATAAAAAAAATGTCCACAGTAAACAGGTGACAATTTGATACAGGTGTCACAGTCTTAAAATTCACTGTTTTGGATATACCGTAAAACCTATTTTACCGGCACCTGCTTGTAATGGAAAACTGCATAATCTAGCTTGGGTTCATTGGTTCTAGTAGCATAAAACGCAGTTTAAACGGCAACCTGCTGCTAACAACATGCTCAAGTAGTCCCAACGGCTGCCGGATAGGTCAAGTATCACCTTAAAATGCTAGCTACCTATAACTAGAACTGCCATTGTCATGGCTTGAATACCACCGCATATCGCTTTGTCAGAATCAACAGTGGCCATTTAGAGCTCAAGGAGAACCTTCCTGTTAAATCTGAGGGTAGTAAGCCTATGCATTGCTTAGTTATGTATTCTACATGTTTTTAGTAGAAACAAGCTTTTTGAAGTCCAGGCCCCTGTGACCTTGACCTTTGACCTGGTGACCTCAAAATCAATAGGGGTCATCTACTAATCATGACTAACCTCCATGCCAAATATGAAGACTGTGGGTCAAAGGTTTCTTAAGTTATTGGGCGGACAAACTTTTTGAAGTCAAAGTCCCTGTGACCTTGACCTTTGACCCAGTGACCTCAAAATCAAAAGGGGTCATCTACTAATCATGACTAACCTCCATGCCTAATATGAAGACTGTGGGTCAAAGGAATCTAAAGTTATTGGGCAGACAAGCTTTTTATAGTCAAGGCCCCTGTGACCTTGACCTTTGACCTGGTGACCTCAAAATCAATAGGGGTCATCTACTAATCATGACTAACCTCCATGCCAAATTTGGAGAGTGTGGGTCAAAGGAATCTTAAGTTATTGGGCGGACAAGAAAAAACCGACGGACAGCCGGACGGACGGACAGCCGGACGGACAAGCTGATTCCAGTATACCCCCCTTACAACTTTGTTGTGCGGGGGTATAAAAAGTGACTGCTTAACTTTACCACCTGCCCGCCCCCCTGAAGTCACACAGAGTGCTGTAAAGGATACAAGACCTGTAGGAGTCGACACGCATGTGTATAATTCTGTGACAGGTAGCACAACGCTAACGTTGCTACTGGACTGTGAGACCAGCATTTATACAGACAGCAAAACAGCTGACAACTCTCCTGCAAGATAAAACAAACTTTTGTACATGTATTTCTAGCAGAACAGTAAACAAATACAGTATTTTTACAATGATATTCAAAATTAAAAAAAAACTCTTGCTGCCAAAGTTATTCCTTGAAAGAAAGGTATATGTCAACATTGTTTTAGAGTAAATAGAAAAAAGTTCAATCATTTTTCTATCTGTAAATTAATTATTTTAGGGGGTGGGGGGGGGGGGGGGGGGGAAAGAAAAAAAAAAAAAAAAAAAAAAAAAAAAAATTCAAAAAAAAAAAAAAAAAAATATAAAATTTATTTAGAAAAGGGGGGGGGGAGAAAAAAAAATATAAAAAATATAAATGTTAAAAAATTTTTTTATATATGAGGACAAACAAGGGGGGCACTGGGGGAAAAAAATTTTTTATCTTCACATTATCCATTCAAACGCACTACCATTGTAACACCGTTTCTGATTGGTTATGTCATTCAAATTTGCGACTATCAAATTACGTGACAGTCCTAAAAATCTGTAATGCATTTAAGAGCATTGTGCATTTGAATAGGGTTAACCGTTTAGTGATTTTGACATTTGTGACAGTATTATGGTTTTTTATGATCGCCAATATTTTTTACAGTAATGACATCGTGAATTTACGCAATAATACTGGACACCTCTGTTGTGTCGCTGTCACATTCTCCTAATTGATCTGTAGCGTGGTAAACATACAGTGAAAAACAGAACTTACCTTGGTGTGGAGATCTTTCAGTTGATTTCTCAGTTCAAACAGTTCAGTAGATGTTAGAAGTATTGTGTTTAGAGTATGTACCATTGTACATGCAAACTTGACATCCTTTTCTACTATCAGAATCTCCGAGAGGGACTGGAATATGTCCTCAGAACTCAGTAATAAACATAACTGCCTGAAAGAAATTAACTGAAGAATACTAAACAAGAATTTTGTAATACTGTAATGTTTGCCATAATATCATTTTTGCTATTTACATTAAACTTTTAACTGTTTTCAACAAAACAGCAAAAAGACCACCTAGGTCTTTTTAAGTTTCTATATACCTTTGTAAAATATTTTACAATGGTTGCTAAAAGTTTGAGAAAACATTGCTTGCCAATTGTCACGAGGTTGAACACCACATTTTGAACACCACATTAATTTTGTTTATATGTTATATGTCTTTGTTCCTAAGTATATGTTCTGTCCATGTCTCTTGTATATATATCTGTTGTATTTGTCAGTATATGTAATATTACAGACCATACATCCTATAAATCCCACTCATTTAATTTTTCTTCATCCACATTAACATTCATCTCATTTCATTACCTAACGACTAATTTTGCATGACAGGCCTCTTTCACGATTTTTGACATTCCCGGGTTTTCACCCTGTGCATGCGCACTTAGAATACAGTCGATATGGCTTACGCCTGACTTTTTCTTTTTTCCACCAGAAATTATTTATTTCCTTGTGTAATTGTGCCTTTGCAGGTAATTAGTTGTTTCATTTCATTTGTTCATCTTATTTGCTTTCGTTTCATGCTATTTGTTAGCATTGCGCGCCTGTAATATTGTAATGATATGCATTTTCATGCATTGGGCACTTGGAATACAGTCAATATGGCTTACGCCTGACTTTTTCTTTTTTCCACCAGAAATTATTTATTTCCTTGTGTAATTGTGCCTTTGCAGGCCTGGTAAACACATGCCCCATCACAGAACAGAAAGTAAACCTACGACATTGGTGGCCAGTGTGGGGGAGTATGTCACAGTTCGGACTCAGTTCACAATTGGGGAGAATATGTGTAAGCGGCCCGGTAGCTCAGTCGGTAGAGCATTCGCCCTGTAAGCGAAAGGCCCCGGGTTCGAGCCCCGGTCTGGCTGCACATTTTTCTCACCCTGTGACATTTGGCCCCCAACGTGGGGCTGTGACTGGATATATACTTCGAGATCATCTTTACCTTGTTCTCTTAACCCGTATGGTGGGGGAGTATGTCACAGTTCGGACTCAGTTCACAACTGGGGAGAATATGTGTAAGCGGCCCGGTAGCTCAGTCGGTAGAGCATTCGCCCTGTAAGCGAAAGGCCCCGGGTTCGAGCCCCGGTCTGGCTGCACATATTTCTCACCCTGTGACATTTGGCGCCCAACTTGGGACTGTGACTGGATATATACTTCGAGATCATGTTTACCTTGTTCTCTTAACCCGTATGGTGGGGGAGTATGTCACAGTTCGGACTCAGTTCACAATTGGGGAGAATATGTGTAAGCGGCCCGGTAGCTCAGTCGGTAGAGCATTCGCCCTGTAAGCGAAAGGCCCCGGGTTCGAGCCCCGGTCTGGCTGCACATTTTTCTCACCCTGTGACACAATCATTATGTTTTCATGACATATTCTAAAGTATAAGTTGACTTTTGAAAACTCTGACACCTTTTTTTCTTTGATATTGTATCTTTAAGCTACGTACCTTATTATAAACGGTCCTCTCTTCTCCAGAATCATCCTATCCCTTTTGAATAGTCCTAACAATTGTTCCATAAATTTTATAAAATATTTATTTATCACAGGAGTGTCTGATGAAGTATTGGCTTGAGCACTACTTTCTGAAGCATTTTCACCTTCAAGTGTTGAAGAGTATTTTGGACATTTGTTTGTAACTTCATTCACTGAAGAGCTTCTGTCATATGTAGTGTCTATTGCACTTAATGTTACATGGTAAGATGTAATCTTTGCTAATGTTTCCAGAGCTAGCAACATTGCCTGAAACAAAGAATATTTTTTAAACTATTTCATAGTTTACCTATTCATTTTCAAACTACATGTATTTTTAAAACTATTTCATAGTTTACCTATTCATTTTCAAAATAACTTCCTAGTTTTCCTATTCATTTTTTAAAAATACATTTGTACTTCATAGTTTATCTATTCACCTTTTAAAAATATTTCATAGTTTACCAATTCATCTTTTTTTTTTAAATCACAGTTTACCTATTCATTTTCAAAATTGCTTCATAGTTTACCTATTCATTTAAAACAATATTACATAGTTTACCCATCCAGTTTTAAAAATACTTCATAGTTTACCTATTCATTTTTAGAAAATATTTCATAATTTACCTATTCTTTTTCCAATTCAATTATCGAGTATTTTTTATCTATAATTGAAGTAGTGCCAACTTCTAAAAACCAGTTATGTTTAACGGTAGCATTAAATCTATATAAAAAAAATCCAATGCTGGTTTTATAAATTAGGTCATTCTGACCTTGTATAGAATACTACAGGCTGCTGCCAACTCAGTTATTACTGTAAATGTTTTTATATACATGTATTTGACAGCTTTTATTTTGTGATTTTTCAATTTCTGCTTTATTCCTAAGTTCTAAAATTCACAAGAAAGCCCTACGGTGATGAAAGCATAATACCTCAACGCTAATGGAAGAAAATTTACAAAATCAGAGACTGTGCAAGATGGTAAATTTAGAAAATTATTGAAACTAAAATATTCACAAAATAAAATCTGATGGTGTTGTGTAGGCAAATTCTTAAAATATAATCGCCATTTCAGAATTTACCTCATCTGATTGGTCAATATCAGCCAAAGTATTCATCAGCTCCGGAAATACCAAATTCATGTGTCGGAATGTCTGAAAAGGAGGATCGTTCATTGTAAGCAACGGTACTTTATTCAAACAAAAATGTTTCAAAATAATAATAATCTTGGATTTTACACCCTTATCAACAGTATTTCAATTATTTTCTGGCTGTCAAATTACCTCTCCATCATCTCTGCAAATGCAAAGTACTAGATTTCAGTTCTCTGTAAGAAACTGCCAACAACGAGGTTGACATGTGTCCCTATGTCAGTTGGAGGTGTAATGATTTCTAGTCGGCGACCTTAACCACTGGAACCCGTCATACATACGAGTTTTCAAGTTAATTATTGCCATATCTAAAAAAATTAACAGCTAGTTAAATGAAATGTTTAGAATTACATAATGCAAATTAGATTTTTATGACCATTCCTTAACTCTTTTCCATATTTATAATGTACAAATGTATATGAAATTGCTTAGGACTAGATGTGGAGGTTGATCATGATCTGCACTGGTCACAAAGTCAGAATCATAAGCCTGGAATCAGCTGGGTAAGAGCTAAGTGGCATACTTACTTTATTTGGTACTTTGACTAGTAAATGTCTGAACCATTTCAATGACGCAATTCTTGTTTGAAATTCTTTATGCTTCACAAGCTCACACAGTACATTGATCACTGACAGAACATCTAATTGCACTGACCTATAACATATAATAATACAAATTTTTAACATAAAATATTGTGTTCTAAACTAAAACTTACTGTGGAAGACATACTGAACATTACCAGTCCCTGCGAAATTCCTACAATAGACTGGTCTATCTTTCTGCACTGTTGAATTCATAAAATGCACTGGTCCACCCATTAAAGATTTTAAAGCAGATCAGTCTGTCCGTCTGGACTGCTGAATTCCTACGATCAACAAGGCCATCTTTATGGAAAGTTTCTAAGGTGAACCAGTCCATCTTTCTGGACTGCTGAATTCCTATGATCAACTAGGCCATCTTTATGGAAAGTTTCTAAAGTGAACAGTCTTTTCTAGACTGCTGACTTCCTATGATGGACAGAGACATCTTAAAGTTAATGGAAAGTTTTAAAAGTGGACCAGTCCATCTTTCTAAGGAGATTTCTAAATTGGACTGTTTTTTCTCTCTGAAAAGTTTAATAAATTGACCGGCCCATTTTCTAAACTATATTCATCATTGTTTAGTAAAGAGTCATAAACTGACTGGATAACACAATAAACTTGATTGATTGATATACCGTAAGATAAATCTTTAATTAGGTGAATATTTCATTACATGAATAATCTATACCTCTTTCTATAGACTAGTTCTAATACATAAATAATCCAGCAGCAAAGCATTTGTGTCACTACTGCATCAGAGAAGCATTTAACAACAAGAGCCGTCAGTAGGACAGCGTGCTCGACTTTTTTAGTGCTTGCCAATAAAACAAAACTTTGACAGTTAATTAAGGGCACACAAGACTTTAACTATGAATTTCTAAGTACAAATCAAGAAAATTTTTCACAGAGTTATCTTCTTTTGCTTACAGATAGGTCTTACGATGGTACATAAGTACTCCAACTTTCAAAGTAATATCTCAAATGGTTAAGTTAACAAGTGGACAAGAATGAAAATTTTAACTGAGTTTCTAAGTCAAAAAGGGCCATAATTCAAATAAAATCCTTGACAGAATTACCTTCTCCTGCCCATGTTTGGAAATCATGATGGTAAACAAGTATTCCAACTTTCAAATTAATATCTCAAACAGTTCAGTCAAAAAGTGGACTGGTACGAAAAACTTAACCAAGATTCTAAGTCGATAAAAGGCCTTAATTTTTAAAACAAATCCCTGACAGAGTTACCTTCTCTTGCGTACAGATGGGGGTAATGATGTGAAATAGCATTAAAAGTTTCAAAGCAATATCTCAAAGGGTTAAGGCAATAAGTGGATTTTACCCATATTCAATGTATTTTCTAAGTCAAAAAGGGGCATAATTCTGTCAAAAACCTTGACAGAGTTATGTCCTCTTGTCTGTTGATGAAGGTCGTGATGGTAAACAAGTATGGTTAGTTTCAAAGCAATACCTCCAATGGTTTTGAAATAAAGTGAGGTGGTACGAAAAACTTAACCAAGCTCAATACACTTTCTAAGTAAAAAAAGGGCCATAATTCTGTCAAAAACCTTGACAGAGTTATGTACTCTTGTCTGTAGATGGAGGTTATGATGGTAAACAAGTATGGTAAGTTTCAAAGCTATACCTCTAATTCTTTTGAAATAAAGTGGGGTGGTACGAAAAACTTAACCAAGGTGTGACGCCAACGCCGACGCCCGGGGAGTAGGATAGCTCCCCTTTTCATAGAAAAGTCGAGCTAAAAATGCCCAAAGCCTTACATTTTTATTTTCCTGTAATCTACTACAATAAATACTTAAGTCTATATGATCACTGACTTGCACTTTTGTCTCTACACACCACATAATGACATACATGTACATGCCAAGTCTCCCAATTTTTTTAGGAGACTTCTGATTTTTATGATGCCAATTTTAGCGAAATCATTCAAATCTCTTAGAATCCAGATTATTGGACTTTTTGATGGTTGGTCTTTAAAATATTGTAATTTGTTTAACAGGTCTTCTGATTTTTCATACAATCTCTTGCATTTTAGCCCATTATCACCCAAATTCTTACAATGGGATCTTCTGATTTCCAGTTTGGGCAAGTCTATTTCTTTAAATAGGGGTGTTTTGCAAAATTGTGACCAACAAGACTAAATATCTTGGAAATGAGTCTGAAAAACTGTTCTACCTGCCTCAGTGCTCCTATGATTAAAATCTAAATACTATGTCGTTACAACTATTTTTGTTTCTTGCACTTTCCCGCTAACTTGCTTGAAGCAGACAAAGCATAATAGTTTTCAAAGTTATCTCAGCAAACTGACTCTGTAAACTACTTTAGATAGATCTATTTTAGATGTTTCAGTAGTGTTTTTAGTAGCATTGCCCTGCAAAGGATACCCTAAAATCTTGTTAATAAGCCATGTCTTCTTTTCATTTTTCATAAGGATTTGGGTGCTTATTTTCCAACTCATCTAATTCCAAAGTACTTCATATTGGTGGTTTATTTTCCAATTCAGCTATTTTCAGGTCCATTTCCACTGCAGAATTTTGGTAGCTTATTTTCCAGACCGGCTTATTATCAATATTTTAAGGTATTCCACCTGCCTGCCTCAACCATAGCATGAGCAAACTACATGTATACTAAAATCTATTGGCTCACTGAAGCACAGGAAAGGGTGTTAAAATCATGTAACTATTACATCAGTATCAAAGGCATTGGTTCAGTTCTATTTGGTTTCTCTCCACAATTTACACAATGTCTTTTCCACACAAAAACACTTTTTATACCTTAATCTGTTGAAAAAAAAGATAAAGGGGGGGGGGGGGGGGGGGGGGGGGGGGGGGGGGGGGGGGGGAAAGGGGGGGGGGGGGGGGGGGAAAAGGGGGGGGGGGGGGGGGGGGGGGGGGGGGGGGGGGGGGGGGGGGAAAAAGGGGGGGGGGGGGGGGGGGGGGGGGGGGGGAAAAAAAAGAAGAAGGGGGAAAAAAAAAAAAAAAAAAATGGGGGGGGGGGGGGGGGGGGTTTTTATTATTTTAAAAAAAAATAAATAAAAAAAAAAAAAAAAGGAAAAAAAAAAAAATTGGGGGGGGGGGGGGGGGGGGGGGGGGGGGGGGGGAAAGGTTTTTAAAATTGGGAAATGTCTATCACTACATTATATACATTTACTGCAAGGTATGCCATTTGCCATATGTTTATGTGATAAAATAACTGTTTTTAGCTGGGAACAAGCAGAACTGAACCAGGGCCTTTGTTCGTGAGGCACTAATTTTCGTTGATTTCATGGGAGAGTCGGTCAACAAATTTAAAATCATATTAAAACAAGAGGGCCAAGATTAAAGACCAAGTACCCGCGAAATTCATTTTAATAACAAGAGCTGTCCCTCACAAGTGACGAATGCCTCCGAAAGAGGTGCCTCACAGTCTGTGTCCTCTCCATGTGCTCAATAAATGTGCGATGTAATTTTAAAATCCTTCCATGCATGACAGAGTAACCATGCATACAGTATTCCATTACTTTAAACACTAAGTGTGACCTTGACCTTTGAGGTAGGAACGTGGGTCTTGCAGCGACATATCCGCTTGATTTGCTAGACATTTGTGCCAAGTTATTTTAAAATCCTTCAAAGCATGATAAAGTTATAGTCCGGACACAAATGTATGCATATATACAGGATTCCATTACCTATAAACTCTAAGTGTAACCTTGAACTTTGTGGAAGGGATGTGGGTCTTGCACGCAACACGTCGTCTTGATGTGCTAGACATTTGTGCCAAATTATTTTAAAATCCTTCACTGCATGACAAAGTTACAGTCTGGACACGAATGTGTGCATATATGCATATATAGAGGAATCCATTACCTTCAAACTCTAAGTATGACCTTGACCTTTGAGCTAGGGACGTGGGTCTTGCACGCGACACATCCGCTTGATGTGCTAGACATTTGTGCCAAGTTATTTTAAAATCCTTCAATGCATGACAAAGTTACAGTCCGGACACGAATGTGTGCATATATGCATATATAGAGGAATCCATTACCTTCAAACTCTAAGTATGACCTTGACCTTTGAGCTAGGGACGTGGGTCTTGCACACAACACATCGTCTTGATGTGCTAGACATTTGTGCCAAGTTATTTAAAAATCCTTCAATGCATGACAAAGTTACAGTTCGGACACGAGTGTGTGCATATATGCATCTATAGAGGAATCCATTACCTTCAAACTCTAAGTATGACCTTGACCTTTGAGCTAGGGACGTGGGTCTTGCACGCGACACGTCCGCTTGATGTGCTAGACATTTGTACCAAGTTATTTTAAAATCCTTCACTGCATGACAAAGTTACAGTCCGGACACAAATGTGTGCATATATAGAAGATTCCATAACCTTCATACTCCAAGTGTGACCTTGACCTTTGAGGTGGGGATGTGGGTCTTGCACGTGACACGTTGTCTTGATGTGCTAGACATGTGTGCCAAGTTATTTTTAAAAATCCTTCAATGCATGACAGAGTTACAGTCCGGACACGAATTTGTAAGTGGGGACGGACGCCCATACGAAGGTGTCATTAGGTGGTATTTCCATTGTTCTCGAACAATAGAGTGACCACTTAAGTAACAAAAGAATGACCACTTAAGGGACAAAAGACGGAATGAAGACAATAGATTTCTATTGTCTTAGGCCACACCTACCACCCAAGGTACCCATCGTGTGTGCGCACAGACAGACGGACCAACGGATGGACAGGCGATTTTAATATGCCATATGGCATAAAAATCCACAAAAAATGCCTCCAAAGTGCATAAACATACAAAAATACATGCAGAAGACAGACCAAGACAACAAACCATGGCTAAGCCCCTATGCACAAGTTGTGGGCAGAGAGGAAGAAGTTATGATCATGCACAAGAACGAATAATGTTAGCAATAACATTCCACTAGAATACATCACAACAGTACAGCATGCATGTCTTACCCTGCTGGAATATCACATGCTGTCATTTTATAAATTCTTTTCTCTCTGAAAATGACAAAGAACCATGAGTAACAACAGGATATATGACACGATGGGCTATTTTCTACTTTCATATTTGGCTATCTATGAAGTCATTTATAAAATCATATCAGCCTGCACGTCAAAACCTTGTTTATTGCATAATAAAATGAATAAAACCTCAATTTTTCTAATCTTTGTATATAGAGACAAAATCTTGAGTCATGTTAGAATGGTTATGAAATCCGCCGCAGGTGACCCTTGAATACCCCACAGACTAGCGTATAAAACGACACATTTACATCACATGACAACTAATGAATCCTAAAGGCTCACTAGATGTACTTGATGAACTGACCTCAGATATACATGTATCTGTAACATAACAAGAGAGCCAATATGGCCCTGTATCGCTCACCTTGGTACAAGTCCTCTTGCATGTTGGAAGATCACTAGACAATGTAATATACCAATTTGGTTTTTCTATATACGTCTTTGTAAAACAAGTGACCTCCCCCCCCCCCCCTGGAAAAGTTCACTTTTGACCCTAGGGGCATTATTTGAACAAACTTTGAAGAGGTCTACTAGGCAATGCTACATGCCAAATATCTAAGCTCTAGGCCTTGTGGTTTCAGTGAAGAAGATTTTTAAAGTTTTTCTTATATAAGCCTACGTAAAACTAAGTGACCCCCAGGCAAGGTCAATTTTGATCCCAGGGGCATATTTTGAACAATCTTGGTAGAGGTCTACTAGACAATGCTACATGCCAAACACCTAAGCTCTGGCCCTTGTGGTTTCAGAGAAGAATTTTTTTTAAGATTTTCCTATATAAGCCTATGTAAAACTAAGTGACCCCCCTTGGGGGGTCAATTTTGATCCCAGGGTCATAATTGAACAATCTTGGTAGAGGTCCACTAGACAATGCTACATGCCAAATATCTAAGCTCTAGGCCTTGTGGTTTCAGAGAAGAAGATTTTTGAAGTTTTTCCTATATAAGCCTATGTAAAACTAAGTGACCACCCGCCAGGGGTCAATTTTGACCCGTGGGTCTTAATTTGAACAATCTTGGTAGAGGTCCACAAGACAATGTTACATGCCAAATATCTTAGCTCTAGGCCTTGTGGTTTCAGAGAAGAAGATTTTTAAAGTTTTTCCTATTTGTTGCCATTTCCAACCAGAGTTCTGCATGGAATGGAATTCTTTGAACAATTTTAATAGAGCTTCATGCAAGGAACATCCCTGCATAGTTTCATCAACATTGGCCTATTGGTTTCAGAGGAGATGTCATTTGAATCAAAATGTAGATGCACGACGGACAATCATCCATCAGAAAAACTCACGCTAACGAAGCCAGGTGAGCTAAAAAGAAACTAGATATGTGTCCATAGGATACAGATGCTATGAGCACAAATGACCCCATTTATCTCCTTTTGTCTATACAGTACAATCCATGTCCACAACTGTATATTTTGGTTAACAGAAGGTTTAATGACTTTAGGTCAAACGAGCAGTATGTGACACAAGTTCAAGAAAGCCCATTTTCACTGATTCAACTCTGCCATTACTAGATAAAACCACAAACAAAACCCTAGGTGCACATCTTTACTTCCGGACTAACAATCTAACAATACTGTAAGGTTTCATGACTGAAGGTCAAATACTTTTTCGCCTTATGCAGGATACAAATGTTAAACTCGGGACAAAAAAGGGCATAATCTATAACGGCAACCACAAAGTCGGTGCAAAACAGTACCAATGTCAATTGTTAACATAAATAACTTATAATAATCATGTACCTTATTGTAAATATATGACATTTAAAACAATACCTGATCTTCATTTTCTTCATGTCTGTTACAAAACACATTTATGTCCTCTTCAAAAACATTTTAAATAAACTTTTAACTTCCCTATAATCTGTTTCACCTTTTTTTTATTAAAATGGATAAAGTGCATCAAATAGAAGAAGACATTGTAGCAATCTATACAGATCCATTATCTTCCTTCTTAAACAATAATGAAGTATAAACACTTGAACTTTACAAATTTAGATCCACTTGAAAATTCCATTTACTGTAAAATAGATAATATTGCTCATGATTTATTTTTCATTAATTTTTGTACCTTCCCTTGATTAAAGAAATTGCGACTTTTTACACCCTAGCACAATACTTACAGTAAATTGGGTAATTTTTGCAATAATAAAAAAATCTAGCAAAAGATTCATTTCACATAGATTTACTATTGGAGATTTCTCCTTTCATGAATTCAAAATTAGCAAATAAGTCTGCCCACTCATAAATAGTGAAATTATTGCATACCAAAATAACCCAATGTACAGTAATATTCCTACATCTTCTGCCTGTAGATTCTCCAAACTGTGAACATATCTTATCTTCAGTCAATCACAAAATAAAACTGAGGTACCAAAGAAAGTATCCTAGTTTACGGTAAAGAGATTACAAACAAACAAAAACATGCTTGTCACTGTCACTGATTTATACACTAAGCAGATACAGTGGATAGTTCACTTTGCATTTCTTGAATTAGTGACTTCTACACATTCCCTATAAAATGCCATCTCTTGTTACTATTTATAGATATATATATCTTTTATTACAGTGATGTTTGTAAATCATAGCAAAAAGAACAATATCATACAATTAAATGCAATACAACCAGCCCGATGGGCCTATAAGTCACCTTTTTTATATGCCCCACCCCTATCAGAGAAACAATACAGTCAACTTGTTATATTTATATAACATACACGTCAACTCTCCTGATTTTTCATGTGACAGAAATCTCACTTACATATCACTTATATCATTTTCAACTTCATCCTTGTTAGTCGAAGTTACTTCCCCTTTCTGAGTGACAGTTATTTCCATGGAGTTGTCAGCAGTGATCTCCCCTGGTTGCCTCTCCTGTGAAGGAGTCCCAATAGCTGGTGTAGGAGTATCATCCAGATCTTCAATCAACTCCATTAAAAGCATGTTTAGACTTTCAGCAGCCTCCTTTACACTGCAAAAAAAAACAAGAGGGCCTATGAAAAATCAGGTCACTCCCCGGGCAGTGTCAATTTTGACCCAGGGGTCATACCTTGAACAATCTTGATAGAGGTTCACTAGGCAATGCCACATGCCCAATATCTAAGCTCTATTGAAGTTTTTCCTTTCTGTTACCATGGCAACCTGAGTTCTGCAAGGAATGGAATTATTTGAATAACTATGAGAGGGCTTCATGCAGAAGCATCCCTGCAAAGTTTCATCACCATTGGCGTAGTGATTTCAGAGGAGATGTAGTATGAAGGAAAATGTTAAAACGGACATACCCTGGACACTGGATGGTGAGCGATCCTAATTGGTCACTCGATCCTAATAGTTCACTCTGGCACTTTGTGCTAGGTGAGCAAAAAACAAGACATTTCTTCAATACTATAGGTTATTAATACTTGTATGGCAAAATATTACTTGGAACAAGTTGATTTGGTGGGAGCAATGAGCTTACCGGTAACTGTCAAACTTCCTTAAATAAACCTTGTTTGTGAACAAATAAATAAGTCTGTAAAGCTGATCATTAAGACCGACCTCCCTTGTTGATGTTCAGTATCATACCTTGCCAACGTGCAGTACCGTAGAATACTGAACACCCTCTCTAAGGCACAGTGAATGGGGCAATATAAAAGTATTTTGTCAAAAGTCATAATATTACATGTATGTTTCATCAACAAATAAAACTAGAACTGTCACAAGAGTGACGAATCATACCCCCACAATACAGCTTTGTCACAGAAGTATGGCAACCATAAGAAAGGAATGGCCACAAGGACATAGAGTTGAGTTATTATACAATAACTTGTGTAAATGTATTGTTTTAATAGCATACAAAATGTGTAAGGTTAGAAATTATCAATTATAGTTCAATTTCATAGGTTTATTATCATCCGGAAACTATTTAACATTACAGTTCAGAGTCACTGTGACCTTGACCTTTGACCTACTGACCCCAAAGTCGAACTTGACCTGTATTTGATGATGTTACAGCTGTGTACCGAAAATTATTTAAATCGATCAAGCCTTTCATGAGTTATCATCCGGAAACTGTTTTACAGTTCAGAGTCACTGTGACCTTGACCTTTGACCTACTGACCCCAAAGTCGAACTTGACTTGTATTTGATGATGTTACAGCTGTGTACCGAAAATTATTTAAATCGATCAAGCCTTTCATGAGTTATCATCCGGAAACTGTTTTACAGTTCAGTCACTGTGACCTTGACCTTTGACCTACTGACCCCAAAGTCAAACTTGAACTGTATTTCATAAAGTTGCACGTGTGTACCAAAAATTATTTAAATTGGTCAAGCCTTTCATGAGTTATCATCCGGAAACTGTTTTACAGTTCAGAGTCACTGTGACCTTGACCTTTGACCTACTGACCCCAAAGTTGAACTTGACCTGTATTTCATGAAGTTGCACGTGTGTACCAAAAATTATTCAAAAGGGTAAAGTTGTTCATAAGTTATCATCCGGAAACCATGAAAACCAACAGACCGACCGACCGACAAACAAACTGACAAGCTCACTCCTATATACCCCCCCCCCCAACTTCGTTTTGTGGGGGTATAATGAAACTGCATTCCATAGGGGTGAGGACGGATGGGATCCAATACACAAGATTCGTCCCATCTATGATAGCGTATCATCACGTTTTCGAAATGTTTATACTCCAGAAGGAAGTATATGCATTGATGAAACCATGGCTCCTTGGAAAGACAGGCTTTCCTTTAAACAATATATTCCAAACAAACCAGACAGATTTGGAGTAAAACTTTATACAATGTGTGAAAGCAAAAGTTTGTATGTTTGTGATTTTGAAATTTATTCAGGAGCAGACTTTGACCCAAATCCAAATGCGGAAGCTTATGAAACAAGCTTTTTGAAGTCAAGGCCCCTGTGACCTTGACCTTTGACCCGGTGACCTCAAAATCAATAGGGGTCATCTACTAGTCATGACTAACCTCCATGCCAAATATGAAGACTGTGGGTCAAAGGAATCTTAAGTTATTGGGCAGACAAGCTTTTTGAAGTCAAGGCCCCTGTGACCTTGACCTTTGACCCGGTGACCTCAAAATCAATAGGGGTCATCTACTAGTCATGACTAACCTCCATGCCAAATATGAAGACTGTGGGTCAAAGGAATCTTAAGTTATTGGGCGGACAAGGAAAAACCGACGGCCGGCCGGACGGGAGACGTCTGGACGGACAAGCTGATTCCAGTATACCCCCCTTACAACTTCGTTGTGCGGGGGTATAAAAAATTCACTGGAAGGGAATCAGTACAAGTAAAAAGTGTCTGCAGCTCACAGTTTGTGACATGCCAACAGTGACACTTCAACATCTCATAACATAAAACAAACTGTACAGGGACTTTCTTCATCAAAAGAAAAAATTTAAAAAGTTTGTATCTACATATGTACTTGAATATATCAAAAAATAATTTTCATGCTTTTTTCATATTACTCGAAAATTTTGTCAACCTGAAAATATGACATAGATTTTTTAGAGCTTGAATGCTTAACTTTTACAGAGGTATGCAGGTGAACATGCTTTAGTTTATACATAGAAACATCTTTTACGCCAGTGTGAACAGACCTTGTAGTTCAGCTATTGACCTTTGCCTTGCTGACTGTAAATGATTCTGTCTTTGTAACCAGTGCAGATCATGATCAGTGAACATCTGTGTAGTCTGATCATGATCTGCATCGTTCCATACATAGTAATTTGTAAATTTTCATTTGTAATGAGTAGCCCTGTTAAAAATAATGGCATTGTCCAAATAAAAAGATTGACAAGTCCATTTTTGAAATCTAGCCGTGTCAAGCTTAACAATTGTTTAGACAATTAATTTTCAAGTAAAACTAAAACAATTCGCTACATGTACTGTGCCTTACTTTCTCCTTGTTTTGGTATCTATGTCATTGGTCACAAGGCGGGGAAGTATTGCGTGTAGAATCCCCGATACAAATGGCAACATTGCTCGACCAGCGAGAGTTACAAACTCCTTCAGCCACATGATTGCAGTGTAGCTTATCAGATCATCTGAAAATGTAATAGCTAGGGATGTCAACGAATACCCAAATTGGTATTCGGATATTCGGTCAGCCTTCCGAACGAATATCCGGATATTCGGTCATTTTATGTACTAAATCTAATACGTTGTTGATCAATTTGTCACATATTTTCGCGATTTTAAAATTTATAGCTTACAGTTACCCTAGCCAGGCGAATATTCTATCCCGAGAGCTACTTTTATATCTTTTAAGTCAGACAATTAATGGCTATAAGATTCAATCATTCATGTCATAAAATTATGATAAAATAAATTTCATATACGTTGTTATTACGGCAGCTAACTCTGTAAGAACTGTTGTACTTTCGGTTTCGTTTTCTCCATGACCTAGTCGTTACACGGACATTTATTATATTTTTCTGCTGCTTCAGTCCTTATAGGTATGAAGGAGGCTTAATAGGACTGAGAAAGAAAAGCTTCAATTAATAACAACCTGAAAAGATTTTCATTTTTATTAAAAAATGTAAAATTATTTAATAAACGTGTTTAATGTTTGTAATAATGGGCGCTGTACAAAAAGATACTTCATAATTGCAATGGCTAAAGTAAGCGCCTCTCAATATGTATCGGCCTAAACAAGGCTTTAAAACACTTGCATGATAATTTTCCTTAATCTAAATGTTTGTTCAACAATTCACACCTTGAAATTGAAACTCTTGTTTGCATAATCTCTTTTGTCTATCGCTAAAGATTGACTATAGAAAGTGTCATCACCAGAGCAACCGGGTATTGTAAACTGACACTTTATCGGCCGTAATTGAAAATTAATTATTGTCATGAAAACAACACGTAAATATTTAAGTTTTTAATTGAAATTTGTTTTTTGGACGAATTTACCGAATACTCGGATACCTTTATCGTATCCGAATATTCGGAAGCTGAACGAATATTCGGATATCCGGATATTCGTTGCCATCCCTAGTAATAGCACTTCATGTAGAATCAGAGACACAGTGTCAACATGCCATCAAAATGACATATGTGTTTCAATGTGTATATTAAACATATACTAGTAAACCTTTTTTTTACATTAAGAATTCTTTAATTATTACAAATTTCCTAAGATTCCATCGGAAAACAGCTAGTCATGATACACATTTATACTTCACATATATTAACAGTTATAACATGTTTATTTTTTTGTTAAAGCATTGACCACTTTTGTCTGTTTGTTAACAGTATAACGTCACTTTCAACTATATTTCAGTTAGTATGACAGGCAGACAGTCAATCAATGAAAGGTTTCAGTGATTTCAAGTAAAAGAAAATTAAATTTAAAATGTTTGCTGCATTAATATTTACTGCTCATTGTCTCTTGGTTATATAAGCCACCTTGCGCACCTGTTAACAAGTGTGAAAATACAACATACCATTTAAATTTTCACTGTGTATAACCAGTATATTAGCCATCTGAGCAAAATTAACATAACCTTGCAATTTTTTGATACTGCTCAAGAACTCACGGAGAGCACCCTGACACCTGAAAATCAGAGTGGGTAAGTTTACATAACAATGCATTAAAACAGAAAAATTTTAGTTAGATTTAATCCCAACATGCTAGTTAGGTTTTTCTCTCATTGTCCTCTACCAATAAAAGAAGTATCAATTGATTCCATTTCATACTTTTCAAGACATGCTCTGCACAAAAATAGGGATGGACAGACAGACATACATTCCAAAATGATACTTATTGTTCTCTCTATTGTTCTTTCAGCCACATATGAAAACTTATGTCACACAATCCAGAGTATGTTATATCCATATAGCATTTTCATATTAAATAAAGAAAGGAAAAAAATGGGCCCAGAAAATGTGTTCCTTATGTCCTAAAATTTCATTACACTAGGAGTTGTTATATACATGTATGTAGTTTACTGTACTATCCTCCAAGTCACCTAAGAATCTATACATAAACTTGGAAGGACAAAAAATTCAATCACCTTTCCATGGGGCATAAAAAGGGGAAAAATCTTTAATGGAAGACAAAGAGTTACAGACAGAGGACTTACATTTTCTTAATCTCTTGATTTGAATCGCCAAGGATTTCAAAGAGACCGTCAAGAAACTCCGGCAGTAAAACCAACATGTTGATGTCAGGTACAGCATCTAGCGTAATTATCTGCAAACAGTCAATTTTGGAGATTACAATGTACATGTAACTATTTATTCCTTTAAAATAACTGGACCGCAAGTACCAAAGTAGTGGTAGTGTCCTTAGGCAAGACACAGATAATTCAACCAATTCTCTCTCTTTCTCTCTCTCTCTGTCTCTCTCTCTCTCGTCTCTGTCTCTCGTCTCTGTCTCTCTCTGTCTGTCTCTCTCTCATTGAGGTTGATTCCATCTGGAGTGAGACTCGAGAGTGATTAATATAACTGTAAGAACTTGTTTCCAAATTAGTATAAAATAAAATAAAAAATTGTAAGCAAAAGCACGGAGCATATTAGTGCTGAATTGGTGATCTAAATTGTTGTTTATCCTAAATCATCAGGGATTTGAGGGATATAGATACTTCATTATTGCCTTTATAAAACAATATCACAGCTACAGTGTGTACTTTATCTACCGACTTTTCTAATAGTTGGATTTGTGGTATGGTGTTTTGGGATTTGTTTTCTTATTTTGTATTTACTGTAAAACAGCTAACAACTAACCTGTCAATACCACTACTGTAGAGTCATGAGGTCTGTACATGTACTTACTTACATGTACATTAGCCACTATTATTTCAGGCACACTCCTGTGTACCATTTAAAGCTAGTTTCTGTCACAATATATTATGTTTTGAGTGTAAATTTAATCTCAAGGGAGCTAAAAATATCAATATTAAAAAATATTAGTAGCTTACCCATGACACCAAGAACTGTCGAGCGTAGGGGTTTTTGTTGTATATTCTTTCCCTGAGTAGCGGAACAAATGACACAAGGTCAAATGATGAACTCTCTGTTACAATATCCTGTAAACAATGAGTAAAATCAATGATAAATGTAGAGTTAGACAAAACACTGGTACAACAAACCATGCTTACAGGAATTACTAATGTAAACATAGCCAATATCTGAATTCCTTTTGCTAAAAGTTTTAATTTTTGAAGTCTGTCTCATTAGCAAAATGTCCATTAACAACAGGCCCATGATGGCCCTATCGCTCATCTAAAGTCAACACTGAAAATCCTTTGCAAATCTCAAAACAATATTTTAACTCACCTTATCTCTTTCTACTTGCTCTTACTATTATGGTCAAGTTTTTTCAAGTAACCCAAATTCTCTTTCTACTCAACCACTCACCAAAGTACTATCTACACACACAAGC
Source organism: Saxidomus purpurata (assembly GCA_022818135.1). Lineage (NCBI taxonomy): Eukaryota > Metazoa > Mollusca > Bivalvia > Venerida > Veneridae > Saxidomus > Saxidomus purpurata. The sequence goes on from JAFMSR010000012.1 coordinate 24,124,128, forward strand.
ATTTTTAACTACCTAAACCTAAAATTCTTTCTAACCAAAGCTTTTGAACTCAAGCTTCCTTGTCACCCTCTCCAACAACTTTGTTTTTGTCTGTTGTACTTATCTACTCACTCCATGCACTTTCTACTCACCACAGTCTTTTTACTTATCTACTACTGTGTGCACTTTCTACTCACTGCATGCTGTTTGTACTTATCTACTCACTTTTTACTCACTCTGTGCACTTTCTACTAACCTTTATAAGTCTGTCTAGCAGCTCTGTTCCACTCTTTACGTTTTGATCAGGATCTGATGCTAACTGCAAACAAAAAATGTTCTGTCTAAAACAAAGAAACTGACAAATTTCTTGACATTTCTACTGGATAAACTTTTTCTGAAAACTTTGCACATCGTAGCCACCAAAGCTTCACTATAATCATGTTCATTATGTATAATCATTGACTCATTGAACTTTTGTAGCTATGGCATTTGTACGGCTACGAAAGAAGGTCGACCTTTAAATAGTAATCAAAATCAGAAACTCAATTTTGTGACCCAGCTGAAACAGAGCAAGGAACGTACTACAGTACGGGAAAACTCAACCCAGTTACCTTAAGTTAGTACATAATACTGATATTCTGTCAAAAAAAATATTTATGGCAAATTTATTGATTGTATACTGGTAGTTAACTTAAGCTCTCCCTTTCTTGTAGTAACTTCTTGCATAAACTCAAAGTGATTCATACCGCAATCAAATGAACCTTGATTCACTGAATGAAATTTTGGAGAAGTATTTTTACGTTAATGAGGAATAAATTGCAATTAAACCTCAACATACAAACTGTAGTTAAATGCACATTGAGAAACTTACCTGGTAAAGATTGCTTATAAGAAATATCTCTCCTCTTAGCCTTATTGTGTTCACAAAGTTAAGTTTGAACTAGTGACCTAGTTTCTAACCTAGTTTTTGATACAAAATGACTAAGAAATGAATGCATCATAGTTTCATACAGCCTAGAATTAATCAAGATAACTTTAACACATACCTTGCTTAGTGCATCAAATATTTCATTGAAGAAAGGCAGCACAGATCCTCGTGTTACTTTCACTATGTTGTAGAGGGCCTCACAGGAATAGTATCGTACCTGGCTGTCAGCATCTCGGAAACATGCTAACACTGGCTTCACAAGCTCATTTACATACTTGCACGATTCCTGGAATGTTAATGATATTTCAAACCTTAACCTTGTTAAGTTTCTAAAATTGATTTGTTCATCCTTCACTTTGAGTTTGGACTACTTTAAACTAGATGTTCAGTTAAAAGTTGATTGCATAGCAGAACATTTCAGTTCATAATCAGACTGTAAAGATGTGCAAATTGATCATGATCTTCACTGGTCGCAATGGTAGAATCATTTGCTGTCAGCGAAGTAAAGGTTAAAAAAGACATATGACATTAGTTATACAAGTTTATTTTTGCAGCTCATTCAATACATTTATTTCAGCATAATATGCAAGTTTATATAGGCAGCATAATTATATTTTTTTTATATGTTTAGTTTAGATTACAAATTTTTTTCATCGAGGGGAAAGGTGGGGGGCCCGTCAGGAGGAATTTACATCATTTTGCCAGAAAAGGGGAATTTTTTTAGAAAATGTATAAAATATACTGTTTAAAAAGTAATATTATAAAGAACCGAAACTATCAAGTATGTAAAGACATTATTCTTTTACTAAATATAAAGAGAGGACATAAGAATTTAATATAACAAAATTTTATATAAAAAATACTGGTGTCAGGAACGTAACTTAGCAGCATTGGTGTTAAAACACAGTGAATATTAAGTATTACTTCTATTTTCAATTGAAAACATTGTATAGTATCTTTTTTATCTTTGGAACACTTTTTTGTTGAAAAATAACAAAAATCGGGGTCGCGAAAATAGGTGACAAACGAAAAATCGGCGATTTTCGGCTGACTATTTCTCTGCAAGGTGTCAAATAGTGCAAGAAATTATTCTGAAGCTGTAATTTAGAAAACTTGTGTTTTAAACAAGTTTGGCCAACTCTTGATTAAATAAATCATAATTTTTTCAACATTTTGAGGGAATTTTGTCAAAACTGGGGAAAAAGTATATTAAATTTGGGGGAATGGGGCGAATTTCGGCCCCAAAAGGCCCAAAAGGCCCCAAAAAAACACTGAATTCAATACATTTTATTTTTGCAGTCAGACCACGTATTTAGTTTTGCTTATACTTATGTATTTTTAGTTAGTAACATTTTAATATTATGCAAGTTAGATCATGATTATAATTTATATTTAGTTTATACCAGTTTATACATTTGTGATTTTGAGTTAGAACATAAAGACACTATTGAGTAAACTTTCTTGGAAAAGGTTGAACTGAGGCCTTCATGTAAATTGTGTTAATGACACAAACAACAGTCTGGATCAGTTACCTCTGTGACAAATAGTTTACAACTTGTCTACTATGCAGCAACTTATTCTAATAATTCCTGCAGACTGATCTACAAGTTAAATCATAAATAAAGCTTGTGTTGATAAATCTTATAAGCAACATCAAACATAGATATAAATTGATCAAATTAAATTATTTTTCTTGACCAATAAAAGGGGCAGGATGCTCCCAAAAATGGACATACAGCACTGAATTAAGAGCAATATGCACTGAATAAGGACATAGCATTTTATTCTCACTGAAAGATTTAAAAATCAGAAAAAAGAATCTTCATAAACAGTTATAAAAGGAAAATCTTCAACTTTACATTTTATAAGGAAAATCTTCAATAACAATAAAAGCTACATCCACATGTCCAAAAGGAGTCAAAAATATTTTTCTATCATGTTAAAAAAGGCCATTTATGATTAGGTCTTAAAAAGGCAGCAGGGGAGGCAAAAGGAAAGGATGGAGCAGCATGATAAAATGCTCTAGAAAAGTCTGTAAGAATAAAAATGAAATGAATATACCTTTCCCAGAGCAATGGCTGCAGCAGCTAGTCCAATTAGTCCACCTTTTCTTGAATTTGGATTGCTTGACAGAGCAAAGCTATCCCCAAGTATCTTCAGAACTGCTTTTACTTGTTGATCATTCTGAAGGGTCACATACTCCTTCACCATTCTGTAATAAAAGTGTTTGATTTTAAAATAACACTACCATCAAGTTAACAATGTCTTACTTAAATAGTCAATTTTAGGACATTCAAAATACCAATTAAAAAAAATCAGTGAATAAAACACTAAACACCCTGTTTTCAAGCAATAGTGGTCTGCAGAAAATGTGGGATTCACTAATAACCACTGAATAAATATTATTTCAGTTCAATTTGTTTTAAGCAGAGAATGCACGCTTGGAGTTTCAGCGGTATACTATAGCTGTTCACACAAAAATCTACTGGGGGGATTAGGGTCCATGCCCAATGGCATGTGTCATTAATATAAGAAATTGCCAGTAATTTTCATTACTACAATCCATTAACAGCAGCATTGGCTGACGCACATCATGTGACATGCGGTTTAGAGTGTCTTACCCAAAGACACAACTAATGCTGCCAGGTCCTCTGGAATATAGAGTGAATCTCCTACACATTTTTGTGAGTTTTATGATGTGTGAAAGGCTGAAAATCATGTGGATGTTATAGTACTGTCAACTTAGAAATTGGATTTAAATTTAGTTATCTGCAACCTGAGCATAAAATTTCACCTTACTTTTCAACTTCTAGCGCGCCAACTTTCCTTTTCTCGTAGAGTTTGTCGTTCAAAGAACGCACACATACAGTTGTTAGAGGAGCGAATTCTTTGTCAACCATCTTGAGTGAGAAATTTCCGGATTTGCTTGCAAAAATTAAAAAAAACTAGGACCAAATTAGCGCTTCCGTATTTTATCCACCATCTTTAAGTCATGTGACTTACCGGCATCTTCGTTAAAACCTGTAACTTCCCGTGAAGTTTTCCGTGTACGTGAATGTACTACAATTTATTTGGCATTTTTCGGATTTCCTAATTTCGAGTTTTGATATTAATTTAACAATTCATTAATTGGAAAGTATTTTTTATTAAAAACATTATTTTAATTATGTCGTATGCTAATATAGGTAGGGGCTATCCGGGTAAATACGGACGAAGGTATAAATACGGACAGGTTAACATAATGCGGGCAAAAAGGTGTTTCATCTTTAGGTTCGCTTTTAGCATAAATGGTGATTTTGCCTATTTGCTCGAGGGCTTTAGCAGGAGGGCAATTTAAACCAAGTGTTGCGCAGTTATAACCCGTTTTCATTTAGGCAGCTAGTGCCTACATATATTTCAAATGTTTTCATTTTACAGTCAATACATGTTGAACAAGTCGGTTTTTCGCTGAAAATTGGGAGAAGATAAGACAAATTCAAGATACATTAACACCGCCGCGGATATTCCTTGCAAATACTTACGTAATGTTTTCATATAAGATTCAATGCCTTTGAATGAACCTTAAAATATTCATACTATCCACCGATAAAGCGAACGGCATGTTTTCCACTTGTCCACATTTCGGTGAAATATGGCCTGTCAAAAAAGCGCAAAATTACTAAATTCAATAAACGTAGAGACACGACGAGTAATGTTCGTTCTTTCGGCGGCCAATTATTTTCGCCTTAATACGTTCTACAGTTGTTATCAATAACGTCAAAGTTGTTCATGTGCTGGAAAAGTCTATTATCTGGCGTTGCTATAAGAACGAGTTAGAACGGAAAATACAGCAGTACCCCTTTTTTCTTTAATTTATGAATTTTTAGTTGGACAAATTAAGCAAGCTGAATTTGACTGATATGAAAGAATATCGGCAAAACTACGAAACGTTATTCGTTTTATCGGCCCATATCACCGAAAACAATCAAAGGCAGCGGTAATTGCACTGATCCTTACTAAATATATAAACAAGTAACATAAACAATAAGGTACACATAACGTCTGCGACTCGATTCTATATAAAGCCTTGTATTCATTTCTTTACGTTTTCATTACATATGCGCATTACAGGGCCATTGTAAACAATGGACATATGTCTCCCCATCGTCGGAACCCACGGCTAATTCCTGCCGCTTCTCTCCGTCATATATATTCAATTGGGTAACGTTGTCCCGCGCATTGTTGAACGTCGTACCAGTAATAGCGTTTCATTTCTATTTTTATGAATTTTTATTCTAGAATAGCGCTAACGAACGTTTTTTCAGGCTATAACACCTGCAGAAACCCTCGGGCTCGGGCACCAACCATCCCTCGGTCTTCTGCAGACGTTACATCACGAAAAACATACGTTTACACTACATTGTAGTTTTTTATTTTTAGGACTGGGTTCTTTTCCTGAAAATATCTACGTCACATTGAATATGATTTGTACACGTTTTCCCAGAAAGCCACCCTTGTTTCCTTTCCGACTTATTTTCCTACAATATATTACCTTTTGGAACTAACTCTCTTGTAACATTCTACTCTACCTGAAATTGACCAGTTCAAGCAGACTGCGGTAAATACTTAGTATAAGCAGGGATCGTATATACAATATAGTATATATAATAAATCGGTGATCAATGTTTTTATCTTTTCATTTTAACTATTCTCACTTATAAACACTAGCATTTTAAACCATAGACTGGACACTTTTTGATTTGATTTGATGAGAATTTTATCAAGGTCCGTCCCAAAGAGCATGTATGTTAGCTTAGTTTTGGGATGAGACCCCGGCATGTGTCTCCCATCATGCCTAGAAAGACAGTTTTAGCCAAAAAGCAAGAATAATATACCTGACGCAATTTCCAGTCAGTATATCCAAAAGCTGTTTGTGATTGGTTGCCAAAAAGAAGGCCAATCACCAGGAGAACCAATGAGATCACAGATTGACCTAGTTAGACTGGACACTAACTTCTGAATTTCTATTTATACCTGACACTATCCGGTGTTGCCCGGTATTTTTATTGTTCCTAGTCTCTATGAACATTTCCAAGTTGCACTTGGATGGCTGGGTGGGGCGTGAGGGGAGGGATGGCACGGCATAGGATGGATAGTATCAGGTTTTAAAAAAAAAAAAAGTCCGTGAAGATTTGCTCTTAAATAGCTTGAAAATTCTAAATACAGCGTTTTACATTACAGTCATAAATTAATTAATTATTACAGTCATAAACTATTTAATGAACATTTGAGACCTTTATACTCTAGACATGAATGATATTTTTTATTGGTTAGATAAATTATGTGTAGGGGTTATGTGCTATAAATTTATGTAATGTTTTAACTACAGCCGACATGCTTTATGGTAAATCAACCCGTCTCTATCTAGCGTTTGCTTTATACATGTATGTTTATAATGGCAATTTTACATTAAATTTTCGAGTAACTCCTGTGTTTTGTAAAGCAATTCAACTGCAACTCAAGGAACATCAACTCTATATAGTAGTTAACATCTCCATACGACTCCGGGCGGACGAAAAGACAGACGGACGGCATGCGTATATAAGATGGCAGGAAGATAGTCATTTGTATGAATGCAAGCATCACCAGACTAAGGACAAAAGCCAAGTATCTACTGTAACTGATGAAAAACAGGAGGGATAAGACAAAAACAATAAAGAACAATTCTGCTCTGTATAAACCATGGACCTATAGACACAAGTGGAGTCCGTGGTGTTAACCCAAGAAATCGGAGCATTTAAAATGTAACCATGAGTAGGATTATGTTTTTGTTTGTTTGTTTGGAGTTTTCAGCAGTGTTTCATTTATCTACCCATCGTTTCTAAGAGTGACTAGTACAAGACTCCAGCACTCTGTGAAAAATACCCAGCGTCCGCGTCTACCATAGCAAAGCCAGTGATCCTGATCCTCGGAGAACCTGCAGGAAGAAACGTGCCCATTATTTCGAACATGTCAGTTCATCAGTTCAGCAATCCTTTTATATCTAGTAGAGATACCACCAGTAAGGGAAATGAGAACGGTGTACCAATAAACAAAAAATCCTACAAATTACAGCACGGCAAGTCTATCAGCACTGGTTTTTAAACTATATCACGTACTGTGGTACCTGAGTGATATGTCAGATAGTAACTAGAAGATTCTACACAAAATCCAACCACGGAAGTATATAAGTGCGTAGTTCCGTCAACCAACAAAACAATCAACCAACGCAACGCTTTGTTAAACACAACTCTACTCACCGTTGATGAGATTGCACGTCGTATTCAAAGGATTGCAACTGAACATTACCAGATTAGACTTTGCTAGTATCTTAAACAAGGTAGCTTACAAATTTTATTATGATACGCTGTATTAGGAATAAACACTCTATCATCACCCAGCTTTCTATAGCAAGACAGTTGTAATTTTATGTACGTATCGGCCTTTTTCGTCACCAGGGTGTGATAAATCAAATCATAAATCATACATGCATGAGAACAGTATTTGGGTAAAATATGGTAAATCGCACGTGAGCTGATCGTTGACGGGTACCGGATACTGAGAAACAAGTGCTACTGGAAGATGCATTTTCACAAGTAACTATTCTCACGTAAAAATGTAAATAAATTACCAATAGCAGATAAAGGTAATTTATGGAAAAGAAACACAACTATAGCCTTTAATGTATTGCTTTACAAACATCCTGATAATATTTTTTTCTCACATGCAAATAACTTATTTAATTTATTCACGAAGTTAAGATAACTAAGCAGTGATTCAACATGCATGGTATTCGGACAGGCGCTCATTTTGAGCTGGTTTTGAGCAAATGTGAATTGTCATCAGTTATCTGATTGTTAAATCTCAAAATCTGCTAATATATCAAAAGTATGTACATGACAATAAGGACCAAATTACTGATTATGAACAGGACCATGGAGAAAGCCCAGGGGAAGTTCAGTTATCTATGAGGAATTGGTCAAAATAATTGTCAGCTGATTGTATCATTATCAGGATTTTTTTCCAATTTGGGGAAGGTACCATAGCCCCTCAATTTGGGGATAATTTAAGTGATAATTATCTGTAGGGGACACTAAAATCCAGGTGTAAAGTCACAGTTTGGGGAAAACTGCATGATTTTAAAGAAACTTTAGTTGGGGAAGACGCCCTATACCGGCCTCTGATATAGAAGGTAAAAATGCCAGGATCAATTTTTTGTCATTTCAACATCACACTTCACAGAAACATGTAAAGTGTCTGTCTGTCAAATTGGCTTCCTTATGAAAATGAATTTAGGTTAAAAGTACTAAGGAACTAGAGTGCTTGACATCTATAGATCTCTATCATGGCTCATTACATTTTTTGACTAAATTACAGTAAAGAAAAGCAGAGCAACTGGTAGAAGTTTGCACTGGACATTTAATTATTATGCTTATGCACTGACTACAAAGTACCTGCCGCAGGATGTGGTGCTATGACCGTGGTATATTCAACAAATATTTTTGTTAGAAAAAATAAAACAATACATTATCATGTACTAAAATTTTGTTACATTTTTTGTCTAGAAATTTAGTTAGCTAATAGAAAATTATACCATTGCTAAAAAACATCAATAGAAAATCTGTTTAAGATAAAACCCTGACATCTAACTAAGTCCAGGGCTTCCGTTAAGCGGCGTCCGGCCGTAAAATACGCCATAAAATTGGACCAGTACGCCAATACACAAGACCCCCGGCGTACGCTTGACTTCCTTAAATTTCCGAGGACGACAAAATCGCCGACCCATAGCGTCCAAACATTTTCTCTAATTCGGGACCGCCCACGCGTAATTAGTCACGCTATGCGCTCACAATCGGCAGTATTCGATTCGCTCTGGAACGACGTAAACTCCGCCCCCAGCAATTATCGTGGGCTATGATTGACAGATGCCGTGTTTGTCAGGTTATTTTGAAATGATGCGATAATTAGGGCCAATTAACAACATCTTGTGACGGCATAATTTTACTTCAATTACCGGCAAGTGTAAACAATTAATACGAAAATGGACGTCCTTTCAAAACTGTGAATCGGCGATTTTAGAACTTGATTTTAATGTCTCGTCGGTAATGCAGGTGTTCAAGTAAATGAGTAAATGCAAGTTTTGGTCTAAAATGGATTGAAAAAAAAAATCGTCATATTGTGCTTGTCTGCTGATATGGTTCAACGTACTTTGCTTCATTTCGCGTTTGCGCCCGGGCGGGCCTAACAAACGAAAGCGTAATGAGGAGACTGAAAGCACAGAATCCGCCTCCCCAAAAAAACCCCAAACACTTTAAGGTTGAAAAGATGTGTTATCAAACAGTGTTTTTTTTTCAGTCTGAGGGGAAAGGTGGCGGGGCCTTTTCGGAGGGAAATTTTTAGAAAATGAATAAAATATACAGTGTAAAATGTAATAAAGAACAAAATCTATCAAGTATGTTAATGACATTATTCTTTTGCCAATTATCATTCTTTTTAAATCCCTTGAACACCGTTTTCGTTGAAAAAATAACAAAAATCGGGGTCGCGAAAATATGTGACAAACGAAAAATCGGCGATATTCGGCTGATTATTTCACATGTAAGGTATCAAATAGTTGAAAGAAATAATTCTGAAGCGTTTGAATTTATGAAAAACAGTTTTCGCCAACTCTTAAATAAAGTAAAGATTTTTTTCAACATTTTGACTTTTTGAGGGGATTTTTTTTGTAAAAAAATGGGGAAAAATATATATTAATTTTGGAGAGGAATAGGGCCAAATAAACTACAATAAAAATTATAATGATAATGTTGCTTTATAAATGTATGTATTAAGTACTTAAACTGTTATATTATGCATGGAATAATTCAGATCTTTGGTCAAAATGAAAGTTTATTTTACAGACAGGTTCTTCATTTTCATTTTTTTAACATTAAGTAAGGTATTTGATGATGATGATGATGATGGTGATTGATGATGATGAAATGATGATGTCCCACGTTGTCCAATAGGTTCCCGTACTGGGGACTCCATAAAATTTTCACAGGGACTTCCAAATCCAGTTGCCTTGGAGTCAGGACTTCCTTAATTTGAAACTTAGTGGAAGCCCTGTAAGTCTTGCATTGCTTGCTCTGTAATGTTATACAGTAAAGTTGAATGCATATAACTGATTGCTAAAATTAAGCAAACACCTACCTTAAGCAGCCTCAAACTGATGTATCCAAGTTAGGCTGTTTTATATTAAATTCAGGTTTTTTTTACGCTAATTTATTTATTGCTTGTTGCAAAACAAGTTCTTACAACTTATATATTCACTCTAGAGACTCATTCCAGATGAAATCAATCTCTAAGAGAGAGAGAGAGAGAGAGGCGGTGTGGAAATATCTGTGTCTTACCTGAGGACACAGCCACTGTGGCCTTGATGGGGATGCAATACCAGAACCCTCAAATTCTGAGGTGAACATGCTACCACTGCACCACAGCAGCTTTCAGTGCACCAGTATTAAACAGTCACATCCTTTGAACAACTAGTTACAATTCTGTCCTTGGCCAGGGCTTTTTTTCCTTCTGTAGTAGGGGCTGTTTAAAGGCCTCTTCCCCTCAGAAAATTTCTTTAAAATCATGCAGTTTTCCCAAGAAATTTACTTTACCTCAGGATTTTATTTCCCTTTGCCAAAATACCGAGCTAATTTTTTCCCCAAATTAAGGGGCCGTGGGCCCCTACCCCTCTCGGTAAAAAAAAGCCCTGTTGGATTGCTCTTTATTAAAAACAGGTATATTAATTTTATTACTTTTTGTAGGCAAAGAAGCGTGTTATTCTTAATTACTTCAAGTAAAGTTGAATGACATGGCCTGACAATTTTATTTAAAAGATATGAGCAGATACTTTTAACTTCATTTTGCAGATATAGAAAAAGTCATGGTGGTTGGTAACAATATAGTTGTGCCAGTGGTGTTATGGGGTAAACATGCTCCGACCCATTGTATATCTGCGATATACATGACGCCAGACATGAAGAACATCGTTACAGCCTGCAATGATGCTCAGCTATGTGTGTGGGATGTTTCACCAAACTGGGAGGTAAACTTTGTGTAAAGTAGTCATCTGTATTAAAAGAACACTTTGAAATATGGTACTGTAGTACTCATCTCTAGTCCCCTGTTGTATAACAGGAAGGATAAGCTCAAAAAGACAGCTTCCTTCATAGCTGTGACTGAGGTGACAGTGTAGACTGTGAACACGGAGAGAGAGATTTCTATTCCTAAAACTTTTATTTTTCCAAACAACAAGCAAATTCAATGTTCTAGCTAACATTTCATGCAAATTTAAGTCCTCACAAATTAATTGGACAGGCTGATCATGATCTGCACCTGCAAAATAATTTGCAACCAGCAGCATAAAAGTTAGAATAGTCTAAAGTGATGCTAGCAAAGAAAAACCAGCAACCCAGATCAAATTAGTTGTTAAGTGTTGTAAGATTATCTTAATTGACTGAGATCATTCTAATGGTAGACTTTAATATTTTTGTAAACTTTGGCGATTTTGCTGGTTGCTAGTACAAGCCAAGATGGCACAATTGTGGCAGCCGTTCAATGCTGAAAGACTCAAAAGGCATATATAGAGGTTATGCATTCAATTTGCAGCCCATGTTAGTCTGATCTTCAATTACAGAAAATAATATTCTCTTCATATTATAATACACCATGGCATCGTTCTCCTACATGATCAATATTATTGTGAAAAACAAGAAACATTTGAAAATTGTAAAAGTAGTCTTTTCTGAATTATTCTCTCTGGCTAAATGCTTTTGTTGTCTTGTCTAAACGTCAGAAAGAAAAAATTCTCCATTCTGGTGTTGTTTACAGGTTTATCCACGACACATGTTGTTTGGGCATACGGCAGCCATTTCCTGTTTAGCACCTGCTTCAGCTCAGCAAGGAAACACGCGCGTAGTCAGTGCCTCAGAAAATGGGTAATTGTTTTGATTTTCTTTAAAGAATACCCGACAACTTTAAAATAGTAATAACCAACTATCCTTACTGTAAGTCAATATTTCAAATTTGTTCTGTGGTTTGATTTTTGGCAGTCATATACTCTGCAATTTTTGCCCGTAGCTCAATTTAAAATGTTGTAGTTTGGTTTTTGACAGATGTTCAGCCCAAGCATAATTAAAAAGGGCATACCCTACAAGTAGGTATTCCAAATGTATAAAATGTGCAATATATATGTACAATAATAAATGAAAGCATTTTCCCTGAAGAGTGTAAATAAATCATAAAATGTTATAAATATAGCATGGTTTTTTTTGCAACTAAACAATGATCTCTGACAACACATTTTCATGAAGATGTGACATGAATATGAAAGAACAGCATACATCAGCATTGTTTAAAAGGAAATAGAAAACATTTCTTACATTTTTTATCAGTAAATTATTATCCCCCACCACATAGCATTAGGGGGATATAGGGATGGTCGTTGTCCGTTGGTCAGTTTGTAACATTTCAAGTCCACTCCATATCTATTAAACCCGTGAAGTATTTTTATATAATTTTGGTCAAATGTTCATCTTATCAAGATGACATGCAGAACCATTGTCCTAACACTGGCCTCTAAAGGTCATGGCCATACTTAGGGGTCATTGGTTTTTCGCGTCGGCTCCATAACTTGAAAACTCCTGGAAGGATTTTCATATTAAGTTTGGTCAGATGTTGATCTCATCAAGAAGACGTGCAGGCCACGCTTATGGGTCATTGGTTTTTGGTGTCCTCTCCATATCTCCTAAACCCCTGGAAGGATTTTTCATGTAACTTTGGTCAAATGTTCATCTCATCAAAGCGACATGCAAAACCAATGTCACAACCTTACTGGGTCAAGGTCACAATTAGGAGTCAAAGGTTATGAGAATACATTCCTTTGAAGCATTTTCAAAAAACTTTAATCAGTTCATCATTGAAATTGTACTGAACCCTTGTTCCAACTTAGCCGACTTATGGTGAAAGTGGCTCTTAGGGGTCAAAGGTTATCTTCTCAACATTCCTTCATGCAGTGGGGGATATGGCTGTCTTTCAGATTGCCTTATTTAGTAATTCCATGTGATCCTGGGATTTTAACTTCCAAATACTTAATTTAATCTACAATGCACTTTCTACATTTGAAATTGTTAGCTACCTTGTAGTTTTGAATGATTTATACAACATGTATAGCCCAGCATGTTTATGTATGATAACTGTGATTAATTTATTGTTTCATCCAGGGAGATGTGCCTATGGGACATATCTGACGGCAGATGTATAGAAACAATAAAAATATCGTATGCTCATAGCAACATGCAGGTAATGTATTGTCGGTATATACTCTGTAGTAATTTTCCATAGTAAAATTTTAGCAGGTTTTATATCATTCATGCCTACACCGTCCCCAACACATTTTCAAGTTTGCTTTGGCAGCTGTGTTTCCTGATAAAATCACTGAAGATCTGTTTATATTTGTTGGCTTGATATTTTGTTGTTTTCTCCATCCTCACTTTCATTTCGAGGGTTCAATGCAAAACAACTGTAACTTATATGAAATAAAGTAGAACTTATGACTATTTTGTGATGAACACTCAATTTGTGGATTTCATAAAATGCACATCAAAACAAATGTCTAAAACGCTCTTTGGAGTGTTAAATGTGTGGTTTACTTTACCCAATGACATATGATACACAAAAATTAGTGTGTAGGGAGTATATTTAGGTTTTCGAGGTATTATTTTGATATCTCCATTATACATGTATACACAGAAACAACATACATTCTAACGCACTACCCAACGTAACATCATGTCTGATTTGTTGCGTCATTTAAATTTGGGATGGTTCAACAATGTATATATTGTTGAAAAAATAGTATGATCCGTAATGATCACATTTTAGAGCAGTGTCATAGAATAGGGTTAACCATTTAGTTATTTTGACATTTGCGACATTGTATATGTTTTTTAATTGTTGCAAACAGTTTTAATAGCTCAGACTAAAGCCATGGCCATAAAAGAATTTAAAGGGAGCGGTGGTGTAGAGGTTAAGATGTCTGCCGCTCATCCCAGAGGTTGCGGGTTCGAGCCCCACTGGGGTCACAACCATTCCTCCTCATATCACACCAGTACTGTTTTTTCCAGGAAGCGGACTCGAGAGTTATTCAATAAGCTCCAAGCTTTCTTCACTATCAAGCTAAAGTAAATTAGTATTAACTAAACCAAATAAACTAAAGAATTTTGCAACCATTAAAAACCGATAAATTAATTTTCAGGCTTACCATTTCCGGAGTACAAAAGATGTGAGACTTGTTTGTAATGGTTACTATCCAGAAATTGTAATTATTGACCCCTTGACCTTTGAGATTGTACTTACCCTCAGCTCGAGGGTTTCTCCAGACTGGATCAGTGCATGTTGTGTGCTGCGCCCAGCAAAGAGAGAAGGTAAAATACATTTGCATTTAAAAGTTACAGTATATAACGTAATATTTCAAGATATCTGAAATTCTGTTGAAATAAGCATCAAACATCAAGAAAAAATTAGATGAAAATGTAATGTTATGGAAATAACAGTGTTTAAACTTCATTGATTTATTGTAAAGTGAAAGTTTTGCTATTACTGCACTATCTTAAATATATGTGTAATTGTTATTGTAATTATCATATAAAAGTTCTTTATATTTCAGATGATATTATTGTTGCAATTTCCAATTCTGGAGCTGTGAAGGTGTGGGCCCTGAGTGGATCAGAAAACAGGGTAAATTACACTCCAGTAGTTAATTTCCTTTTAAGTTAATCTGTGTAGTTTCTATGGTTTGGGTAGAAGAGGATATAAAGATATATGTTTTATGTGGTGAAAGTCAGACAAGGGTAAGAAAGATGACCTTCTGTTTTCAAACCAGACTTAAAAAGTCGTATCTATCTCATCGACCATATACTGTAAATTGGATTACTTTCACATTGATTTAATTTTTGCTATTTTCATGAATTTCCCACTTTGCTAACTTAAAAATATCACAGAAGATTTATTTCACTTAGATTTACTATTAGAGAATTCTCCTTTTGCAAATACGATATAAAACTGTCTGCTCACAAATCCAGAAGTGTTTTGTCGCGCAAAAAGTGCCCAATTTACAGTATGGCATGTAAGAATGAATAAGGTAACGTCTTTCAGTAAACAAGATACCAACATGCTAAAAGGGAAACATCGGCTTACACACACAATTTCATTACTAATTTATGTAATTTCTTGGTGTTTTAGATGAAAAGAAATCTGAACATTGATTTTGAGTCACTTGGTTCATCATTCTATCATTTGAATTTTAGACCAAGCCAGTGCATGAGGACGAATCCAAACAGATTCGATGTTTGAACGCCCAGACATTGACATGTTGCCCGTACAATCAGCGCACAGTTCTCATTGTCTGCTCTAAATACTGGCAGGTAGGTACACTGAAGTTATGATTGTGAAATCTCCCTTAACTAGCATCAGCCCATGTATATAATTGTTATCCCCATTTTCAAAGAGTATGACAGAGGGTGCTTGCGAAACTGAGCCAGATGTTTACAGAAGTGGATGTAAATGGGACAGTTTCGCAGTCGGCCTTTGAGCAACTTTTTCAGAGTCTTGAAATTATTTCCACCCCTGCTTACGCATTTGTATTCTCTTTGTGCTACTGAAATAAGTAAAGTATATAATAATGGATGCACGCTTACCCCTTACCCTGTTAAAATTCTAAAAATGACTAGTCAGTTTTTCGGTTTGAACATTACCATTAGCTGTTCAGTTTGGTGTTCATTGAAAATTTACTGACTGAACAGCCAAAAGTGCAGATCATGATCAGACTGCAGAGAGATGAAGGTTGATTATGGTCTGCACTGGTTGCAAACGTAGAATTATTGCGGTTTGCAGGGTGAGGGATAATGCTCTTATTCTCCTGTGCCAGTGGTGTGTTGGGCTGTCTGGCAATCTTTTGAAATACTTACTTACGAATTGTTCTCTGCAAAAACCTTCTTTGAGTTGTACACATACATATAATTTATTATTATGTATAAATATTCAAGTGCACAAATTGTGTCTGTTACTAGAATTTCTTCCTATGCTTTCTTTTTAAACACTTTTTGGTATCAGTTTTAATGACTCTTTAATACTAGTATCTGATGGAAAATGCAATCATACATAATGTTAAACTACCCATACAGAACTTGTTTCCACCTTCCAGTCTTTAGCCTGACTGTTGAAATTCTCTGCATACAGAAATATTGTAGTCAGTGGGATTGTATGTTTTGTACTTACTCAGATCAGAAATATTGTACTTACTCAGATCAGAAATATTGTACTTACTCAGATCAGAAATATTGTACTTACTTAACTTTAAAAAGTTAGATAGCTGTCCTTTTCTACCAACTTCGAATAAGTGGATGCTAAAGATTAAAGTAGATTTAATGAAATTGCATACAAGTGACAGCTAGCTACTATATATTTTTTATCAGGACAAATTCACTGTGATTTCAATACTTTGTTTGCACTTTTCAATGGATGAAAATTACTCCTTTTATTTTTAAAGAGCTCTGACAAAAACATGAAAATTTTGGAAAGTTTGGGCCTTTGATATTGCTGAGACAACTCTAGCTCATACCTTGACAGAATTTTGTGCCTTTTGCTATGCTTATTCACTTTTATTAAAAGTTTTTAATGTAAACAAGTAATTACCAAACTAAATGACAGGTTCGAGCCCTGCCTCTGACGATGACTCGGTTCTAGTACTGGTCCTTCCCAGCTATGATGGTTAGGTAAAACAGTGTAAAATGCCGACTTGAAATATGGCTGAAACAGGCATTATACTCTTACAAACAAACAAAACTTGATTTCCAAAATGTCAAAAGATTCTACATTTGTACCATAAAACTCTCTTACTCACTTTCTCTAAACTTTCTGGAGCTATGCGATTAAGCATGTTTTTTCTTCAAACTTTTATCAGCTTGTAGAATAGGCTGCTTCTAGTAATTCATTTTTTTTAAATGTTCACTTAATGAGTAGCATGCTTATTTCATGTTTTTTATCAGTATTACTGGTATATATTTAGGAAATAGATTTTACTTTTGAGTGATATACTGGTTAGTATATCACTGTGGGGAATGTATATGCGTAGGAATCTTATCATGAAGAGCTGAGTGATTAATTACAAAGCATCTACACAACACACAGTGATATACAAACCGGTATATCACTCAAAAATAAAATCTATTTCCATTCTAACACATTAATTTAATCAAAAAAATGTTCGATGGGGTACTATTTGCTGCGCTTACATGAAGTCGCTGTCTTGAAACTTTCAGTTATCCGTGCATTCCTTGCATTTCGTGAAATTTTGGCTGTTCTTTTTTACTCCTCAAATAAAACGCTGTTCGTCTTATTTTTGTTGTTGCTGATATTGCTGGCGATACCGGAAATGTAGAAAATTTTACTATGATTTGTTTTATATTGCGTGAATTCATTCACAACAGTACCAATCCAAGCGTATTAGCGGATGCAAACTCGTAGATGTGTTGTGAAAATTACGCGGGAGCGAATTTCAGCAGTCAAAAATAGTTCTGGGCGCCTTGCGTGATATGCTTAATAGTTTTATCACGCTCAAATTCTTCTTTGCGTATATAGGAGAAATTCCAATAGTGTTAGAATAATACATTCATGTCTGTTATGTTCAAAAGGAGGGCCCTCTATTGTGTTTTGGGGCTCAATTGAATTAATTATTCTGCCCATATTTTGAGGGCCCATGTGAAGGTGAGTGAGGGCCCTGAATACATGTATTTTGTGTATATTTTCCTAGTCATGTGAATAGTTGAATGTGTGTTTAAACAAACACATCTTTCAAATAATGAAAGTTTAGAATGAACTGTCTTATTAACACAATTTTCCACAGAAGATTTTGAAATTAGAATAAAAGTAGAAAAAAGATTGGCAATTTTCATGTGTTTCTAAACAGTGCATGCAATTTTCAAATGTCTTTTCCTGCATACATTTTGAAGGTGTATGTATTTCGTCCTCCCACTGTGTTTTGGGAGGGAAACGAAAAACGGGTAAGAGATTATGTTGTCGCTATAGAAACCATTTTATTTAGAAAACTTCATATGTTGAACAAATTTTCAAGTAGTTTTTCAGTTACAACGAATGGCAAAGGTTTTAGGTTAATACCTGAATTTACTAGAATTGTGTATGAAATGCAAGTTTAGATTTTAGTTCCGACCTATTTTAGAACATTGTTTAGGCTGTAGAAATGGTTTATAGAATAGATAAATATTTTCAACTGAGTTATATTTTGCTTTAAGTTTTAAGAACTCCTTTAATTTGAATACTAAGTGCTCACACTTTTACATTAAGTTTTTGCAGCAGTTTACATAAAAACTGAAACTCTTTCCTATGAGAAATATGCAAAATATTTTGAAGGTTAAGGGCATGCATCTATAGAAGAAAAAAACATTTCCTACAGGCAAAACCAAGAAGAGTTTATTTTATTGTACTGATGTGCAGTCCAATTTTGTATCATGGCTTTGGAATGAATCTACATAAGAGCAGAATAATCTATTTATGAAACCTTGCTTCGTGCATGGGGGCGGAGCTTAAAACTCTATAATGAAATATAGCCATGATACAAATCAGGTAGTGAACTCAACTGTTTGCTTGAATAATTACGTTATTACTCGACCTCCTTGAAATAACATAATTATTCTTGCAAACAGTACTCTATCTATTACATGGACAACACTGGTTCCAAGACAAACTCACTTGCCGACTGCAGATTAAGAGCTAATTAGTTAAACATTTTATAATCTTCCAGGATAATCATTTTTAGTGTAAACATTATTATTAGAACATTTTGTCTCCTATTGTAAGACCTTGTGTTATATGATAACACAGTTAACTTCTCATAGTTAGTTTTCCATCCACTCTTGATGTCATTAGATATGTGGATGGATTTCATGGGACTGTGGAGCAATATAAACCTTCTAAGGTTGATACTAAGTTCCATACTCTAGCTATGTTGAACCAAGGACAATGCCGTCTTATGTTGAACCAAGGACAATGCCGTCTTATGTTGGTTTAAGATCAAGGTCATGTTTTGTTGAGTCAAGGTGAAAGTCCTGTTATGTTGGGTCAAGGTCAGCTATGTTGAACCAAGGACAATGCCGTGTTATGTTGGTTTAAGATCAAGGTCATGTTATGTTGAGTCAAGGTGAAAGTCCTGTTATGTTGGGTCAAGGTCATGCTGTGTTGGATCAAGGTCATGCTATGTTAGTTCAAGGTCTGGGTATCATTAAGTAGTTCAAGGTTAAGGTTGTGCTTAAACACCAAATGCTTTGAGATTAATTTCCTGTTTGCTTATTATATCATTAAAGGGTAACGAAAGTCAAAATATAACTTAGCCAGAAAATAAAGAGCTTGTTAACATAAACAGTATTAAACACACAGTTGAAAGAATTTTTGAAATCGGATAAAAGATAAAAGAGCTATGAGAAATAAAAGATTTAGTAAATGTGCTAATAAGACATACTATTAGACATGCCCCTTTTTCAAAATTTAATTTTGAACCCAATTTACTCTTTTTTCATGATTGTTTTTTCACCTGAAGTTGGTTACATTAATTAAGTATGATATAGGTTACTATATTTTAATATACATTTGAAGCTGCTGTTTTTAACTTAGCAGTAATACTTGCATGAATATTTAATTACTGCACTTTGACATCACAAATTCAAAATGGCCACCTCCAGAAACCTTAATTTTTTAGATTTTCAATATGGAATATCTTCACATTTAATACTCCAAACATCTTTCAACAATGTGTTCCTCTTAACAAGTTCTTCAATTTGAATTGAAATTATTTTCTGACTTGCCTTTCCCTTTAAACCCTTCCAGCTTGTTAATGATTATTTGATGGAATACTCAACTCCTCTTTATGTGTATAACCAAGATTTTGAGGTCTAGGCCAAATGTAAAGGTTAAATATTGTTAACCCTTATGTTTCTTTGTCTCCTTCTTCCTGCCTTTATCTCTTAAACCGACCCCTCAAATAAACTAACTAAAAACTTTTCCTTCATATCTTGATACAATATCTTATTTCCTTAAACCCTGCTATTGACGTAAATCTTTATAGCTTTTTCTGGCGGAGGATTTGAGAGCAGTACTGGTCCTCCCCAGGAATGCTTGCCGAAAAATAATAACATATTGTTGAAATGAGCTTTAAACCATACAAAAAAAAAGATATCTTATCTGCTTGACTATAAGGCAGAATCGGCTGTAACAAGATGTCTTGACTTTGATCTTAAATGAACCTTTATTCAAGTCAATTCAGGGTCAAGGTCACACTTTACATGTGCTACTAAGATTCTATAAGGCATCTCTTTATCAATCTCTCTGACCCCGCTAAATTTATGGAATGGACTTGTCCATCTTTCTGTTTGGACAACCATTCACTGTTCAGAGGGATGCTCACTGACTGAATAGTGAGTAGTGCAGATCATGATCAGACTGTATATATATAGGTACTGATCATGATCTGCACTTGTCACTATGGCAGAGTCTCTGACTGTGGACTGGTGAAGCAGTCTGGTAGTTAATCACAGTTTATGCACTTCTGCTTTCAACCAATAGAAGACACATAATTATCTGTTTTGCTTGTCATAAGTTTGCGATGCTTAAAAATTCATAGAACTTCTGCATGACGTGTATATTCTTGTACTACGTGTAATATAGTATTTGATTCTTCAGATACATGGATCATAAATTGGTGTTGTGTATTTCATATACATCAAAAGGTGGGGGGGGGAGGGGGGAGTTAAGAGTATGTAATTGGTCATTAAGCAACATTGAGGTAAATGAATCATGTAATAAATAACTTTATGGAGTTATTTCCCTTATATGCAGAAAGAAATGCAAATAAGCCTTACAAGATAGGTTGATTATCAATTTGGCTCACACTTTGTTGAGTTAAGAGGGTTTGCACAGGTTTGCAAAAGTCAGGGAAATCGATACTTTTCTGGAAAACTCAGCGAAATTCTGCCAAGGAAAAATCATGGAATTTCTCAAAATACACTGGAATTTTTATAAAATGCCTGGGAAAAAAAACTAGACTGTCTTGAATTATACAGCGGCATATTTTCCTGTTTAAAAGCTGATTATTCAAGTACGAAATACGATCATCCATGCTAAACTATGTTATGTAATTGACTCAGTATGGGGCTGGGTACAAATAGTTATATTCATGGTTTTGGAATTGTTTTGATCTTTTCTTTTTCAACATAAAACATTGTAAGTTATCTCTGTCCATGCTTAAAGGTATCCATGGAAAACTGAAAATATCCTGGAAAAATCAAGGAATTTTGTTAGCTGTACAGATGAATTCTTCTTTATCTCATAGTCCTGCCAGTGTATTTCATTAAAAAATATTGTAGCTGTTTAAGTCTAAGTTCTGTTACTGTAAATTGGGTAATATTCATGATTATATAATTTTTACTATTTTCACTTATTTCCCACTTCACTAATGTAAAAATCTCGCGTAAGATTAATTTCACATAGATTTACTATGAGAGAATTATACTGTCATGAATTTGTAAAATTAGAGAATAAGTCTGCACACAAATCGAGACATTTTTGTGACATGAAAATTACCCAATTTGCAATAGTTGAACATAATTCATTGCTCCTTCTGATGTTGATTTGACATAGCCAACTGTAGATTTGTCTGCAATATTTCTTGTATGAAAATATTTCTGATGATCTGTAATCTAAATTTGTATACATATTGGCGCGATATGCTTTGGGCTGAACTGTTGTGCATATATATTGCATGTTAGAGTGAAAATAATATTCTCACATATAAAACAACCATTGAGAGAAAAACTGATGGTTTTCCAGTCTCTAGTATAGCTGTAACACTTCATAGACTGTAGGTGTTTATTGTAAATGTCTTTAAATTGAGAAATTCTTTTCCTCACCTTTAGTCTGTAGTTTCATGACACAGTCAAACCCGTGTTGAAAACCATCTCTGAACATTTTTTAGCTCACCTGAGTACAAAGTGCTCAAGGTGAGCTATTGTGATCGCCTGGTGTCTGTCTGTCGTCTGTCTGTCATCCGTTTGTTCAAACAAAAACTTGTATCTTCAAGATAATTGGTCAGAATGACTTCCTTGGTGAAATGTAGGTTGAGTTCAAATATGGGTCATCTAAGGTCAAAAACAAGGTCACCAGGTCAAATCACAGAAAAACCTTATGTATGCAATAGAGGTTGTATTTTTCATTGGATCTTCCTGAAATTTGGCCAGAATGATTATCTTGATGAAATTTGAATATGGGTCATCTACAGTCAATAACTAGGTCACCTAGGTTGCCCGGTCATATCTCAGAAAAACTTTGTGTATGCAATGGAGTCTGCATTTTTCACAGGGACTTAGAATGACTGCCTTGATGAAATTTTTGGTCGAGTTTTTATATGGGTCCTCTGGGGTCAAAAAATTGGTCACAGGGTCAAATTATAGAAAAACCTTGATATGCAATGGAGTCGGCATTTTTCACCGGAACTTCATTAAATTTGATTGTTACTCCAAAATCACATTTTATAGCCAATCATTATGAAAATTGGTCATAATGTTTGTCTTGTCTACTGGTAGGTCAAACAGAATGTTGGTGTTTGTGATATATAGTTCAGGATTAGGTTTTGGTCACATTTGGAAATAAGTAGGTCTCAGGTGAGCGTGAGCGGTATAGAACCATCTTGGCCCTCTTGTTTAAGTTTACTGTTTACAAAACAGTGTATCCCTGATGGCCTAAACACTGTATCACAATACAGTATAATAGACCACCCAGTAAATTATTGTTTGTTTCGGCAAGTGGTCTTTATTCACAGGTTTGACTGTAAACTATAAATAACAGTAAAGTGTATTACAGATATATGATGCTGGCGACTTCACTTTATTGTGCTCGGAGTCAAATCGTTGTGGTGAGAGATGGGCTGGCGGGGATTTCCTCAGTGTGGACAGAGTAGTCGTGTGGAGTAACGAAGGAAAGGGCTATCTGTATAAACTTCCTACAAAGTAAGTTAGTGATGCTTAACCTATAGATGATGTTGAATTAACGACTGAAGGAAACACTCGTTTTGAAACCTTCATAAAGCAGCAAGGTGTATAGGCACAAGAAACATTACTATTTATGGTAAGGGGCCGCCAATAGCCTCCTTTTCATTTTGCTTTTCATTAAAACATATGGCACATATATTTTCAAGTAATGACTGTTACAGGCGATATGAAGAGGACCGTATTTCTATGAGTAAACATTATAAATGTGCTTATTTCAATGTACAAATTAAATGTAGGGCATTTGCAACATGTGATCACATGATTTCATCATGTAGCTGCCTTGATAGAACACTATTGGTCTGACATATTAAAAGGACTTGTGCAAACTTCACTTGCTTGCTTGGTAATATGTGTAACTCACTGATATACTAACCTGTGAGACTAAAAAGCATTCAGTTGTAACTAACGTTTAACATACATTAGTGTGCTATTACTATTCACAATCAAGATTTTATTGTGCATAAGTATTTGCATGGCACTCGTACATATTGCGATTTTTTTTAGCCTTTTTGTGCTGTTCTTGAATGCAGTATGATGTCAACTGAGTAATTTTGTAGACTGTTTTTCAAAAGTACTGCCATATTGCATTTCATGAGTGTACGCTCAAAACTAGTCAACAGTAATGTTATATACAGAATATATAAATTTTGAGTACCAGGTAAATATTCATGTGCAATAAAGCACATTACTAACAGCATATGTACTGTATGAACATAAGTGAACCATAAATATTTAATAGAAGCACCTTTAGCCTACATTTTACCAAAAGAGGGCTTCTTAATTGCGTTTATTTTGTAGATGAACATCTCCCATTTTTCATATGCATGATATTTTGTGACCTCGGTCCTCTGGATTTTTTTACAAAAATCCGAAGGGGGCGGGGGAGTTTATTAGGGACGGGCTTTTGTCAAGACTTTTTACAGAATATTAGTTTAATGGTAAGTAAAATCCTTGGCATAGTACCATATATTACCTAAGAGATGAAACTTGAACGATACTTATAAATACAAGAACATATCACAATATGACATGCAGTACAGCTATATTGTGTGTAAATTGTGTGTTGTCTGGCATGTGAATCATATTTTAATGCTAATATTCACTAAACAAAAACTTGAAAACTTGTGATTTCAGAGTACATATTTCATATGCTTTGGACACATATACTTTAATTATACTGTTAGCCTAGGTACCCTTATCATGCTGAGAACGAGGGAAACAGAAACAACAGCTGACGATTGAGTAACAAGATTAGAATCGGAGAAGACAACATTTTTTTAAGGCATGATAAGGATTTATTAGAAGTTATGGCTAATCCTAACCCTGCTTGATTTCTAAAATGGACTTACCCATCTTTAAGTTTGGAACATACCATTAATCATTCAAAGGGGTGGTCATTGAAATTTTACTGACTGGAAGACAAACAGTGCAGATTATGAACAGAGTACATATTTGTGTAGATTGATCATGATCTGTGCTGGTCGTAAAAGCAGAATCACTCGCATACAGCAGGTTACGGGTTAACTAATATGGTTTAAAAGTTATTTATAGATTCATTAAACTTTAATAAAACGCTATGTCTTTAATAGCTTACTGAAAGGGAGAGTTCTCAAAAGGTAGTATATTTAGCATTGTTCATTTTCATTATGTTGTACACCAGATGAAACAGATTTAAAATTGCTGTAAATATGACATTCTTCTTGGTGCTGTTCCTTTGACTCTACTGGATGCATCTTTACCAAACTTTGTAAATATCAAGAGGAGAAAAGAATTGGCAGTGCACAAGAACCATGAACCCTTCACTAATATTAAGTATTACCTTTTTGGTATTTCCATCGTTTCCGACAAAATTCTTGTTTAATACGAAATCCATTGAAAAACTAAATTTTAGTCTTTCAGCTAGAACAGTACCTTGTACTGTGCAAAGAGTGATCACAAATATTCACTAATTAATCCTTATACTGCTGGTGGCAAATGTTTCTGCTTTATTTTTTGCAACCAGTGCAGATCATGATCAGCCTGTCCATTGCTTCAGTCAGTAATTTTTCAATGAACACCTCAAGGAGGAATGAATGGTACTGAAAAGCTAAAAGTACATATCATGATCAGATGGCATGCACTGCAGTCTGATCATGATCTGCACTGGTTCTGAAAGCAGAGTCACTTTCTGGCAGCAGGGTATGGGTTGATACATGCTAGCATAAAATGTATTTAGACATATTATTTTCATGTAATACCCAGAATTCAGATCAACAAGTAACTGCATGTATTAATATGAGCTAAAAATAGTGTTGTCATTAAAAGTCAGTGCTTATCAATTAATTTATTATGCAAGTACAGTTCATTAAGGATAATGTGACAGTGACATAAAAATTATATTTGTACACTTAAGTTTAACAACCATTGTATAAAAAGATAGATCACCCACGAGAGGCAGCAAGGTTTTCATCGCTGCTACCCATTTACAGCTTGGTGGACTGAGGCCTGTGTGGCATCAGTTTCCCTGCCCAAGGACACACCTGGTGCTATGGATAGGATTCGAACAGGGAACCTCCTGTTCCAGAGGTGAATGCCCTAACCACTGAGCTATCAAGGCCCAACAATGTTGTCATACTATGTCATATTTACTCATGAACCATGCTGTTTCATCTGGTGTATCACATACATATAAACAGTTTCTCTATTCAGTACCTTACCTTTATGTGTGATGACTGAACCTTTTTTCTGTTTGATGTTTTATATATTTTAAAGTGTTAGAGTAGCAGATTTGCTGGTCGTTTTGGTAGAGTGTTAGCATAGCACTTTTGCTAGTTGTTTTAGTAAGGTTTCTGTCAGATTACTGACAGAACAAAGATGGTTAAGTTATGTTACTCAAATCATTAGGAAAACTCAGTCAGATTATTCAAAGAATAAAGATGGCTCAGCCGAATGACTCAAAGAGTAATACAGCCAGATTACTCAAAGAATAAAGATGGCTCAGCCGAATTACTCTGAGAGAAATGATGACACAGCCAGAGTGCTTAAAGAATAAAGATGGCTCAGCCGAATTGATGCTCACACAGCCAGATTACTCAAAGAATAAAGATGGCTCAGACGAATTAATCTATGATTAATGAAGACTTGGCCAAAGTGCTTAAACAGTCAAGATGGCTCAGCCGAATAACTCTAAGAGAAATGATGACTCAGCCAAAGTGCTTTCACAAATCAAGATGGCTCAGCCGAATAACTCTAAGAGTAATGATGACTCAGCCAAAGTGCTTAAACAATCAAGATGGCTCAGCGGAATAACTCTAAGATTAAAAACGGCTTAGCCAGAATACTTGAAGAATAAAAATGTCTCAGTCAGGATACTTGAAATCTTATGATGGCTAAACACAGATTGCATAAAGAATAAATATGGCTTAGTTGAGTATCAAAGAGTGAAAATTCGTCAGTCAGAGTACACAAAAAATAGTTTTGATTTTAGGCTAAGATTTTATTGAAATTTAAGGATAATTAAAACCAGACTATACAAATAATAAAAAAAATAAAGGGTGAATGTTATAACTACGAAGGCTTGTTATTTTTTAACAGTGGAGTTTCCATTTTTTTATGAAGATGATAATTCGGAAGTTTATCAAATTAACACAAAATTGTGAACGCTTTATGTCATTTGTGCATTAGTAATACCAACATTCTTCTGTTTAATTGTCTCCCTTTAACATAAAAAAGAAACTTTAGCTTTATCTGTTGAAATGTTAATATTACATGTGCATTTCTGTAAGTTTTCCTAAAAGACCTATAGTGCTTTTAATTCTCTGTTTGAGAAAAATGATGAGTTGATTAAGAAAACTGTATCTGCAAAGAGTTTATGTAAAAATTAGATTTTTAAAAGATTTTTAAAAGGGAGGTAATAAATGACTTGTTTTAGATTTATAAATGAGAGGAAATGTAACGACATGACAGTTTTCCTGACCACTGGAAACATTTTATATATATTTGAAATAATTTCCGTTCCAATCGTGTTCATCGTTTGATAAACAATGATTTGAAGGAGGCCTGCGTGGTTTATAACTGTGCATCAGAACGACAAAGAGTTGTTTATTAGATGATAACAACGCTGAAAAGGATGTTATTTTTTATTCTAACATGAGCAGATATTACATAAGGTGAATAAATTCAAAGCATTGTTTTCAATGCAAATATTTTTTTAACGTCATGCGGCACAATATGACGTAATTTTGACGACATATCGGTTCCCGTGTTGTTTATGGCATAATAAAACATGATTTTTCAACTCTTTAGTGGAGAATAATAAAATGTTAGAATAATAAAATGTTTCATGAAAACATGAATACAGATAACTATTTGTTTCAATATTTTTAATTTTTACTGTCATAATGTCTTCTTTGACTCTTACCCATCTAAATTTCTAGCAAACAGTACAGCACATGATCAGACTGCATAGACGTTCAGACTGATCATGATCTACAATGGTCACCAAGGCAGAATCACTTGCTACCAGCAGCAGTATGATAAAAATGCAATTTTCATGATTCAAAAGAAAAGCATTACATGTTTTCATAATGGGAAACTTTAGTGAGACACAAATTATTTCCCTTACTGGATAATGTCCAAGATAACAAAATTGCTAGTAGGTCCTATCAGTTGGAATCCTCTGACTATCGTTGTTTCTTATAGAGGTATGCCAATTATTATGTGTGAAATTTCTCACTTGAAATAGGCATTCAATCAAATTGATCAGTTTCAGATCAGTGAAACTGTCAATAGTTGGAAAGTAGAGTATTTAAAAAACATGCTGCCAATTTCATTTCTTAATCCGATTGTCATGGTTGCAAATATTTCAGCTTACTTTTTAGCATGTAGAACAAACAAATTTGCGATGAAAAAAGGGTAATCCCAATGAAAGGACCTACAAACTTTCTGATAGGAAAAAGGGAGACGACTGACTGCTTTCCCCCATTCTGTCATCTAAAACTTATTAGTGCAAACATTTACGGTTCTGTTGTACTCTTCTGTTTTCTTTCTTGTTATAGTGGCAGCAAGTGAGTAGAGACGCACGTATAATATGTTTACTAATTCTTTTCAGTAAATATATTCGAATATAATATTGCTTTTGTTAGTACATAAATGCATGTATATGTGGAGACAAAAGACTGTGGATTTTAAATGAAATTCTACGATTTTAAAGGTGCGTTATTTAATTAATAATAAACGTCTCCCTGTTTGTTATTGTTGATTAACATACAGCCAGGAGTTCCGATGAGTAGTATTTTAATTTTTCGCATCTGAACGACTGTATGTTAATAAATGATAAAATACATGGAGGTATTTATTATTTCAATTCTAACGCGATATTGTCTTTGAAAAATACCCCAAACTATGTTCAAGTTGGATAGTTTCATTGACTTACAAGCACAGAATCGATCATTTACAACACAAGTTGTTTGAACGTACTGTACAGTAAATCAAGGCAAGGTTATTTAATTATACCTAGTTCCAACTTTAAAAAGACATGTCTGGTAAATTTTTTTCAATTATTTCTATGAAGTAATGGTAAAGTTGGATGGTTTTTCATTAGAATGACAACACTTTTTTGACTTACTCACAAAATCAGCAAAAATTATTGTCCAACAGACATGTCTGGTTTCATTGTAAACAGAAGCTGCTTGCAATGAAACACTCAAAATGATTTTTCAACAGGTTTGTTTAACTTTTCACAAAATTTTACTACTTACGTTTATTGTAATAGAAAAATTATATTTTAAAATTTCCAGTTTTGAGAACCACTAAAATGGTATGGTAATACTTTCATGTAACAATCCGAAACTGTTTTGTTGGTGTTTATGATCAAATTAAAGTAAATTTGGTTAAATTTTCAATTTTCGTAGGAAAAAACTTTCATAACTAACATTCCAGCCCTTACCATCATTTCACATAGTCTCACATAGAAGCTTTCCATGTGCCTATTCATTTTGTAGTAACTGACTTTTTTAAAGTATTATATTCAGATGACCCAGTGTAACATTTGTGCTTAGATCAAATTCAGCTCAAGCTAAATGTAGCCCTACGCTCTAGTTCACAATATGCACTAAGCTCTAGTTCACATTGTGCCATAAATGCTAAAGTAGTTCAAGTTGTGCATTAAGCTCTAGTCAAGTTGTGTCATAATATGCTCTAGCTCAATTTGTGGAGTGACCTTTAGTTCAGGCTTTGCCCTAAGCTCTAGCTCAATTTGTGGAGTGACTTTTAGTTCAGGATTTGCCTTAAACTCTAGCTGAATTTGTGGAGTAAACTTTAGTTCAGGCTTTGCCCTAAGCTCTAGCTCAATTTGTGGAGTAAACTTTAGTCAAGGCTTAGCTCTAAGCTTTAGCTCAATTTATGTATTAAGCTTCACTTCAAGTTGTTTCATAAGTTTTAGATCAAGTTATGAAATAAGTTTCTGTTCAAGCTTTGTCTTAAGCTCTAACTCAAATTATGTATTAAGCTTCACTTGTGACATAAGCTTTAGCTCAAATAACACAATAAGCTCTAGTTCAAACTTTGTCTTAAGCTCTAGCTCAAATCATGCAGTAAGCTGAGCTGCTCTAGTTTTAACCAATCAAGTTGTAAAAAATGTACAAGTTATTAGAAACAAATTCAAAGTCATCACACAGTCAAACTTGAAATAGTCAGATAACCTTAGGATAAACAAAGCTGCTTCTTTAATGCAAGTGGCTGTTTAATACAGGTTCATTTATTTAGAATTGGCATGGTTATTGAATGTTTATGTTCTGTACTATCAATCTGGAGGTCCCTGGTTTGAATCCCGGCTGGGGCATTGGAAATTTCAGAAATGCTTTTCAGTGTTTCCGACCCATCTAGAGATCAGCTGGTTAGAAACTCAGAGGTAATCTCGCATGTATCATTACTATACACCGGACACGTAAAAGAACCAATGGGTCTATTTGTAAAGAGTCCAGTACCTAGATTCACTTACATTTGTCTCTTCAACCTGTGCCTGTCAGGAGTCTTGGCAGTTTCACCAGAGGAGAAATCCTAGGGTTGGCCGGGACTATAAACAGTTTTTTTTTACATGTAATTATATTACAGTCAAACC
This sequence comes from Saxidomus purpurata, assembly GCA_022818135.1. Taxonomy (NCBI): domain Eukaryota; kingdom Metazoa; phylum Mollusca; class Bivalvia; order Venerida; family Veneridae; genus Saxidomus; species Saxidomus purpurata. Next base: position 24,154,297 of record JAFMSR010000012.1, read on the forward strand.
TGTGTTATGTTGCCAGCTGAGGGTTATATCAAAAGTGGTCACTCGGTGGAGTTGATTTCTTAATGCATGTGTTTAATATACAGTCAAGCCTGTAAACAAGGAGCACTGACCAAAAGAAGCTATGATGGTCTTTTTAACAAGTGGTCCTTATTTATAGGTGTTTTAACAATAACTCATTAGTGCAAGGCTTTCTTCCTACTTGTCTTTATTCTCAAGGTGGTGTTTATTCAGAGGTGATATTTAACACAGGTTTCACTGAACAATGAATGTATAGAAATATCACGGCATTTTTGCTGTATCAAAAAAAAAAAATTAAGATGTAAAGTAACAAAATGCTTACAGCTGATTTAGGACAGTAAAGAAATAGGTTATGCATACATTAAAAGGTAAGGTTATGCATATGCAAAAGTTTACAATATTTGCATAAAAAAGGTAAATCCTGTGTGCAAGGAAAGATTTAATTGTTTGCTTGTCAGGTGAAGGTTTACACTACAGTATCAGACTCTTCTGTGTCGCTGTCACATTATCCTAAATGAACTGTAACTGTAATTAAATTTCGAGGGTTGACCGCAAAAGTGTCATAACTTGTATGAAAAAAAGAAGGTCTTAAAACAGTTTTGTGGTCAAACCTCAGTATGTATGTCTGTCTCGCTGTCAGATGTTTAGTGCTAGTTACCATAGGCATTCCAAATGCAGTGTGAGCTTTGATTGGCCAGCCTTAAAACATGTCTTCCATCTATGTATCATTTACAGAACGTTGCATATGTAAATACCCTACACTCATTATATATCAACAATAACTTTGAGAGTTTTAATGCTTTTTTTAAAATCAATATGATGTTGATTTAGTAGTTATTTAATGGGTCACAAATTACGAATATCGCTTTTTTTGTCAAGAGAATATTTAAGAGTGCCGGGTAAATACTTACGCACAATAACTGTAGGTGTGTATTCAGATACTTGTGAACTGCAGAGGTATCCAAATGTTGCTTGTTTCTTGGCTTAAATTGTTATACCTTTGCTAACAAAGTGGCTTTTTCAGTTTCTTTTATTTTTTCGCACATTGTATTATTTTTGTATATTTATTAATAGACTCTGTAACTTTAATGCTGACATATATAAACACATATACAAACATATACATGATTACGTATAATTTGTTTTAACATGCTGTCATCTAAATACTGTGTTGTGGCTCTGACAGTAGACTTGTTAAATCATGTTCTCGGACTATTAACACGGACTATTAACACGGATAAATATCTTGATTGCTTTCTACAGCTGTAAAAGAATTCATTATGGGTGGTGCGGGGCACTAGAAATCCCATCTAGAACTGGTTAGAAACCCAGAGGTAGTCTCGTGTGTATCATTGCTATACACTGGGCCCATAAAAGAACCAACTGGTCTATTTGTAAAAGAGATAGAGACATTTTAAATGAAGAAGATCTTGTTTTCAAGATTAAACAAGACCGTTAGAGGTTTTGTGAGTAAATTTTGCCTGTCCAGCATTTTGGTGAATACATGTATATTGTTCAAAGAAGTAAAACAACAATAAGAAAGTGAACTAAATACATGTCAAGAATACACATTGTTCTAATAATTTCCATCCATATAAAATATACATCTGCAGTCAAACACAGCACTATGTCAAACGAGGTAACTTATTGTGCTTCATTTCTATCACAACATCAATTTATATGAACTAACATTTTATTTCTTGTCTATCTTAGAAAATGTGAATAAAGCAAGCGTAAAGCCTTCACCAATATAATCTTCTACACAGTAACCAATTGTTTGTCTTGAAGCTTACCATGTTCTTTCTTTTCAGTGCAAATTCGGACAGTGACTCTTACCATAAAGCGCCGTCTGCACCTCATGCCTATTATGTTCTCGACTTCTATTCAGAGAAGGTATACATGTATATTATCTTATTTTCAGCTTGTAAAACTTTTTTTGTTTGTTGCATTTTAGGATGCTTTAAGATGTTATAAGTTAACTTGCAGCTATACAGTCACACCAGTATAAAGCAATCATCTCTCTTAAGTGGCTATTTTAGATCCTTTACCTCAGTTGGCTGCTAAATATAGATGTTTTGATATAAACATAATTTAGACAATTGGCAGTATACTGGTATCGAAGCAGTATCCGTATGCTAGCAGTATCCGATATAGCGCTACTTTACATTCCTAGTTACTCTCTACAAAGAAGTCGCGATTGTTTTCATAACGTTGCCTTATATGCCAAAGCTGAGTACAGTTTCTTCCAGCAAAGGTAAAATGATACTTATAAATTCAAGGTTTAAGGTGAGGGATTTCACGCGCACCTTTGAGCATGCTTAAAGGATAACTCAATTATGTCCAATTTAAGGACATTTTTCCATTTGGTGGTCAAAAACAGACGACTACCCAAAAATGCCAAAGAAAACTCAAAATACATGATTTTTACATCCATTCGATATTAAATAATTATTTTATTATTAAAATCATTATGAAAAATAGCGGAAATGATATAGATATCGCCAAAATCGTAAATTTGTAAGCAGACCGCTGCCCGATTTTTCTCCCAGGGAAGTAACCAGTATACGAGTAGGAGCTAGTCATCAGAAAGGTTTACAAAAAAACATATAACATCATTATTTGGTTGTATTATTTATCAACAAGTACACATTTGTTCTACAAATTTTCGTGACGGAAACTGCTTCTGTAGCGAACTGGTTTTGTCTATTTTGTATACCCTTTTGGAGCCCCATTACTTGCGCACATGCGCAAGGGAAAAAGTCAATGTTTATGTCCCGCTAAAGCTAAAGAGCTAAAGAATCTATATTGCCTTTCTAAATAAAAATATTTTAAGAAAACCTTCATTTCGTGACGGATACTGCTTCGATACCAGTAGAATGTATAATTTTCGCAATGATTTAATTTTCATTGTTTTTGGAAATTTCTCGCTTTTCTTCACATAGATTTACTATTAGAGAATTCCCCTTTCCTGAATTTAAGTTACGCAAATAAGACTGCTAACAAATCGTGAAATATCCATCACACAAAATTTGCCCAGTTAACAGTGGGTGGCTGATTAATTGATATGATAGCTAACACAGGTGCGAGTATCCATATATTTTACATATACATTCAAACCTCCCCAAACGACACCTCCCTAGAGCAATAACCTCCCAAAAAAGGCACACATTTTCTTGCCCGTTGCATCAGTTATACAGTAAACTCTGTATATAACGACTCCGGATATAGCAAAATCCAGATATAAGGAAAATATTTCCGCGGCCCGAATTTTTTTCTCCATTTATTTTATATGAAAATGTTATACGGATATAACAAACTCCAGATATAAGGAACAAATTTAAAAGGTCTCAAGGAGTTAGTTATAAACGGAGTTTACTGTATAAGGTATTGGCCTCTCCAGAACAACACCTCTATACAACAAAAACATTTCTGTGTTCCCAAGGGTGTTTGCTCCTGAGAGGTTGCACTGTATGTCTTATATCTGCAGACTCTGGCATGTTCCCCAGCTGTGATGCTACATTCTTCCATCAGGGGAGATAATCAAACGACCAAGCTGTTGGTACGAGGGGACTCGGAAGGTCAAGTCGTGATTTGGAAACTTCCAGAAGTGACTGAACGGCAGATGACGTTAGTTAGACAGGAGAGCTTCGATAGATTACCAGGTAGTGGCGGACAATATATTACTATATTTTACTGTCAAAAATACCTTACTTTATTTAATTTAGTTTTAGTTTTTTGATATACTACACTGTATGTAAATATTTAGTTGGCATTGTTACTATTGGTAACCATTACTGCTGTCAGACATGACTTGACTTTAATCAAAACTTGCAACATAATTCTTACTTTGCTGTTATTCTTCCTTTTTGACCAGTGCAGATCATGATTCCCGTATACAGTATTACAGTCTGATCATGTTTAGAACTGTTTACTAAAAGTTTCAGTCTAAACCCCTTTGAAGCCTGCATGTCTCTTTATGTGAAAAAATTAGCAGTTTCTTACAGAGGATAGGAGTGTAGTACTGGTTATTCCCAGGAACAGTTGTTAGGTAAACTGCCGGTCTGTTAAAATGACCAAAATACGGATGGCACGGACATTACACTCCTAAAAAAATATGTACCCCTTTTAACCACTTAAAAGTAATGTCCAAAATTTGAAAGACAGACAAATCTGTCCATGAGCTTGAGCAGGTTGATAGTTGATATTGTTGTGTTATTTCAGTATTACTGCCAAAATGCTCGGCAACATTACAGGATATCTGGGACAAACTGTACCAGTCCCCTAGTGGAATATTAGATGGATTTGTAAGTAGATCTATTTCAAAATCTTGACTCAAGTTTTTAGCTCACCTGGCTATGCCAGGGTGAGCTTTTCTAATTGATGATTGTCCGTCGTCCGTCAACATTTTGATTCAAATGACATCTCCTTTGAAACCACTAAGCCAATGTTGATAAAACTATGCAGGAATGTATCTTGCATGAAGCTCTATCAAAATTGTTCAAAGAATTCCATTCCATGCAGAACTCTGGTTGCTATGGCAACAAATAGGAAAAACTTTAAAAATCTTCTTCTCTGAAACCACAAGGCCTAGAGCTTAGATATTTGGCATGTAGCATTGTCTAGTGGACCTCTACCAAGATTGTTCAAATTATGACCCCCGGGTCAAAATTGACCCCGTGCTGGTGGTCACTTACTTTTGCATAGGCTTTATATAGGAAAAACTTTAAAAATCTTCTTCTCTGAAACCACAAGGCCTAGTGTTTAGATATTTGGCATGTAGCAATGTCTAGTGGACCTCTACCAAGATTGTTCAAATTATGACCCCAGGGTCAAAATTGACCCTGCGGGGATGGTCACTTAGTTTTGCATAGGCTTATATAGGAAAAACTTTAAAAATCTTCTTCTCTGAAACCACAAGGCCTAGAGCTTAGATATTTGGCATGTAGCATTGTCTAGTGGACCTCTAACAAGATTGTTCAAATTATGACCCCCGGTTCAAAATTGACCCCGCGCTGGTGGTCACTTACTTTTGCATAGGCTTTATATAGGAAAAACTTTAAAAATCTTCTTCTCTGAAACCACAAGGCCTAGAGCTTAGATATTTGGCATGTAGCATTGTCTAGTGGACCTCTACCAAGACTGTTCAAATTATGACCCCTGTGGGGGTGGTTACTTAGTTTTGCATAGGCTTATATAGGAAAAACTTTAAAAATCTTCTTTCTCTGTAACCACAAGGCCTAGAGCTTAGATATTTGGCATGTAGCATTGCCTAGTAGATCTCTTCAAAGTTTGTTCAAATTATGCCCCTAGGGTCAAAATTAACCTTGCCCAGGGGTGGGGGGGGTCACTTGTTTTACAAGGACATATATAGGAAAACCTATTGTATATAACATTATCTAGTGATCTTCCACCAGGCAAGTGGACTTGTACCAAGGTGAGCGATATAGGGCCATCTTGGCCCTCTTGTTTAAATTTTGACTAGATACATCACAGATATTACACCAGATTTGAGAGATTTAAAGTCCGGTTAGCATTTTGTATGATAAATTATTTGTAGCTCAATGGAAATTGAAAGGTTTAACAAGATATATTACATTACAGAAAGAGGTCAAGGATGGTGCCATGATCACGTCTACTGTTTATATTCCGTCACAAGGCAAGCTTGCTTGTGGAAGGTCGAATGGGACGATAATTATACTGCCAGCCCCACAGTGTATCTTGCTGCAATTACTGGATAATAGACTTATCAACCATGACAGTAAGTCTTTCTTTGGTCTTAATTAGTTCATTAGATGTGACGAAAATTTCGTGATTTGTGAGCAGACGGACGTATTCGCTAATTTTAAATCATGAAAGGGAAATTCTCTAACAGTAAATCTATGAGAAATGAATCGTTCATGAGATGTTTAAGTTAGCAAGTTGTCATTTTATTTCTTTACATCTTACTATGACGCTGTTACCAATAAAGCTGATTTGTAGTACTTTTTCTTGTTTTCTTCTCAACATTTAATGACTCCTCTGAATAGGCCAATTGATAAAACTTGGGGGGATGTTCTTTGCATGAAGCTTTACAACTTAGTTAGAATTCCATTCCATGCAGAACTTTAGTTAGCTATGGCAACAAATAGGAAAAAATTTTAAAAATGACTTCTCTGAAACCACAAGGCCTGAGAAATTTCTGCATTGCTAGTGGACCCTAGCAAGGTTCAAATGACGGCAAAGTGAACTATCCTTATTTGGAATATACAGAAAACTTTAAAAACTCGAAAGCACAAGGCCTAGAGCCAAAATTTGGCACCTAGCATTGTCTAGAGGACCTCTACCAAGATGTTCAATTATGACCCCGGTAAAAATGACCCCGCACCGGAGGTCACTTAGTTTTGCATAGGAATATATAGGAAAACTTTAAAAATCTTCTCCTCTGAAACCACAAGGCCTAGGCTTAGAATTTGGATTTTTTCACCAGTTTCAAATGGTGACCGCGCAAATCCCCCCCAAAATTACCCCACCCGGGGGGCATTTTGTTTTGCATAGGAATATATAGTAAAAACTTTAAAAATCTTTTCGAAACCACAAGGCCTAGAGCTTAATATTTGGCATGTAGCATTGGCTAGTGGACCTCTACCAAGATTGTTCAATTATGAACCGGGCAAAAAATTGACCCCCCCCGGGGGGTCCTTAGTTTTGCATGGGATATGTAGGGAAATCTTATCCTCTGGTAACAAAAAGAGTTTGATATTTGGGTAGGATTGGGTATTATCAAGATTGTTAAATAATACCCTACTCTGTTGCAGGGGTCAACTACTTTTCCAAGGCTTAAAACTTTAAAACTTATTCTTGAAACCAAAAGGCCTAAGCTTAGATCATTTCATGAAACATTGGATGGACGCATAAAATTTTTCAAATTGCGTCCCTGAGACTAAATATAGGGAAACTTTAATTTTCGGAAACCACAAGGCCAGGCTAGATATAGCATGTGCATTGCCTAGTAGACCTCTTCAAAAGTTTGTTCAAATTTCCCCTGGGGCCAAAATTGACTGTGTCCAGGGTCATGCTTTGAAGGCGAATAGAAAATTGGTATATAAAATTACTATGATCTACTAGGCATCATTAAGAGAATACACGGCCCTCTTTTTAAATAAACTTATGATTAAACTTTAATTTTGCAGTCTTACAACTTAGATTAATTGTTATCTCAAGAATTTTACATGCACTTAGAAATTTTACTCATGAGTTCCGTGCAGGGCTACTGTTCAACGAGACCAGAAAGCCCAACCTGCTGCCCCTTCTGGTGCCTCTGTGGGTCCGAGGTAAGTTAACAGGTACCTGTACGGTGGAGAATTTCCTATAACCCCAATTAATTGTAAAAAGTTTTATATCATGCAGATGAGTCTTTTACGGGGATAAAGTTTGCTAGCATTTGATTTGGAGGATGGGAGTTTAAGTACAAGTACTTCTGTTGCGTCAAATACTGTTCCAGTTTTACCTATTAAAGTGAAGCTTGTGAATATAGGGCGCATGCTTTTGGTCACAGACATTAAACAAGGAAAATAGTTTTGGGCCTCGCCAAATTAAGAATTGTGTCACTGCTTGCTTTGCGGCATAGATGTTACTGCATCATTAAGAAACTCAGGTCCGATAAATATTATTTTGAGCTTTAGTGTTGTTCCACTGCATAGTTTTACTCAGGTTCCTTAAAACCGAAAAAGTACCCCTGGTGCCTTCGTTGTCCAGTAGTTAGGCTTGACTAACACCAGATGTACGAGTGTTACTGGTATGACTCTTCTATTGATAGGAGTTGCTTTGATATAAGTACTGGTACTGTCCTTCCGAAATTGTCACCTTAAATAGCGAAATACGTTGACCGGCGTTGACGTTAAACAAAATGAAATAAGAAACTGCTTGTTGGCCGTCAGATTTCATAAATATAGTGATATGTTGGCAAAGTGCTTGAATAAGTACTGGTGACTTCATTTAGGAGTGCTTGAATAAGTACTGATGACTTCATTTAGGTAAAGGTTTTGTGAGTTTACCTGTATGAGGCATTGTTACAAGATATAGTTGGATCTGTGTTTAGCAGTTAAAGGGAGCGCTGTGGTGTAGGGGTAGTGTTGGACTCCTTACCCAGAGGTTGTGGGCTTGAATCCCAGCAGTGGAATTTAAGCGTGACCTCCATGATCCCTCCTTTCGGCACAAATACTGATCAGAAGTCTAGGAAGCAGTCATAGAGAGTAATAAATACAAGTTGCAAGAACTTGTTCTACAATCAGTGTAAAATATGTAAGTTTGAACTAATAAGCTGGCTTGAGATCCAACAACAGTTATCACTTTAAGCAGGTAACGGCAGCTAACACATATCCAACTGTATTGTCAAATTATAATTTCGAAAGAAACATTAAAACACTGTAAGATACATCGTTATGCTCATATTTCTTTATTTTAATGTTGTATGATTTTTTTTAAGGTAAGGATTTTGACATCTGTGTGTTCAGTGGCATCCGACCATTCCGTATCCTTGTTGAGCTTGAAGGAACGAAAGTGCATTCTCCTGGCTTCCCGACATCTGTTTCCCGTTCAAAGCATCAGGTGGCGCCCCCTAGATGACTTCATGGTTGTTAGCTGCTTGGATGGCACTGTGTATGTCTGGCAGATGGAAACTGGTAAATTTTTAACACAGCTTGTTTCATATATGGCATGTAACTTTGCATAGGAGTTTTATAAATGCACTTGGAATTGAATATTTGGGCATTTGAAAGTCACGGTCCAGGTACTTGTAGCAGGCTTTGTTATCGGAATAGACATATTAGAGAAAACATTAATATTTGTTTGGTATTAGTTTCTGAAGATTTTGTTAGTAAAGTGAATGGTATAATATTTTGTAGATTTTGAAGTGCTATTTCATGAGAATTTCTTTTTTTACATAGTGAATAACTATGAACTGATTTAAGCATATTTAGTACAAACAGGTTCATAGTAATTCTAAGGAATTTAAAACAAAGGAAAACAATAGCAATTTGGTGATTTTGTTGAATGACCTATGAAGCTGCCCACTGAAGATAAGAACAATCCAATTCATTTGACGTTTTGGTTATAGGAATTATTTAGGCATAAAGTAGAAGATAATTTGATAGCGGTAAATGCAAATGCAGGTTTAAATATACTAAATTTAGGTCACTTGGATAGAGTGGTGCACGGATTTACAGCAGAAGAAATCCTCAACAATTGTGACGAAAATGCAATGCCGGTATTCGATCAACTAACAAACCCAAATCTGACCTTGGCCCAAGCCTTCAAAAGACGTAACCTAGCAACATTTAAAAATCTAGCACAGCAGAAATTGCAGGCATTGAGTCAAAACCAGCAGACGTTGGGGGCCAAAATCGACCTCTCTCAGCCCCAGGATTATCCGATGTATATTGAAGGTATACGTACAAATACAGTGGACCCAGATGGCCATGTTGTGTTCTTTGATACAGAGGCTCTGATTGGTAAATGGAATTTTAATAATACTTTTATGATACTGAAGTTTGATATTATTGAAATACAGTAAACTCTGTATATAAAGACCCCAATTATAGCAAAGTCCCATATAAGAATGAACACATTTTCTGGGCCCGATATTTTTTCTGTATTTCTGAATTTGCTGTATGGATATAAAATACTCTGGATATAAAGAACAAATTTAAAAGGTCTCAAGAGGTTTGTTATATACAGAGTTTAATGTTACAGTTATACTATAAAATAGGCTAAAAATGCTTCCAGACACTTATAGTACAGGCTATTTTCTTTATTGCTTTGATACAGAATAGTTTACTAACAGGAATTCCTTTTTCGTTTTCTAGACTTAAATTTGTAAATTGTCTTTTAAAAAAAGAAAAAGTTGTATGTGTTGAAACCTCAATTTGGTTATCGCTCCTTTTGATATATTATTTAGTTTTGTGCACCAAGTTTGTGTTTTAGTTTTGTACCTAGTTTGAACACAAATACAGTGTATTTGGTTTTTGCAAGCTCCTTCAAATTGTGATATTGAAATAAAATTGAACACTTCATAGTTATGCTCTTTACCTCTTTTAGTACAACTACTGACCAATGAGTTTGCAACCATGTCACCTGGGGAACTGGAAGCCAAAGGTCTATCTACATTACTGTTAGACAGACGCAGGGCATCTACTGACTCTGATTCCCCGCCAACTATTGCTGGTTTGTAATATTCTTTAAGTCATCAGTTTGTTAAAATTTTAGGAGCTGCTATGGCGCAGAGATAGCACATTTGCTTCATGATCAAATGGGTCATGGGTTTGATCCCCACCAGTGCCATGTAGTAGTAGTGTTCTTAGGCAATACACAATAATTCCATATTGCCTCTCTCATTCTCCATCTCTTTAAATACCATCTGGAGTGAGTCTCAAGAGCGATGTATATATTAAGTAGTAAGAACTAGTTTCACAAAAGAGAGTTAATAAATTTGTATAAATCAAAATCAGATTGTCATAAACTAGTATCACATAAACTATAAATTAGTGTTAAAATGAGTTTTCAGTCAGTGAGTGCAAATAATCACAAATATTGAATCACTTTCTTTCAATAGCCAAATAGTAAGATGAGATTACTGGTGAAAACTGCAGATATCACAATCTGGTATGTATGAAAAATATAAGTTGTAAGATCTTGTTTTGCAGTTGAACATAAATGGATTAGACAGTGTGATTTCTATTGTGTATGATAGGTATCCTGGCCAAGGTGAAGGACACTGCAGATACAGTTAGCCAGAGGATACAAGCTGGTGTAGATGCACATGGATTCCAGCCAATTAACCCAAATTTACCCAGTCCCAGTCCATCTAGGATGCAGTCCCAGTCTGGTTCCCCACTTGGGTCACCCGGACAACGGAAAAAGAGACCCGACCCCCTAAATCTCCGTTCCAGCAATTTAACTATGGAAATAGCACAGTTGTTTATGTCAATGTTACATGCATGGGGTCTGGATCCAGATTTAGATAAACTGTGCTTAAACAAACTTGGATTGTTAAAACCTAAATCACCAATTTCATTTGGACTTATATCCCGTGAAGGGCACATGTCTCTCATGCTGCCTGGCTGGCATAAAGGTGTATGTGCTAAAAGTGAGCCGGTTGCCATAGAAACCAGAGGTCAGAGGGCAACACTAAGACAGCAAACAAGGTCAAATACTTCACCTCTTGGGGTATGTGTAATATCTTTTATACTATTATATCTGTGCACTAAGTAGTGACAAGTAAGACATGATCTCTAGGTATTCAGCCACACTTTCAGTTTCCATGAAAAACAAATCAATAGTTGCACCCATAGTCAATAACCAACAAAGCTTGATACTGTTACCTCCAGACTTGTGAATTTGAATATGAATTTCCTCCATTATGTCCCTTACCTTCAAATTTGTTGTGTTATGCCTCTAAGCTTCACCATGTCATGTCCCTCACATTAATACTGTCACATCATGTCCCTCACCTCCATACTGTTTGATCATATATCTTATCACCTTGGTCATGTCTCTCACCTTCAACTTGTCATGTCATATTATTTTCCCCACCATCATCATGTCAGGACATGCCCTTGTCCTGTCACATGAATATGTCACACCTTGTTCCTCACCCTCATTCCATCACATCATGTCCCTTGCATTTAACCTGTCATTGTATTTCCCTCATTCATACTGTTACTTCATGTTTAGCCCCATACAAGCTGAGGTATCACTTACCATATATCAGTAAAACCTAGCATTCATTGAAGTTGCCATTATGAGTACCGTATTCATTTAGACAAGTGACATAACTCTGGTTTACATTTCTCAGGAATTTTTCTCTTTGGTATCAAAAAAAAAGGAAGAATGTTCTGGAAAATGTTTATGTACAGTGTTTCATATTCAGTGCTAGTTCTTACAATTCTTTATAAATCCGCAGATAAATTAAGACTGAATATCAAAACAATCTAGACTATGTTTGGACTTGATAGATGTTTAAGCTGAACATGACCTGCACTGGCAAGAAAGATAGAAGTAACTTACTTTCTACATCTATTTTTAGACCGTCCTGGGCAGCGATGCTGACCTGGTTGGACTTTCTAGTCAAGGAGCAGACATTGCGCAAGTTGACATTAAAGCTGAGATCGAGAAAGAGATCTGTATGTTCACGAAAAGAGCAAGATGGCAGATCTCGAGTGCAGTAACTACACAGCATCTGCTCAGTGTGATCTCCGTTGCAAATACGTTGATGAGCATGAATCATGCAACATTTAGGTCCCCTAAACCAGTTCAACGGCAAAGAAGGTAAAGTACAGTCCAATCTCCCAGAACTACGCCTCCTAAGAGCAACAAACTGACTAAAAAGACACATATCTTCTTTTCTATTGCATCTTTTATTTTAGGATTCGACCTCTCCAGAACAACACCTCTCTTCAACACACACATTTCTGTGTTCATATGGGTGTACGCTCCTGAGAAGTTGAGCATTTATGCAAAATGTAGCTACAAGTGGATGTTTTATTTGTTCTTTACATTTAAAACTAATTTCGTTAATGACAATAAAAGTTATTTCAAGGACAACCTGTAAGTTTACATAAAGTCAGGTGTTTGCCAATTTACCTAGTTACTGAAGGACCTAGGTTCAATTCCCAGTGAGGTACTGGAGGTTAGTTCTTTGGTAATACATGTCTCTGTCCAGTCTACCTGCTTTAAAATGGAACCAGAAAAAAAAAACTTGGGTCTCTCTCTGTGTTCAGTCATAAGTGCAGTCTTGAGAATGATTAATGTAAGTTGAGATAAACTACTGTTAAAGTAGGTCATATCCATGTTGATTTAGTTCTCTTATGAAATATGAGTCAAACAAAAACTGCCCAATTTACAGTTTATAGGGACTCATGTTAAACATGATGTTTCCACATAGTTTAATACTAAAGGACATTTATATCCTTCCAGTACAAGGTCATTCCAAGGTGTTCATGGTATTCTAGTCAGTGAAGAAGGAAGCTCAGCAGGTAGTGATGACGAAACCGGAGACGCAGCCATTTTACAACAAGCACAGTTCAAACAAGGGTGGAGTCTGTTGGCAGCACATCATTGCGTACTGTTGCCTGAACTTGTAGATTCAGGAGAGTATTACTCCCCACAGTTAGAGATGTTGGCACGTCGCTGGCAAGACAGGTGTCTTGAGGTGAGCTTTTGCAGTTTGTAAATCTTAAGAGAGATTGCTGTGGTTGATTGTGTAGATTGCTGTCATGTAATTACTAAACTTCTCAGGGGTTCAAATTACACTATCAATTTATAAAATATATTCACTTTGTATAATTGAAAATTGAATTGCATTTACTTTTATATATATATGAATTATGTTTATGCTTTAGTGTAAATAAATGGATTGTCGATAGGCAATTCCAAATAGAAAAAACTTCTCAGGGGTTAGTTTTATGGTTCAAGCCCAGCTACCAACCTGACCTTATGTGAGGAAGTTGGCAGTTTCTTATGTAAGATAGCAGTCTTGTACTGATCCTAGGTAAGATACTTTGAATTTGCATGACATGAAATACATGTACATGATTTTTTATCTCTGGCTCATTTCATGAAACCATGAATTGCGAACAAGCCATCTCATATGTTTCCGGATATCGTTCATTGCCATCGAGCTTTGAACAAGTGCTTTTGTGAAAAAAATGCAAAAAAAGTTCTCACAAAAATTTTATGATTTACAGTATACTATAAATAGCCAGACGTACAGTTCAATGCTTTATAAATTAATCAGTTTCTAAGACTTTTCAAATTCAGATTTGAAATTAGGTCCTGCTTTCTAAGACCACCTGTCTTCAAGGGACTTCTTTTGTCAAGTCAGCTGAGTGGTCTGTTAAAATGGGTTTGACTATAATTATTAAACACAAGGAAAAAACATTTTACCTGTTTGTTATACCTTTGTGGATATGAAACGTTTTCAGATACGTGAAGCTGCGCAAGCACTTCTGTTAGCTGAACTGCGTAGAATTGGTCCGGAAGGTCGGAAAACAGTTGTAGATGAGTGGTCACCGCATCTTCCTACGTATGTTGACCCGCATCTGAGTATTCTGAGTACGGACAGTCATTCGTCGCACGGGGAGGAAGAGGACGATGACGATACAGAACAATACCTCGGCGGTAAGCTATTTGCATACAGTCAAATCTGTCTAAAGCAGGTAGCCAACGGTGGTTACATGTACATTGTACTTAGTTAAGTTTATAAGAATTCATTCTAGTTCTGTTAGGAAGGAGGCATCTATATCTTATTGAATCGAACACTCATTCATGCATGGTAACAGTTTAAGCACAAATTTGCCTTAAGCAGACACTTTATTTCAGTGATTCAAACTTTTTACCTTAAATCAAATTTGTCTGTATAGAGCAGATATCAGGTCCGAATAACATCTTTTCACCTTGTTATATACCTTTCTATACCCTTAACATAGGTCCTGAACTGCAGTCGATATAATTTGTATAAAACTTGCTTTTTACCTTGTAAACAATATCTTAGACATACATTAACATGCATTGATAACATCATACATTTTGAAATAAAGTCTGTAAACTTATTGTATTGTTACCTTTACTTGCAATCATTTTTTTCCCCAAATTTTAAGGAGACTCACCACTGCACAAACCATCTCGGTCATTTGAGAGCCGCCGTAAACAGGCCACAGCCATTGTCATGTTAGCAGTTTTAGGGGCGGAGTTTGGCCATGAAGTCCTGCCCACTAAGAGGGGACCAGATGATGGCAAGAAAATGAAGAAGGGGCTGGAAGGATTCACCCTGTCTAATTACTCACTTGCACACCACACAAGTATGAGTTTAATCTTAACTTAGTTTCATGTGGGCCTGGTCTGTGGATGGGTGGTTAGGGTCGTTGACTAAACCTAAAGTTCTAAATCTGATAAGGGCTTATAAAGACTGAATACTTTATATGAGAAAGTTGGCAGTTTCTTCTTGAGGATGTGAGTCTAGTGCTTGTCCTCCTTAGGACCAATGGTCAAAACTATCTTCCTGTAGATAAATTATATTCTGTCGAAAAGGGCATTAAATCCATATGAAAACTGGTCGCAAAAATGGAATCATTTCCAGAAGGGAAAAGGTTGATGTTGCAGGATAAAAGACTTGCATTTTGGTCAGTTTCTGACCGACTTATATTTGCTGTTTATTTCTGATTCATGCTGCTAGAATAGCATGTTTGTTTGTTTGTTTCTAGGCAAGGCATTGACATTCCTTCTACAGCATCCACCTTCAAAGAAGCTCCCTGCACACACACCTATCAGACGGGCAGCCATTGATCTGATTGGTCGAGGGTTTCCGGTCTGGGAACCTTACCTTGATGTGTCTGCCATTTTGCTAGGTCTTCTGGAGCTGTGTATAGGATCAGAGAGGCTGGTTCCCAGGTAAATTTAAACAATTTTTATTACTAGGCAGACTGGTTCCAAGGTTTCTGTAGCCCTTGTCCATAGCTAAAATTTAATTCGCCAAAATCTTCAAACCGTTTTAGTTGTTTAGAGATTGAAAAGACTTTTCCAAAAGTTTAACATACTTTCTATAAATATTAAAAGAAATTGAAAATTTTGGCCGATAAAATTTTAACTTTGGGAAGGTGCTACCTTAAGTAAAATTTTGTTTGTTATTTCAAGGCATGGAATCACTTGTACATAGGCTGTTTTAGGTGGTTTTTATCAGATCACAAAAGTTATTTTAGTGTAAGCTTATGTTTTGCATTGATTTAAGACTCTAGTTCTTGTAGCTTGTATTATCTTCTGTGCTCAGGATAACTGCTCCCTGGGGATCTCCATGGTGTTCTCACCAGTCCTTAAGCTGAAAGAAGAGATGGTGGCAGTTGCAGTCGAGTTCTGCCGACAGGATTTGAACCAAAAACCTTTGGTTGGGGAGTCTGAAGCTCTATCCAGTCTAAATCCTTGATTGGAGCAATTGTAAAGTGAACTGCCTGCCTTTATGTAACTGAAGTAGTGTTCAGACAGGCATTCAACTCCCCGAGGGAAAGAATATATTTCCAGTTCCTTGCCTTTAAAACAATACTGTCCATCTAACTTATTGACATGAATATTTTCAGTGTTACATTTGGTTTACCTCTAAGTCCTGCAGCAGATGCCTGTAGAACATCAAGGCACGCCCTGTCACTCATAGCTACAGCACGCCCTGCTACATTTATTATCACCATGGCAAAGGAAGTGACAAGGTAAGCAAGTTGAACTGATGAGGAAAAAGGCGGTTTTTATATACCATGAGTTTCAGTAAAGCAATTTTAGTGAAGAAAGCTAGGAAGGATTGGTTATTCTTGCATATCTTATTGGCATTTCCGGTGATTTTATCAGCTGGAAAAATTATCTAGTCAGTACTGGTTATTGCTCATATTGGAGTTAATTTCAAACTTACAATACTTCTAAACTTGTGTACCCCTGTACAATTTTAAATGACAGCTCAGCATCATATTCATATTGATAGTACAAATTCCCTCGAGATGTGTGAGAAGTATCACAAGAATAGCTTCATTTTTGTGCTGGAGAAAAACTTAGCTGAATCATGTATGGTAAATGCAGAAAAAGCAAATGAAATGTGTTACTATGATATGAATTGATGTTTTAGTCACTTTCTGATTTGGTTTGCCATGGTTTCAATTACAGACACAATCATGCCCTGACACAGAACACGCAGTCACAACACCATTCCAATCCACATAACTCTGTATTAGTGAAATCCAAGCCAGAGATTCTCAGAGTTGTAGAACTTCTTGTTGACAAGATGCCATCAGATGTTGCCGACCAGATTGGTGAAGTACGTATATAATAATTAGTTTTTCACATCTAGGAAAATGAACATAGATCTAGTTGTTTCAGGAAAATGATATGTTGAACATATGGTAAATACTCAGCCATAAGTGAAAATACTCGGCCATAAGTCATCCTCACCAATAAGAGTTACTGTTTTTAAATTAAAAATGAGTATCCCTGTGAGTTTGGGTATTGACTTATGAGTAAGTTGAAGTGAAATACAAACATACTCTACATCTTTTAGGGTGGAAAAGATCTTTTTAAACCAGCTTATTTAAGAGTATATTTTGTAAACATCGGGAGAAGTTCTTTGTTTTCATTCTAGGCGATGGAGATCATTATACACTGTCTAGATGTGGGTCAGCTGAAAGCTAAAGGATTGCAGGAACTATTCCCTGCTATTTGCAGGTATACTTTATGGAGTTTTTTTTTTTAATTATTTCTTCATTCTACTACATCGTATTTGTAAACCTTACACATATTTATACAGTATAGAATAATTATTTATTATATATTTCATAATAAACTTAGACTACCACTTTAGATACATGTACCGTATTTTCTCTTATTGACTCGCCTGCT
The DNA here is from genome assembly GCA_022818135.1 of Saxidomus purpurata. Taxonomy (NCBI): domain Eukaryota; kingdom Metazoa; phylum Mollusca; class Bivalvia; order Venerida; family Veneridae; genus Saxidomus; species Saxidomus purpurata. The sequence continues at coordinate 24,171,718 of JAFMSR010000012.1, forward strand.
CTAATCAACACTCCCCCTGTCGTTTTCGTGGAAAAAAAGTCTGGTTCTAAGGAAGTGTCAGTTGCTCTCGGCAAATTCAATAATCAAAAGTTGTATGCTACCGGAAAGAAATTTGTAACACTGTTTCTAGTATTTTATCTCAGGTATTGGTCTCAATGTATAACATCAAACTGATAAAGTCAAAGTAGTCACTTCTGGATATTCTTTTATTAATGTTACTTCAATTTTTATACACCCAAATGGATGTATTATAGGAACACCTGTGGCAGGCTGCATCCATTCTTTGTCCGCTTCTCGAAGTCGAACAGTTTTCATCTGATCTTCATCAAACTAGCTGAATATGTTTATGGGCATAATGTCTTGGCCAAGTTATAAATTGACCTAGGCACTTTTGGATTATGGCCCTTGAATTATCGAAAGATGATGAAATTATCCTTTTCAGCTCTATAGTTCAAACAGTTGAATTAGCCTTGTCCACTCTATCGTTCAAACAGATTTTACAGAACCTATGAACTGCCAGATACTAAGTTATGCCTCCTTAACGGGCTTATTTTGTGACAGTTTGACACTTGTTCAGTTTAACAAACGCAAATCTTTCAAATAATACCAAGAAAATATAGGGTCAGTGCTTATACAAATTTCACCTTTTCATAGATGGAGTAGCTAAATTCACAGTATTTCTGTTTGCATAGTGAAGCTAAATGTTTGGGAATTCTAGTTAATATAAATAAACTTCAACAGGCAGTAGTCTTTATTTATAATGTTTGACTACAGTTTAACTACATATTGAGTCAATAAAAATAAACTTCACGCTTTTCAGGTTTAGCATGGTTACCTGCTGTAATCAAACAAGGCGTATTTGGGTAGGAGCCAAGAATGGCACGTTAGCGTTTTACGAGTTGAAACAGAATGCCAAGTGTCAGGTGATTCAAGCGCACAGTGGAGCTGTGATTGCGGTGTCAGTATCCCCGGATGGAAAATTCCTTGCAACCTTTTCACATGTAGACCAAAAATTGAAATTCTGGCAGGTAGGTATATGTAGCTTGATGGTAGTACACATGTTTTGCACTCTGGATACACTATGGTATATTGTTAGAGCATTGGACCCTATGAAATCACTGTGGGGTAGGGGTAGAGCATTGGACCTAAGTGGTTGCACCATGGTGTAGTGGTAGAGCGTTTGACCCCTGTGGGTGCACCATGGTTTAAAGGCAGAGCATTGGATACCTATGGATGTACCATGATGTAGGAATAGACTATTTGACCCCTGTGGGTGCACCATGGTTTAAGGGCAGAGCATTGGATACCTATGGATGTACCATGATGTAGGAATAGACTATTTAACTCATATGAATGCACCATGTTGTAAGGTTATAGCATTAGACAATATCGGTGCACCATGGTTGATGGAAAGAGCATTGGACCCATAACCAGCCTGTTGCAAGTTGAAATCCAAAAAACCTGTGTTAACTGTGACTTTCACAGTCAATTCTTGCAGTTTTAGGATATACCAAATTTAGTAAAGTTTGTTTTCTTGAAATACAGACATCTTGATGCTGTGTTCTATGAACTGAACACTGGAGTAAAAAAAAACTCACTGCTGTCAAATATTCTTTTAAAACAAAACGTAAGTTTACTTATTACACATCTGGTTTGTCTAACGTTTCATGTATTTCTGTTTAAGACTGCCTCGTCTTCATTATTCGGTATCGGTTCCCAGCATACCAAGTGTATTCGTCAAATAGCAACGCAACCAATCAATGTTACTCCTCATACCAACCTATTAAAGCTGGTGAGATTGGTATGGACAGATGTGCGGGTGATAATTCTCCTGACTGTCGATGGTACGGAACAAAAATATTATGTGTAAATTGCATGACATTTACCGACTTGCTGAAGTTAACCAACTGTAATAACCAGAAATACATGTGATAGTTCTTTATGTTGTGGTTAGTACAGAGAAGAAATGTGATGTGTTAACTGTTCTTTGTTATTTTTCACAAGAACCTGTTGAATTTACATGACTGGTATGGACAGATGTATGTGTCATAGTACTACTCAGTACAAAATGGATATAACATGTAAACTTGTATTGTGTTAATTTGTATGTAAAAAGTTACTTTTACAAAACTAGACATTGAAATTAATGCTATGTCATTGCTACAGCATAGAATGTTGTAACTTTAAACCTTATAATCCTAGATTTCTACAATGGATTTGTCCATCTTTCAATATGGACAGTACCGTTAGTTGTTCAAAGCGGTGAAAATCTATCGACTGAATATTGACTAAATAGTGAAAGTCAGTATTCTATGGAGTAATTGTGTCCATACGTGTATCTGTATCAACACACCTTTATGGCTGCTATGTAACTTCCATATACATGAAGCAAATTTCATATAACTCCATTCAAGTATCTCCCGTAACACAGGGGTTTATCTCACCCTGCATTCACCTCCAAACTCAAGGTCATGATGATAAACATTTTTTTCGTACTCGACACAGTTTTGGTCACAAAATGTTTTTTCATCCCTAACACAATAGGTATGAAAAACAAAGAGTTGCAGTTTACACATTTTAAATGCTAACAGAAAATACATGTACATTGTAAGCATTAATATATCATATTTGAGAAATTAATTTTCTTCACCAGAAACTGTGAACACTCGTATGGTTCTGAGTAGTGCAATTTGTAAGAATGACATTTAGAGATATTTCAATCTTCTGCTAATATACATTATAATAATGTGATGTGATCTATTTATTCAGTAATTGTTATTGATCTATTTGATGTAATTTTATCTGTTGTTGAAATAAATATGATATAAGTGATTCAAATACTTGTCATCAGTATTAGAATGGTGAAAAGAACTTGTAGGGGTAATGTGCTTGGTGTTGACCATCAAACCTTTTGACAAATTGTGACACAGAAACTTCTTGCAGACTAGATTGGTTTGGAAAAAATCAGTCACTACTTGATCCTCGGAAAAATAGATAATAATGATCTAGATTCACATTTGATGATGTTTTTGTCCCATTCCATGGTTTATAACAAAATACATGTAATAGTATAAAACATTTCATAACGGCTCAGGTAATATAAATTTAGGCAGGTAATATGTATCTAATATAAAATAATGATCTTCCAGGAGGGGCCCATAATTTAAACAATCTCAGTAGAGGACCACTAAGCAAAATAATTAATGATAACATACCAAATATCCAAGCTCCATGCTTTACAGTTTTGGACAGTAAGATCTTTAATGTCCTTCCGATATTTAGATACTATTAGTCTGTATCAAACAAGGGACCCCTGTTTGAACCCAAGGGCATGATTAGATCATACTTGATAAATAACCACTACACAATGCCAAGTCCAAATTATCTTGAGGTCTGGGCCTTATGGTTTTGAATATTTTCAAAAGTTTTCAAATTGTTGCCAGAGCAACCAGAGTTCTACATGGAATGCAATTCTTTGAATACCTTTGGTTCGGCTTAGTGCAAGGAACATCCCTGCTAATTTTGATACAAGCCATGTGGATTAAGAGATGTCATTTTGAAGAAACAACAGCTCACCCCCCCCCCACCCCCCCCCCCCACCCCCAACACTTTCACCTTGGATTAGCAACTGAAAACATGTAGTGAAATGTAAATCACTTCACGTAATTGACCTTTGACCCAATGCCCTCAAAATTAATAGAGATCATCTATTCATTTTTGTGTCCAACCATCCTACTTATTTTGAAGATCTGTTGTACATTTAGCTGTTCTCTAGTTACGAAACGGTCAAATTTTGGCATATAAGGCCATTGTGTCCTTGACATTATGTGACCCGAGATCAACAGGAATCGTCATCTTGTCAAGACCCTGCAATCAATCGCTCCTTATTTGTGGATGGCTCTATATCACTTGCCTGAGTATCATTGCACTTTAAAACAAGGTCAAAAGGTCATAATCAAAGTCAGTCATATGGTTCAAATTTCATAGCTGTTGCTTCAAAAACAGGAATGTAGATTTGTATGTCAAATTTTGGAAATAAATTTGCACAGATAGTCCAAGCATTCAAAACTGTACATAGGTCAAGGTCAGCAAAACTGTATACAAAGCTATCCATATAGTTCAATGCTGTATCATTAAAAAAAAAGTAGGTCAATAGGTCAAGTGACCAGGGATGAGTCCGACTTGGAACAAATGTGTATTAATGTGTAACAACCCAAATGTCTAAGCTCTTGGTTTTGTGATCTGAGACAAGAAGATATTAAAAGATTCTCCTATATATCTCGATGTAAAATGAACTGAGTCCCTGGTGGGTCAATTTTGACATGGGGGTCATAATTTAAAGTTTTTAAACTTGGTAGAGGACCATTAGGCAATGTCATGTGCCAAATATCTAAGCCCTAGGCCTTTTGGTCTGAGGGTCATGATTTGAACAATCTTGATAGAGGTCCACTACACAATGGTATTTTCCAAATATCATAGCTGTGGGGTAGTTTTAGCCTGGACAAGAAGATTTTTAAAGGTTTTCTTATAGAAACCTATGTTCAATCAAGTTAGCCCCAGGGTGGGGTCCATTTTCATCCGATGGTCATGACTGGAACAATCTTGGTAAAGATCCACTAGACTATGATACATGCTACATATCTATGCTTTTTCTAAGTTTCTTTCCGTTGCCCCGGCAACCGAAGTTCTGCATGGAATGAGATTATTTACCACCCCAAGTTCATCAACTTCTTTCAAGTGGTTCAGGAGGAGATGTTGTTGAAGAAATTGTTGACGCACGCACGCATGCTTGACGGACATCAGGCGATCACAAAAGCTCGTATCGAGCACAACTTGCTCAGGTAAGCTAAAAAATGTAATTAACCGTTCTCAAGTTACCAGCCCGCCTGAGGTCACAGTGACCTTGACCTTTTATCCAGTGAGCCTGAAATCAATATCAACTCATCGAGACCAATCACCTATTATAATACGATGTAATTCGTGAAGAAACAACAAACTTGACATTGTATATCCTTGCTTTACACAGGGTCGGTATATTACGGACCTGCTTTACATCAGATTTCAATTCAAACTATTCGGTTGAAGCTACTCCATCCTTTACAGCAGTTTCGCTGTCTGGGTGTGTTTTCCACAGTTTATAATCCCATAGGTTTTCATTACCTGTCATAAAGTTAGTGGTTCACATTCTTTCTATTTCAATGAAGCATAAATACATGTATAGTTCATCTTCCTGGCCTGCTCTGAATCCAGCTTGCCCCTTAATTCCTTGTTATTATATATTATTGTCTTTCATACTGTATATTCCTTGAAGGCTTTGAAAGACCCTGACGATTTCAAACGTTCGATACTGTGAAACAAAATGACTATACAATGTATTCTTTTTTCATGCTCGAGTCAGTCTTAGCATGAAATGTTTTTTTTCACTTATAGCTGTGTACACGTAAAAACAAAATAGAAGCAATTTCGAAAGTTACTTAGCGTTTTTTATAGAAATAATGCTACACATATCTTTATTAAGAGGATTTATTCAAAGTTTGAGCACGAAAATGAGCAGCGCATGAAAAAAGTTTTATAAGCACGGGACCAGGTCACATGTATTAATGACTTTGGCACCATCGCTTTGATTTCTCTTGTAAAATATGGTGTATCCACCCATATTTTTACACTCACTGGGGTACAACATTCGCTTCCCGTCGATGGTTATCATCTTTATCTTCTTGTCTATGTACTAGACATCCTTCGCAATTTCTTTCCTCGCTACAACTAATTCACATCCAGAATCTGTGAACATTTCCTCTTCTTCCCTGCATAGGAAGACTGTAAACCCAGGTTCCTCTTTCAGTCTTAGATCTTAGTTTTATAACCGCCTGAAATAACTTTAAGTCAATCTCCATTTGCAAGTTCCAATGGCTACCCTCTGTGTGCTTCTTTGCTGCTCCACTCTGCTTTCAAACATGTGTACATAGAGCCGATACTTCACCGTCTATCTTTAGACATAGAGCCCCCAAAGTAACGTTTATCTTGTTGCAATCTCTAGCGAAGTGACCGGTGAAAAAAATATATTGTCTGGTCCTGCCTCAGCGTTACTTGTCTGAACGACAGTAATGTTATCATTCCTCCACGAGCCTCATGGTATTGCTCAACAAGTTGTGTGACTTCTGTCATGGACGTAGCTCTCTTTCCTTTAAGAAAAGCCTGTTGAGCAACATTCGACAAACTGCTCTTTTACTAGCAAGGTCTTGGTACTTCTCAATTTCAGTCAACTCTGTCCGACAGTCGAAGTGTCTCTGCTTCTTCCCTACGTACTTTTTCGAAACTTTGTCCGGAATCAATCTTCTGTCAACTGTTATATCTTCAGAACTGCCATAATCACAGGTTTCAAAACATTCAGCACTTACCCAGCCAATTACGAACTCAAACGTATTGCCCATATATTCTGGTCCCAGATTTGACTGTTGGCGAATCGTTAGAACCTTACGAAATATGTGCGTGCACTTATCTTATCCAACTAAGGTATTTTGGTTCTCGGCCCGTTATCGTTCTCGTTCTCTAACTTGAGTCGTTTTATTTCAAGTTCTTAATCTCTTAAGTGCAAATAGTAATCCATTTCTGCACACTTTCCTTCGTCTTCTCGAATCTGAGTCCGATTTTCTCTATTTATACATCCTTCTTTTCTTCAAGTCTCTGACGAATAACAGCTAAGAATTACCATCCTGACAAGCTCCACCTCTCTCATAATCTGACACGTTCATTGTAATGCGTGTGATAGTGTGTGGCATAATCTACAACAGTTAGTATGCAGTCTGTTTCCACCATTAGGTGCTGGTACAATCCGCTTTTCTGGCAATATTATGATATCAGTACACTTAAAAGATGGAAGGATAGGTTGTATTCAAATAACTGGGCGGTTTTCAACTAATTTATATTTTATACTTCAATCTCAGAAATATATAATTGTACTGTTACAATTAGAACAGTTGTAGATGGAGCTGGAAAAGGGAGTCGGTTTTTGTTGCCGTGGAGATAGAATGGTCCAGTGCAGGACCCGAATATTATGGACCATACACAGCGAATCGTGATTATTCGAGTCAATCATTAAAGTCCGAGAACCGCAATTTACAAGTAGTTCTAATTTAACTCAGAAAGATGTCTTACGGGCGGAAAAGACCTTTATTAGTACCAAAAACATAGAAATGATATTGCAAAAAAATAAGAAAGGCTTTCTTGTAGGTATTTTTATAAAGAAACGACGAAAGGCAACATTGTTTTCGGATGAATAGAACATAGTTCTGACATTTTCCTACCAGAAAATTACTATATTAGTAATTAAACTCAAAGAGATCCTGAGACTTTGAATTTATCGAGGTTTACTGTTAAAACTATGTAAAATAATGTATTAATGCTAACCAAAAATATGCATTGTAATGCTCAAAGGGGCTAGGCACGTTTGATTTTTTTAATATAGTATGTATAGACTATGTTTAAAAAAATTCAAGCGTGCCTGGCCCCTTTGGTAATCCTTGAATAATAGCCATTCCCAGGGAGACAACTCTCTCATAATTAAACGGAGCGAGGTACGAGTTATTTTTAAATTGACATAAGAATATATATTGGTTGGTTCTTTGAACATAAAATTTGAACCGGTAAAAAGGGGCTCTTAACTGCTTACTATTAATGATATACACACTATTTGAAACAGTTGTACCGATCATGCATCGTGTGAAATAAATAGATATACACCCGGCTAGTGGTTAATTGATATGAGAGTGCACATACGTCATAGTGCTCTGACCAATGGCAATACACAGTTTACGTCATGTGACATAAACCAATTAAGCGGAACTATGCATGGAAGACCAACGTCAGGATTTTGACAACAATGGCTTAATCTCACTTTTTCGGCTAAAGTGCAATTCACGTGGAGTAAAATAAGCTTAAAATACTCGTTCAGCTTTTTGCACCAAATATGATATTAAAACGTGCAAGGATATGCGTGCAAAGAACGCGTACACTCTTTGATTACCATATCCAAAGGGTAAAATAAGTGGGTGGGGTAAAGGTGTGAAAAACAATCGGATTGAGTGTATATGTGTATTAGTTTTAATTGTGTGTGTATTTAAAGATATTAAGAAAGGATTAATCTCTGGTCAGCCCAGACAATGGAAGGTGGAATAGACAAGGATATTGGTGTTTATGGTGGGCTGTTTCTTACCTTAGTCTCTGACATGAGGGTAGGTATTTTGTTGAGTGTTTAAATAATTTAATAAGTAAGTTTTCACAGAAATTTGAATATGCACAGATGAGGTGAGTGATGGAAGTAGGAATCTCTTAGGGTGTCTTGAAAGAACTATAATTTGAAAAAAACAGTTGATCAATGGCATTACAGTTTAAAAACATTTTTTTTTATTGAAACATAGCATAATTTATCTTTCAGTTTGCCAACTGGTTTGTTTCCTGTCTCACATCCTCCATCTCCTTATCTGCTTTCCACATTTAACCCATAGCTTTGTACATTACATATGTACAGGGTGCGATGTCGGCGTTCCCTACAAAAAAAGCTATATTTTCCCCTAATAAAGTCATATTTTCCCCTTGGAATTTAAAGAAAAGTTCGTAATAGCACAGCGAAATATTTTATAAAATCGCGTTTAAAACAAAAGAAGCATGCGATCGCGGCTATCTGCGATAGTAGCGATTCGGGTTCGGATGGGTTACGGAAATATACTTTACCGATCATCGCCTGTGACGATTGATTCAAAATGTGAACATAAAGTGTCGTTGATAAAGGGTTCCGCGGGGGGGGAATGGGCAAAAAAATAATCTGGCGCTAAATTCTCAGATGGCGAATTTTAGTGGCGCCAACAAAAAAGTCAGCAATTGCGGTCAATCAAAAATCGATCGTCATCTGTTGGCTAGTTTACGGAAGAAGGGGAGCTAATTAGACGCTACCCGATAACGCGCACATGGCCATATCGGTCGTAATCAGAGGTGCTAATTGATAAACAACATAAAACGAAATAAATAGACCTCGGCGAATTTATAATCGTGTTTGAACAGGTTTAATTAGCGATGCTTGGTGACACGACTCTGGTATTGTTACTAGTATTTCACAGATAGCGCTTGGGCGATCATAACACAATTCATGTTTACCCGTTTTCCTATAATCACGTGTCATAACAGACTTATAATTTCGGCATTGTTTTTTGGGGTCAGTAATTAAATTATTGACTTACGTGGTGCAACTCAACTTGCAAATTGTTCTGGACGTAATTTTTCCTCTACATGAAATTCTTTGGCAATATTCGCGCCTTCTAAACCTTCAGTATTTGTTATACTTATCAATACTTATTTTAAACCATTGAACATACGTTTGGACAAATTTTTATAAAAACTGATTAAATCGCCAAAATGAAGAAAATTAATGTACGGACATGCGAGGCCGCGAAAATAGTGTCAAACGGGATGCGACGTTCTTTCATGTTTGAGCTCTGGTGCTGCAGAACACGAACAGAAAATAAGATATGCAATCCTAGAGTATATAACTCTTGACCGGCCCAAACTTTGAAAGTCACACCTTGGCTCCGAACATGTGATTTTGACCCTTGAAAATTTACAAAAAGTTTGAAATAAATTTCGTATCATTTAGATCTATATACAGGTTTGCTATCAGCATCAAATCTTAACTAAAAGTGGTATGACCCCTCCTCTAGGGTGTTCTGTAGGCTTTGAAGCTAGTGGCTCCAACTTTGGAGCCTTGGCAAACTTTTCTGATTGGCGATTTGTTGGCGCAAACAAAATTGACCAAGAGGGAACCCTGTAGTGTTTGTATATGTTATGCAATTCTAATGTCTAGGTTTCAAAGTTGGATTTTCCCCTTTTTATGATTTATCGCGCTATATTTTCCCCTTCAGAAAGCCACAGGTTGTTATAAAACATCAAAAAAAAATCACTGGTACTGACCAGGTACAGGAAAAAATCCTAAAGCGCTTAAAATTGCCCTGTGTAGAGCATGATCAGCCTCATTTCTTCACAGCCTGATCATGATCTTCACTGTGCCTTATACAGTGGTTTTTAGTAAATACCTCTATGAACAATTAATAAAACTGTTTAAAGTTAAAGATAGACAAGTTCATTTTAGAAATTTAGGTGTAATCATATAGTGAGATTAGGGGTTCAATATACCACACTTCCTCTGCCTATAACTTGAGGATCCAGTGACTGACAGTGCCTTCCTATTTCTTGTGAAATATCCTGTAGTACAAATTTCCATAAAGAAAATAAAGTTGGTACATGAACTCAAGTTTTGAAAATCTGAAATCCTAGCAAGCCATGTCAGACGTCAGTTGTTTCTTACAATACATATCTTCCAGTAAGCTTATTACTGATAGTTTTTGAGTTAATGCCGTACATTAACTATTGATAACATGCATGTTTTCACATTCATTCATCGTCATACCTGTAGGGTAATTTTTAGTATATCTTATTTATGGATGAATTGGTAAACAAGTAAAAACAACCTTTATAGTCAGATATTGTTTTATTTATATCATAAACTTCTGATTAAACAAGTTGCCATAGGATATATTCACACTTTGTGGGGTTGGGTTCAGCGTCATCAAGTTAATTGATGTTGAATACTTACATCTTTTTGACTTGACTTTAAAAGGTAATTAAATTGCTTAGGACATGCTTGTCTGTATGTTAATCAAACTGTACCCTGTGTTGCCAAAATGAGCTTAGTTTTATTTGGTTTGTACTGTTCCGTACATACTGTACCATACATGTAATGATAAATTGTATATAGTTGATATGTGTGCAACGAAAATTCATCCAAGTCCAGTGAATACGTGCTTACTCAGTAGACCATGATGAGGTCATGACAGCGGTTTAAATGGCAGAGTTCATCTGTATCATCTTTTCACTTTCCCCCAGTAAAAGTATTGAAATGTTGCCCAGCTTGAATTTGATTTCTGTTACAAAATTAAGAACTCTCTTGCCATTTAGACTTTTTAACATTTGTTTAAGAGACATTGTGGAATGAGAGTGGACAATCCATCGACATTGATAAATCAAAGGAAAAAAATCAGTGGCATACTATTCTAAGTACTGTTGTCCAAGACTCATTTCAACGAACATTTCTTTTACATTTTACGCTCCATTATTTAAATTCTTTACATATACATGTTTCTGCTTTAGCTAATTAACATTCTCATTTCCTGTGTTCTTGCTTGATCACTTAAATGTTTCCGGAATATTGTGAACTTGCAGACCTAGTGTTTCACAGCTGTGAGCAGTTTTGTCTGTTATGTTGAATGTATTTCATTCAGCAAAGTAGGTACAACAACAAAATATAAACTTTTACTGACTGTTTAAGGCAAAGTGGCGGCCCTGGATATTGTGTTTTATAGGGAAATTATTGAAACAGTTAAAATAGCTTTATTAATTAATCACTCAGGCTCTTAGACCTTAGAGTTAAGATTATCAAAATACTGCAAATTGTAAATTATAAACTGTAATGTAATGGCTTTTGAGAGCCTAATGGCATAACGTTGGCTACATTCTATTTTCAGGTTATGTTTTATTTTTGGTGGGAACATACTTTTAAAACAGTTTTTTACTTCCTTCAAACTCCTTTTAAATACAAATAATTGATGCTCACATCTTAAACAATACTTATTACTTCCATGTTTTGTTTGGTACATTGTATATGTACATGAAAGGTTGTTCACTTATGACAGATCAAGGCAAGTCCTAAAGCAACTTGAGATAGACGGTCACAGTTCGGTCCACTTTGAAACTGAAATCAGAGTGTAAGAACTGTTTGAAAGCCTGAGATTTTGCAAACACGGATACAAATGTACATGAATATGACATTCATATAGCTGTCTAGACTAATACCTGCACACACCTATGCGTTTTCATTGTCAAAGGTGAATCATTGACTAATTTGTCAAAATGCAAAGTTAAATATTCTTAATACTGTGACGTGTCAATATGTGCAGGTTTCTGCAGAGTATGGCTGAAAGTTTTTCCCATACCAGATAAAACTGGTGCTCATCAAACATATGCATGTATAAGAATTCTTACCTGTTTCTCCAAAAAAAAAAGTGTGCTGTATTATTACAGCTGAACAGTAGACAAAGTCTCTGGTGAGTATGGAACTTCTCATAAATTCTTAAGTTCAAAGAGAGCAGGCAAATTCATAGACTCACATGCTCATAAATATAAAAGAAGTAAGAACTGGCTGCCATGTAGAAATGTTTTGTCCTTGAATGTTTTGTACATTTACTGTTGCTCCTACCATGTAATCTTAAATACTTACTATAAATGCTGGACTGAAACTTCTGGCCTGTTTATAAATGTCTATACATTTGTAACTGACCTCAAAATAGCCTGAAGTTTGAAAAATTCACGCATACATTATAGTTTTGTCATATCGTTTAGTCTTGCTGTAACAAAAAACAGCAAAAAATGCGATTTAATAGATTGATCACACAACCTTGCAAAATTCTTTTCCGACATTTAAACAATCTATGAGACTATGCGAACATTGATTGTAGGCTGATAAATTAGCAATTGTGCAATGATCCGGATAAGTTTGGTAAGCTCAGCTGATTTTCGCTCTGTATGCCTGTGTCATTTTGTATTGTGTAATGAGAGATAAGTGGCTGCATAATGTTGTACATTTGTAATTTAGAGAGAAAAAACGGGCCTAGGAACATGATTTGCAGATATTTGATTTTTTGCCTGATTGCAGATCTACATGACTGCCCATGTACATATACATGCAGGGTAGTTTTCTGCCAACTTTTTTGTTTGTAATGTTTTCTGTCTTACAGTGTACAAAGGTGGAATCAGTTTATAAATTCACTTGTTAAAATACATGTACATTGTAGTTGGTACCTCCGAGTCTGTGTTTTATACAGATCAATGAGGTTTGTTGTGTGAAATACACCTGTATATTCCTGTATACCTAGATGACAAATCAGACAAGTTTATATAGTCCCTACCACCCTAACAATCCGTGAACCGGGAGTCAAACTGTCAAAACTCCCAAGACAAAAGTCGGAACCTCTATGGCCGGTATGGATGGCACTCTCATATAAGATTGCACATGTATACATTCTGTCAGAAGGAACTAGAAAATTTATCAGAAGAACTGTGTATCATATCAAAATGTCCTATAAATAGCTACATAATAATTTAACACTTATTTATTACAGTGTTTTGAATGCAGAAGTCAAATAGTTTTGATGTCTACTTTTGATGAATTGAAATACCCTTAACATTGATAAAACTAACACCTGATCAAACAGTACTTAGTTTGTTTGTGTGAAAATCAGTGGAGATAAACTGTACTTTGGTTACATTATTTGTTGGAAGATGGACAGTGACTGACATATTGCCCTGAAAATTAGATTGCTTGACATGAAACAGGAGCAAGTCAATTTTTACGAATCACTTTATAAGTTTTAACATAATGTACCTGTATAACCTCATTGTCCAAAGTCTCACCTTGGGGAAAAGTGTTTTTTTCCATTGTTTCAATAGTATTTCATTTGATATTAGGCAGGTAGTTTAACTATTGTTTTGTGGAAAAACTACATGTAGCATGGTACTACAAGCCTTGATAAGGAAAACCACAATGTAACAACTTTCTCATATGAACGGTCAGGCAAGCCTTAAACCGATGACCATCGATTTGTGAGAGACTTTAGTGATTACAAGTCAGTGACCTTAATCACTTGACCATGGTCCTATGGAGGCAAGTCACCAAAAACATGTATTCATGACCTTAAGTTTAAGACTTTTGTTAGTAAATCTTACATTTTGGCTTATCCTTTGTGCTATTTTAGTATAACAATACAAATTAGGATCGTAACCAGTTCAACACATAAGAGGATTTGTGAATTTGACACAGTACTACAATATACATTGTAGTTCTGCGTCATAAGAAAAAGAGGTATACTGTAAATTGTCCTGTTGTAAGTACATTCTAGTTTAAAAACAGCTGATTTGTTAACCTCAAATTACTGTCACCTAGTACAAATGACAGAAAGTTTATCTCTGAAACCATCGGAAATGGCCTTCCGTACACTTTTTGCTTGGACCTGTATCTGTTGTGGTAACCTTTTTTGTGACGAAACCTTATTAAATTATCTGTGTTTGAATACGTTAACTGTCTTGTGGTTAACCAGTGTCTTTCTTTGTTTAGGAACATTAATTTGCAAAAATATGCTACATGTACATTGTACATGTATGTTTGTACTTTAGACAAAGGCATGTTAGAATTATTATTGTTGATATACACGTAAAATGTAGTATTGCCTCAGACTTTTGAACTTTATGGATGATTAACGATAGTTTTGTACTTTTCAAAAGTTAAGAGTAAAGAAGTCTGCCGTAATCTTTTGTTGTTTAAAAACTACATCTTTAATGCTATGCAGATTTAGAGTATCCCAGAACAGGAAAGACAAAGAAACTGCTTGAAAAAAAAATTCAGTGACCTTCAGTCAACCTGTAAATAAATGAAATGCTGATTCAAAGAAGCATTAAACTGCCAGAAAAAGGTACATTATTTAAAGAGAGGATTCTGGACAGTAATTTTGCTATGGAAAAAGATAGTACACGCAAATGTAATTAATGCCTTACATTTGATCTATTATGAACATTGAACCTACATCCCGAAAGCCAAAGGGTTTTTTCACAATGTATGTGAAGGATACAACTTTTGTCATAAAAATCCCTAATTTTAAGAACATACCCTAAATTGCTTTATCATTCACAAGATACATGTAATATTTTATTCTAAGTTGTTCTATCTGAGACAAGGGCCTGCGTGATCCATGTTGCTGTGGAAATTCAAAATTCCAATATTAAAATTGAAGTCTTTAGGGGATTATGTGCATTACTGTTATTCATAAGCCTGAGACATTGCATTTTATAGCTTCTAAAAGGTAGTTTGAACATGCAACAGCAATGCATGCACTTTCTTTCATACGATGCAAAAGCACTTTATGATAGCCTTGAGCGGGAATATATCATGTCAGACAAATGTAAACTGAGCATGCCTGATGTTTATTATTACACCAGTTCTTCTTCCTTGTTATTCCAATGGGGTATTGAGGCAACCTTTGCAGCGACAAAGAAGCCTTATGTTTTGTCATACAGGAAATGAATTGACGTCTGTGATGCGTATTGCGTCTGACAATCATTTATTTATAACATTGATGGTTTTAATGTATTAAACACCTAATGCTGAAAAGCTTGTTGTTGGAATTCTGATAACAGGGAAAGTACAAATGTACCGCCAGAGTGATAAACTTGAAATCTGTTCATACATGTTTGTTACTTGCATTTGTATGATAGGCTTATGGTACATACAACCTTTTGAAATTTAGTTCTTTGAATGTAGTGACAGTCACAATTGTCAAGTTGGTAAGGTCACCAACTGTTATTTTATCATTCAACTGCTTTCTGATTGGTTGAGACAACCTGACTCTTCATTTTAGAAAAATTTGCTGTTTCTTGCCAATGAAAGTCCTTCTTAGGACCGTGGTACAGTGTGTTAGAATACATGTATACCATATTTGTACTTTATACCTTGATATGTACATGTAGCTTTGTAATTAATACATTATTTATTTGATTGTTTCAGACCGGCTCACCAGTTTGGGAAGATTTCACCAGCAAAGCTACAAAACTTCACACCTCACTCAAGTAAGTTTTCCACATTGTTTTAAAAAAAGACGTGCTACTTGAGAGAGAGAGTTTTGAGAACCAGTTTTGGTCTGAACCAGTCCTACATGTGCATTGTATGTATAAGTGTACATCAGTGCTGTTCTAGGGAAAAATGGACGATTGGTGGATGTACAAAAATGGAAGATGTATAGATTAATAGGAAGAGACTTTCTATGTTCTTTAGAACAAGTGCGGATGAACACTAATATTTATATATTCAATGAAAATGCAGTATTTCTAGCAATTTCTTGATCACATGGGTTGCTTACACAATCATATTCAATGAATGATTTTAATAATTATAGTACTAAAGGTTTTAGTCATTTAATGGAATTTAAAACGTAGTGAAAAAGACAAAGACGGCAATTTTGCTGATGACAAATAGAGCTGCCAACTCAACTGCCCTGTGTCATCTTCAAAAATTATTTGGTTAAAGTCACATTTCATGTCAACATTGTTCTATGATTCAGAACTAAAACTGGTATACTGAATTGTTTTTCTGTAAAAAGTATCAATGTCAGAGTTTGACAGGTATTGATGTAGCAATATAATCTGTGATAGCCATCATAGATATGTAACATTTGTTAGGTAGGTAATTGTGCAAGCCTTTCCCCCAGGTGTGCTCATTATATTTACTGCATTGTGAGAATTACAAATGGTAACAGAAGACAGCAGTCTTTGTTTCTTTCAGTTTTAGTTTCTTTATTTTTCTTAAATAAAACTTTATAAAGCTTTTTAAACAGCATTTTTATGACTGATTTTTTTTCTTCTAAAGTTTAAAGCCCACTTCGCAATTAATTGTGATGTACTTAAAATAGATAAATAGGTATTGGTGTCCCATACACAGTGCCCCATTTGAGTGGGGAGCACTCTCATTTACCTTTGAAGTGTTTGCATATTACATGTACTGTTTGAAAAGAAATTGCACTCCTGAGGTGTGCTAGATCGCAAAAAAAAAAAATGAATGGTAAAAAATAATGCAATGTATTATTTCAAGGAGACATAAAAGAAAAACAGCTTTGTATTGAGCAGTTTCAATATATAGGGTATGCCTTACACACATTGAACTAGTACTGTAAGTCGTACAGATTAACTACCGGAATACTACCGAAATACCGGATACCCGGAAAAAAGTAATATCTTACAATCTATGTATTTACGTTTTTATTTGATCATGACATGTATTAGGAAGAAATTTTGTAAATCATTGAATTATCAGGTTGTAGTTTGCGTATTTTACCGTGAAATATTGAGGTTGTATATTCAAGCGATCCGCCATTTTCAAAGCAAGACTCGCGGTGCCAAACATCAAAAGGAACAGCGCAGAAATCATGAAGACAAATATTTTTATCAAACGATACTGGAAAAATTCAAATACTCACTGAATTAAATACAAATCTCATTAAACTGTCGACCAGTATTACTCGGCGTTTCTGGAATAGGTCAATCGCTTTGTTTTTCTTACTTGAATCGCCGGCGGAGAATTGCAAACATCCACATACTTATTTTTTTGGGGGGGCGGGGGTCGAAAAGTTTCGTCAATTGTTACCACACATTCTTACCATTGACGTGTTCTATCTTAGGGACATGCACATCATAGTTTGTGTGCAAAAAATATAATAGATACAGCATACATGTGATTCTTAATTCAGACTTGTGTACATTATTGATTTTTGCGGGTATTCCGGTATTTCGGTAGTATTCCGGTATTTCGGTTAGTCGTGTGACCCCTGTAAGTCACTTTAAATTTGCGCGACAAACTTTTTTTGAATTTTAATCTATAGAAACCATGAATTCGCAAACAAGCGACCCTGTATGTTTCCCGAAATCATTCAGTGTCAGATAATTTTGAATTGGCGAAATGATGAATTTACGAAAGTTCTTTACTGTAAAGTTCTTGCGAATATTTCATGGTTTACAATGTGTAAATAAAATGCTGCAGAGCTGTTTCTGTTAGTGATTCAAATTGTTTTCTGTGTGTAATTTTCCATATATATTTTCAGGTCAACACTTACTGCTATAGCAGGATTCCTTGATGCCTTTCAGAAGGTCGCTGACATGGCAACGGGGTCAAGAGGTATGTTGTAGATGTATATTTCTTGCAAACAGAGATTAGCAAAATCCATGGCAGTGACAAATACACTTCTTCATGATCTTTTCATGCCATACCATGCCAAAAATAGACACTTCAGTTAAATAAGTATGTTGCAAAGTATGAACATGAGTTTTTCGACGTAGTCGTATACTTTTGATTTGAACTTCCGTTGGTATGGACGCGTTGCTAACCAACTTCGTTATAATGTGACCAATCAGAATCTGCAAATTACTGGCTAGCGTTGGTACCGGAATAAGCAGTGTACGCCTGGGAGCCTTCTGAAACACAAAAGTGTATATTTTTATATTATAGTTATTTATAATAAATCATGTGCAAAAAAAGAAAAAACAGAACACGTTAGTCAAGGTTTCTGGACAGTACGAAGATCAACTTTGTATTCAACGAGGTGTTGTCCGGGGCGGACATCTAGCGTCATTGATTATTGGCTAGCGTTGGTGCCGGAATAAGCAGTGTACGCCCGGGAGCCTTCTGAAACACAAAAGTGTTTATTACGTCACCTGCGTCGACCATCTTTTTTTAAGATATTACTTGTTTCAAATTGAGATCATGGAAAAACAAACCTAACAGGTTGAGGGAAACTTTTCAACCTCTAAAGCCCACTGACTATAAAATAATACTCAATGAATGAATTTGGTATGTTAACCTTGACCCTTGATTCCAGTATATCCTGGCAATTACATTGTAAGTTGTGTGACCTGATGACTCAAATAAATTTGTTTTATTTATTTTGTATCTCTATGACATAGAATCTTGATTCCAAAGAAGTCTGTTTTTCTGTATACATCAGCAAAATGTGTGTTTTTGAGATACATTTTTACTTAGATTGTAACCACAGCTCAGTTGGGGGTTGAGGAGGAAAGAAAATGGAATTTTCCACCTGTTAACATTATAATGCTTGGTTAATGTGTTAGATAAAATACCATTTCAAAGTTCAAGGAAGTCTGTGGTGAGAATATTCCAATGTTTGCATACACAGAATGAGACTTATTAAAGTAACCGCTGCTGTGCATGGTGTTTTGTTTTTACCTCTTTTGGGACAAGCCCAGTATTATCAAGATTTGGCATTTTTGAGCTGGCTGGGAAAAGTTGAAATCAGGGGAGGGAGACTTGAAAACATGCAAATTGTGTATGAAAAAGTTTTTTTTTGCTTATGGAAAGGGGTTCCTGTATCAGGCAAGAATGTAAAAAGAAAGTCATGCTGATAGTTGATGCCAGAATTTGTTACATAAAAAGTGTGAAGTCATATTATTTGCACCAGGCTTTAGCAGATATGGCAGAAAGACCTGCAAAATATTGCCAATATTTTCCAGAAACATTGCGTTTTTTTGGTAGCCGTTTGATCAGACAAATTGCCTACATGCTGTATATATTGTCTAATTTATTAAAGGTTGATTTATCTTGTTTAGACAGGTGCCCTTTGATGAACCTGTAAATTGGTGTCAGAGGGAAACATTCGTAATACATTGAATAAACAGTTACGAAAGAACCAGAATTGTGTAAATACACAAGAAATGCCTAACCAGGCAACTGGTCGCTGTGTTGCATGCAATGAAAAAGCAGTGATGAATTTTGCTGGAAGGAACACAGTTTTATGTTACATGTATTTTTGTAATAATCACCTATGTTTGAAGTCATGTGAGGCATAATAAAACTATATACATTTTTGATAAGACGCTTGTATAACCAAACTCAGACTCCAACCCTTCTGTGTGTTGCTAAACAAAACTCATGATGTAACTATGCTGTCTTGCGTAGGACCAGACACTGACAAAACATGTTTAGGGACAAGGGATTGGAGAACCCATAAAAACGTCATATTAGTATTTCAGAAGAAAGGGAATACATAACAGATTCTATTAATATATGACATGTCAGCAAATATTTGTGGCAAAAACTATTTACATATAAATGTACGTAAAGTACGTTCATGACTTTGCCTTTTGGCAAATGCTTTTTCTCTGTGTTACTATTTAACATTATGCTGCATATAAAAAATAATGTACTAAAAAGCCTCGGATCTGATGGTTTGATTATTGTAATGAAAGGGAAAAGTTTCGTTTGACTTTGGTTTTGATGTTACTGACATGTTGTACAGAGATATTATAGTAACTAATCAGATGACACCTTACTTTACACGAGGTGTTAATTGCTGTAATAAACATAGTGACAGGTGATTAATATTTCCTTAGTGGATGAGCAGAGTAGGTGTCGTGGTTTTTAAAACTATATACATGTCTCGCAAACCTCGAACATTTATGAAATTAAGGTGCGAACATACAGTGAATTTATCATGCATGTTCACTAAATAAATGTTGTTTTTTTTGTGTGTTTTTTTCGACCACAAGTGCATTGATACTGACAGGTTTAGTAAATACATATTTGGTTAGATCTGTTTATGAGTAATAAACATAATCATTATGATACATGCATTCAATGTTTCAGTGTTGCAAAGCAATTTGCTGGGGCTGCCTATAATTAACTGAAGTTGTAAAAATAATTTTTAAAGAATGCTATTTATAAAATACTTTTTTCTAAATTCAAGCAGTAAGTGATTTGACAGAGAACCATTTAAGCTTGAACTTGAACTCCTTCATTGTGCATTCGAAACTTCTTTTGAGGGAAAAAAGTTTTCCTTATAGCCATCTGTTACTTCATTGCGTATAAAAAATATTAATATGCTTTCTAAGAAATGTGCACACACTTGTTTATAAGCAAAGGAAGCAAATGGGTATTGTCGGTGTAATTTTATAACCCAAACTAAAATTACGGAAACTTAGTCTCGCGATAATAAATTCATTTTATATTAGTTGAATGACGATTGGCCTATATATTCATTTTGGATGAAAAGCAACTGGCATATGTAGGACAAGATAATTCATTATGCAAAAACTTTAGTCTGTTTGTGTCATTTATTGTCACTTTATGAAATGACTTCCGCAAACTTATGAATGAAATTATGTCTTCTTCTGTGCTCTAATGATAAAATTTGATAAGTTGAATAGATCTCCTGACTTCTTTAACCATTTTCCTGCCGACGACAAAATCCTGTCTTTTTGACAAATGCAGATCATGATCTGTGCTGTTTGCTTGCGATTTAGACCTGGAACTCTTTTTAGAGCGTCCCATTGAATAATTAACGCTTTTTCCAAAATGAAAGATGGATTGGTACAATGTTAAAATTTGGCAGGATAAGGATGTCAAGACACTCTTCGAAGGGTCTCGGAGCTTTATTTCTCAAATCTATATCTGTTTTATTTGCTATTATTTTTATTACTTTAATTGATTTCTTGGAATCAGTGAAGTTGATTTTAATTACAGAGCCATGTTTCTCCCAAAGCAAAGAAGAATCCTTTATAGCGTTAACGACTTACTGTCATCCTGTTTACATGATATTATGGTTATCCTGTAAACAGGATGTGAAGGACCCCTCTCAAAATGTCAGTGCTGAGTCAGATTACTGAAAAATAATTTCTGTTCCCGTTCTTTGTTTGTCTGCAGCTGGGTGTCTGCTTCCATATACATCTGCTGCCACTATAGTTCAACACTGCTAAAGGAAGCAGGGCATAAATGTTCTCCTCTACATTTATTGTAGACAATTACAATTAGCTGAAAGTGAAAGTATGGCTAACTGGACCTTGTTGATCTGTAGTTGTGGTTTTGGATTTGTTTTATTTTTTTATGAATCAAAACCAGAAAGTATATTAAGCTAGTGTCAGCGTTTTTTATAGCGTATCCTTAAGTTAGGTCACAAGGCCAATGCAGCCTCTTTTCATTGCTTGTTTTGCATAAATTACATCGTTTCTGCCGTCTTTTGTGTCTTCCTCTTTGTTATTGTGACAGTAAAAAATTAATTTTAGAATAATTCATGAGTCGGCAAAGGAAATAAGTGGTATTATGTTGAAACTGGAAGGTATTTAGGACGGTGTACTCTGCATTTCATTTAGAATGTTTTTCATTCGATATCGCTAAAACTAAAGATTGATCTAAATTTAGAAGAGGCTTTTATTACACAGCATGTTGCACCTTTTCAAAAGCGTTAAATGTTTTTTCTGTTTGCTTTGTATTTTATCTTCTTGTTTGGACAGACAGTCAGTGACTTAGTTATATGTAAGTTCGGAATATATATTAAGCTATGATAATCTCACAGCTTACAAAAGGCATGAAATAGAATTTGACCAACTTTTTCATGAGAAAATGGCAAAAAAGAACAATTTTCAAGTGTTATCAGAACAAAAAAGGAAAAATAAGAAATCAAAACCTGCCAACCTTAAATTTTAGCTATTAAATCAACAAAAAATCTAACATAATTTACAAAAATGCCCAACGATTTTTGTCTTCCACAATAATTGTTGTGTAATAAATATAGAGTACTTGTCAATAAATGTAAACAAAAGGCAAATTCATAACTGATTATTATCTTTTTTGAAGTTAGACTGTATGGTTGAGATAGGATTCTATATCAGTGTATGTATCACACGCTGCACTGAGCAATCTGTGTGCGTGCATGCATTTTTTTTGTGAGGTTTCCATGTAAAACCAAGCTTATCAGGGGCGTGCAAGTTATTTAATCAAGTAAATTTCTGTGCACTATTATACAGACCTTGGCCAGCCAAATAATTGTCACAATTAAAATGTTTACAGAGATATTAGAGAAAAAAAATTCAAACTTTTAATTTTAAAATCAAGGTAACTATATATCTAAGCTTTGTTGGTTTTACCTTTCCTTGATGGTTTAAACTGGAAAATCACTACCAATTAAGACAGTTAGGCAGACTAGGAATACCTAACATCAAGACTCTAGTTCTATGAATAAAGTTAGGAATAATATAATAATTTCAGTACAATAGTTATTTTACCTTCACCCTAGACTGTCTGGAATAGGATCTTTTGTAATTTAATCAATGACTATCGGATTAAGCGATCTGTCTGTTGTACTATGATACATGGGTATATTTAGACTATGAAATACTGGCTCGGTTCAAATCAAGAAAACACACAAATTTGATCATGTAAGCTTATTGAATGATTGGAAATACATTGAAAGACTTAATAAATAATTTAACCCTTAAACCTCGTATGATATCTTAAAAAAACTTGCCCAGTTTTGAATTGAGAAGTTGCCGTGCAGCCTCGACAGGAGTGACACCCTGGGGGTCACAGAAATGTTGTTCTGGAGAGGTTGATTCCAGAAAGAAAAAGAAATGATCTGCACAAGTTGCAATGGCAGAATCTATAGCCACTACCATGCTGTTTATAAAAAGAGTTTGATAATGTTTATCTTCAATGTTTTGTTTATACTAATCTGTTTCAGTTTGATTGTGGACTAATATTGATGGCTGTTGAGACAGACAGACAGACAGTCCACTCTTGATAAAATGAAGTGATTTTCTGAGACAGAGACAGCTATGTGACAAAAGGTGTCTAAGTCTGAGGACACACATGAAGTGGTTTGAATGAAGATTGAACTTCACAGGGAACATTGTAACCACTTCACCAATGAGGATTATACATATATTTTTTGTCTTGTATGAGTTGTCTACTGAAAATAAGAATAATAAGCAACAGATTTTTGTAAAAACTGTTTTGTTTGGTAATTTAATTGTCAAAGTGGGCAAGGGGAGTTAAGCGAGTTAGATTTTGCTGACCATTATATAATACTGCTCACTAAAGTGACATGCTTAGTTTTTGTTTGTTCGAACCTCATTGTAGGCAAACAAATCGTGTGTAACTTTATAAACTGTTGATAGACTTAATTTAGCTCAGAATTGGATTTACTGAAGTGGGAAGGGAATTACGTGTTTGAAAAATTATAATGATCATATCTTAATGTTCCATAACATCGAGATTTTAATAGTTCCAATTCAGGTATTGAGTTTCACTGTATCATGCGCTGAATACAGAATTATGGCGTGATCAAGTCTGACTCACATGTAGGCGTTGAGTCTATAGGCATCTATGAGGCACAGAAGTCACGTATTTTGACTTTGCATCAAAA
Source organism: Saxidomus purpurata (assembly GCA_022818135.1). Classification (NCBI taxonomy): domain Eukaryota; kingdom Metazoa; phylum Mollusca; class Bivalvia; order Venerida; family Veneridae; genus Saxidomus; species Saxidomus purpurata. The sequence continues at coordinate 24,195,570 of JAFMSR010000012.1, forward strand.
ATATAAAAAAATGATATGTGTGATAAGTGTGAAATGTATTTTAACAGCTCTTAGTCATGCAATATTATGGAAATACAGTTTAACCATTGTACTTTGTAGCCCATGGATAACCTTCCTGTTGCCCCAGGAAGTTTCCCTTCAGCAGTGCCAACTATTGCATTAAAAGTCCCCAGCTTCGAAGTGAATCAAATGTATCGAGCAGTCACCTGTCACTGTTTAAATCGTAGTTGACTTGAAAATCACTAAACTGCTCACAGATTGAGGGTTATGGGTTAGAGCCTGGTGCTACTGAGCTGACTCTGTACGAGAGAAAGTTGGCAGTTTCTTTCAGAGGATGGTTGAGTCTTTTACAGTGGTCTTAGGGAATGATGGGTAAATAATAAATAAATGATGGGTAGGTGTCAGTCATGAAATCATGAACATTTCAAGCCATTAGACGACGGATGTCTTGATGGGTTCAAATTTTGGACAAGAACGCTTGGGGGGTGGGGGGGGGGGGGGGGGAGGGGGGGGGAAAAAAAGGGGGGTTTTTTAATTTTTTTTGGTTTGATTTTAAAAGAAAAAAATAAAATTTCATAAACCAAAAGATTGAAGTTGAGATATTAAACAGGTGAAAACCACAGATGGACCAACTTGTCACAATTTTGGGGGGGGTTTTGGGGTGGAAGAGGAGAGAATTTTTTAAAAAAAATAAAAGAAAAAAAGAAATTTTGGAAAGTAAGTGATTTTGGGGTTTTTTTTTTTTTTTTTTTTTTTGTTTTTTTGGGGGTTTGTATTTTTTTTTTTTTTTTTTTTTTTTTATAAGAAAAAAAAACATTCGTCTACAATAAAAAAAGTGTCAGGTTATTTGTCACAAGTTTACGACCTTGGGGGGGGGGGGGGGGGGGGGGGGGGGGGGGGTCTGGGGGGGGGGGGGGGGAAAAAAAAAAAAAAAAAGGGGTTTTTTTTGGGGGGGGGGGAGGGGGGGGTATATAAAAAAAGAGTTTGTTATAAGAAATTCAGGAAGTGATGAAATCACTTTTTTTTGCAAATTCACAATTAGACTTAGTGCGAAAAATGGTTGGCCATGAACTAGCTGAACAATCATGCCTTTGAAGAAGATATGAAAAAATGTCCTGTCCATAGTGAAACTGATGCGCACTGGATTTGGTCTTTAAAGAGATAGCAAAAGGGTTTTTTGTTTTTTTTTTTTTTTTTTGGGGGGGGGGGGGGGGGGGGGGGGGATGCATGTGATTGTTGGGGGGGGGATAGGAAGGCAAACTGGGGGGGAGGGGGGTTTCAGTCAGGGGGGGGAAAAAAGCACGACAAACTAGTTGTTTGTTGGACAGGTCAAATTTGTCCGACAGTCAGATGAGTTATGGGGAGGAGTCTGAATGCATGAAACATGTGTGTAGTACATAATTAAGGTGTAGAAGGGTTTTGTCATAAAAATTCATGAACTATATGCATTTTAGTCATGAACAGTTGTCCAGAACATGGAGTAAAAATGAGACAAAGCTTTGGGAGAAACGTCATGAACAGTTCATGCACTTAGCTGAACAGTCTTGAACCATCATAAAAAATTTGTTCTTGAGCGTCATTAGTAATCATGAACGTCTAGATATTTGGCAATGAAAGTACTTGAAAAGATGATGCTTTGTTAAGAACTGTTCATGAACTCTTTATTTCATGGACATTTAAAATTTGCCATTTCTTTAGTTTTTGAAGAACTTTTCAGGAATATTTGACTATTCATGAATATTTCATGAATAATTCATGAACAGTACTGGTTCATTTCGCAGGGGTGATTACCACCTGTCTGGAATTAATAAAATCCTCTTAAAACGGAGGTTAAACCCCAAAGGAAAAGAAAAACAAAACTAGAAGTCGGAGATGTTTTCTTAACTCATTATTTTTCTCATCTTGGTAAAACTATTAAATATGACACAACTAAAAGTGAAGTTTAAATGTTAAAGTATACTCGCTTGCAGAATCTTATGCAAAATATAAACATTCAAGATGTTATTAAAGATAAAATTATTGCAATACCAAGTTTATGCTTTTTAGTCTCATAAAAAGCGAAATATATGATATATTGGTTGTAATAATTACTTTTTCAGTGGTGATATATGTAAATACTTCAAAAGGGGATCAGAACTGTTATTAGCAATAAACAATTAATTGTCCGAGAATGTAGTAAAGTCATCACCATGGTCAAATGTTGAAGCTAAATAAACTGTAAGTGTGGCAATAAAGTCGGCATGAATTTGATTGATTTATTTGTCACATTATTTAATTTTTATATAGGGTTACAAACGAAATTGATTTATTCTCGATGTTATTTAATTTTTACCTATAAAATGCATTGTTAGCGTTTTATTTTGAGTCAGACTGTGGGATACTTTGAAGGGTCAGTTAACAAGTGAACTGATCCATTGCTTTGTCATAACATTGCAGTTGTGTAAGTATTTGAGAGATCATTTAATGGCATCTTATTGCATGATGTGAGTGACCCCAATTATGCTTTGATTTGTGCCCAGAATCTGATTGACTTGAATTTGAAATGAATTTAATTAAAAATACATAATCTAAGGGTCACTAAAGGATTTTAAGATAACTTGGAATTTGATTTAACAAAATTTGAGGTAACCAAGAAGTTGACTTAATAGAATATGAGGTAACTGGAGTATGATGCTTCCCTGAAGGAGCAGCTATTTGTTGCCACTTTTTCCATCTTTTGGTCTATCACATGCTCAAACTTCTAATAAAAGTTTGTTGACATTTTTCTGCCTGTCTATTGTCCACCTACCAAGGTTGTATGTCCTAACTTAGTTCAAGTAATGTTCAGTTTATTTCTCCTGAAATCACCCTGATTGAGCTGTTCAAATGTCACACAGTTCCAAAATTAAATCAAAGTTCAGTCATTGAAAAATCATTTATATGGCTAAAATCAATTATATGGCGACAGACATTGAAGAACCTCATTCTGTGACACCAGAAATTATGTAATGATATAGAATAGAGGAAATCAGGTTTGAGAAAAGGGAACAATTCATGCCCACTTGAAAACAGGTCAGTGACGGAAAATGATGAATTAGGTTTGTTTACTTGGAGCTAATTTTAATTTAAAGTTTAAGTGGATGTTAACATGTTTGTTAAGTGCTGATTGTCACTGTAAAGGGCACTCTGTATTTTGAAGCTGCACTTTATAAAACTGACCACAAAGTTATGTGTTGGGGTCGAAAGCATTTCAGTTATTTAGAGGCTCATTTAAAGCCATGTGTCATGGTTTGCCAGGGTTCAGTCCTGAAGTTGACAGTATTTTGATTTGCAGACTGCGCTATTTGGTGTAATTCACCTCTCAGACAATGCATTACATAGCAAAGTACTAAGGCAGGACATTAAAGCCTTTTCTTGTTATATTTTAAGAATGGACTTTTCCGGTCTTTAATTTGGAAAGTACCATTAATTGTTCAAAGGGATGTTTTGACCACTATAACAACCAACATGGCTGATACCTGGTCATGATCTGCACTGAATCACTTAGTCTTGCTGCCAGCAGGGTAACACACTGATAAGCCCAACACTGAAACAGTGAAATAGATTAAAAAAAGTTAAAAAGTGATGTTTATGAAATAGGTTTCAATACAGTTCTTGTATGAAATAAATTTTGAAAAAAAAGTTAATTTAATTATTTTTTGTTTCATAGAAAATTTCCTGCAAAATAATAAGATTTACAGGATGTTGCCACAGTCATACTGTGTGAACTTTTTGCATGGAGGTGACAGAGGAAATTTAGTTAACACTGGTAGCATGAGACCCCAGGGGATAGAGGTATGCTTGGAGGATGTTGATGTTGCTAATTACTGACAGTGAATTACCAGTTCACATGCTTCCAGTCAGCACTGTGCCAGACTGGAGCATCTGTTGGATTTGCAACTTTACTGCTGTTGTTCAGAATTTGGGCTTTCTAAGGCTGTTTTTCAAAAAAAAAAATTGTTATAGAAAGAGGGGTGTGCTTGTCATGTTCTTAGAGTTCTGACCAATGGAAAGATTTTTTCTCTTTGTACAGTCTCAAAATTCATTATTTTGTTTATTTTATATTTTTCTGTGTTCAGTTGCTTGCATGTGCCACTTTTTATATGTTTCTGTGTTCTGTTCACTTTCTTTTTCACTTTTGTTTGTGTTCAGTTATTTTTGTGTTGCACAGTTGTTTCAGTATTCATTTGTTTTTGTGTTCCACAGTTGTATCTGTGTTCAGTTAATAAGGTGTTCTGCTATTGTCAGTGTTCATTTTTAGCTCGACTTTTCTATGAAAAGGGGAGCTATCCTACTCACCCTTTAGAATGTTGCAGTTTATAAACTCAAACTTTCAAGTTTAAGCAACTTTGACGTTGGCGTGAGCGTCACACCAATGTTTAAGTTTGCGTACCACCCCAAATATTTTCAAAGTCCATTGAGATATTGCTTTGAAACTTTGCACACTTGTTCACCATCATGACCCCAACCTGTACACAGGAGGAGGTAACTCTATCAAGCATTTTGACAGAATTATGCCCCTTTTTCGACTTAGAATTTATGTTAAAGTTTGCATACCACTTCAAATATTTTCAAAGTGCATTGACAGATGGCCTTGAAACTTTGCATACTTGTTTACCATCATGTCCCCAATCTCTACACAAGAGGAGGTAACTCTATCAAGCATTTTGACAGAATTATGCCCCTTTTTCAACTTAGAATTTATGTTAAAAGTTTGCGTACCACCTCAAATATTTTCAAAGTGCATTGACATATGGCTTTGAAACTTTGCATACTTGTTCACCATCATGTCCCCAATCTCTACACAATAGGAGGTAACTATCAAGCATTGTGACATAATTATGCCCCCTTTTGGACTTAGAATTTATGTTTAAGTTGGCGTGCCACCCCAAATATTTTCAAAGTCCATTGAGAAATTGCTTTGAAACTTTGCACCCGTGTTCACAATCCTGTCTGTAAGCAAGAGAAGATAACTCTGTGAAAATGTTTCTTGATTTGTACTTAGAAATTCCTAGTTAAAGTAGTTAAAGTCTTGTGTGCCCTTAACTGTCAAAGTTTTGTTTTATTGGCAAGCACTAAAAAAGTCGAGCGCGCTGTCCTACTGACAGCTCGTTTTGTATGTTCCAATGTTGTTTCTGTATTCAGTTTGTTTGTTTCTATGTTTACTTCTGTTTCTTGTTAGTGTTTCATTTTTGTTTATGCTTGTTAATGCTTGTATAGTTATTTTTCCTGAGTTTCAATTGTTTCATTGCCATTTTAGAGGGTTTACTGTACTTTACCATGACATGACTTGTGGCTGGTATTGATGTCTTTGTCTGCACTTAAAATGACCACTGTCCATAAAATATGTCCTTAATGCATCAATTACAGATTCACCCATAATGCCTCAAGGGTAATTTCCCATAATGCAACATGTGTCAATTTGTATGAGAATTTATAGCACTAAGCAGGAAATTGTATGTTACTGGTAATGGAGTTGTAACTCTTTCAGCCAGTTTCCATTAGTCAGTTCTGTATTTAGAGAACTTCAGTGTGAGACTTCTCAGTAGATGTTTGGAAACTGCAAGGCATAACATCTGCAAATCGAATTTGAAGTCATCAAAGCGAGGTATTTAGTTTGAAGCAAAACTTGGACTCGGGACTCTTTGGCTTACAAAGTCATGTTCAATCATGATCTGCATTGTTGAAAACAGTAGAAATGTCTGATGCAAGCAGGGTAAAGCTGGTCTAGATGGAAACATGGATATGTCTGCATAAAATGTCCTAATACAGCCAACAGTGGAAATTTTAGAAAACTTGTTTGAAAACTGTCAGCCTGTTAACACTGGGCATAAAGGGGCTTTACTAGGCCACATTCATGCAGAGGCAGTTGTTAAAAATCTTGTTCGAGATTCCTGCCGTTAGGATAAACCATAGTCCAATTTTGAGCATTGAGCCGTTAATGCACTTTTAGCTTATTGTAAAACAACAGTAAAAACCGAGGAAAACCTAAAGGTCGCAGCTCAAAGGGTCAAATTTAGACTATACATTCTGAAAGAGCAAGAAAATAAAGAGTGCTTTTTCCTCCCATTTCCTGTTGCTTTGAATGATAAGATCTCCGACTGGCCTTATCTTATAACTGATGATAGCATTTAGTTCATTTAGAACAGTTACGAATGTCTATAACATTTTCAATAATGTTTTTAGGGAACTTTGTTGCTTGATCATGTACTATTACAATTTTGCTATCAGTTGTATCACAACTAATGAAACATGAAAAGTATAATGGTTGTGCATGTTTATGCTTACGAATCCATCAATCTCTCTTTCACGTTTATGTCCCCCTCCCTTCTCCAGCCCTGAATTCCCTTTTTAGACTTTTTGTAAGTCATGTCTGCCAGCACTTGTAACACAGACATTGTGTTCTTTAGAATTCTGTTGTTTTCCTTTGCATAAATGATATAGCAAAATTTTACAGTTTCAATATTTATTGTGTAACAAAGCACTTGTGACTTTGTTATGGCGTTTTGATTTCTATGTTTTATTATTGTGAGAACAAATACTTTCCCAAATTGTTGTCATAAATATCAATAATATATTGTTCATTATTTTCCATTTTAATGATAGGTTTTGATTTTTTTATGGATTATTCAGCTTTTTGCTTCCTTTTTCTTTCTCAAAACTTTAAATGCCATTGTTAGTCAGTACTTAATCTTGTTACCTAAATGCCTATTTTGAATTATTCAAATCTAAAGGCTACAAAATCTCGTTTTGAAAGAGACTGTTAAAATCATTTGTTTTTCGTTATTTGTACTAATTGATGATCGAAGGGTCCGTGTTTAAAGTCCCCCTCCCCCTAGCCAGTCCATGCCTAAGGTTCAGCCGCTGACTGGGGCCCCCTGTGCAAAAAGCCTGTTAGTTTGGCCTTAATTAAGCATATCAAACCATGGTCTTAACATTAACAACACTTTGCACCACCAAATAAACAGCCATTGAGTAATAGCCACTGATTTCCATGGAACTTAATCACAGATGATTATGGCTAACCATGGTCCAGTTATACTATGGTTTTAACCACTGGTGACCATGGTCATCAACAACTGTCCATGATTAATCATGGTCATGAAACATTTTTCAATTACACAAAAGGTAAGTTAGTAATTTTAACTTTTATAATTACAACCATGACCAGTCATGACCACAATGGTCAACCATGATAAGATTATTTGCTCATTATTAATCATGGTCAGCTTTGTGTATTGTGCCATGGATAATCATGGTCATACAAAGGTCAGGCGTCTCAAAGCCAGGTTTGTTACCTTGGTAAAATACTGTTTAGCCTGGCTTGACCTTAATCAGCCAGTCATTTTATGCAAGAGTTTGTTACACCAAACGATAACATATCGGAAAGGGTCAACTATTTACTTAGGTTCAACTTGCTTTCATCCTATCCAGTAACCATTTCTTGTAAATATAAAACAGTAGAGAACAATATGTCCTTTCAGTCATTTAATGGCTTATAGACCTTCAGATGAATTTCATATTGATTACCACACAAGTTGATACAATATTTTCAGTTCTTTCCTGACACAGCTTTGTGTTCTATGTTTTCATGTGCTGGCATTTTCTAAACAAATCAATGTTCTGTAAAGGAGAGATTAGGTCAAATATTTACAAGAATTTTTACTCCCACAGGGATAGTTTTATCACAGATGCAATTTGAATTTTTTCGTATAAACACAGATTTCTAAGAAATATCCGATTTTATGTTTTTTGATTGAACTAGATTTTGAAGAAGAAAAAAACAACAACAAGCAGATATTACGTTAGTTACAGTGTTGTTGCTCTGCTGTTGTGTTTCATATCCTGAAGAGGCCGTGATTATTGGAATGGGGGCGTTAGGGTATTGTTTTTCATGTTTGATTGTATTTTATACTGTACAGTTGAACTTGAGATAGTGGTCACCTCTGTTGAGCAGTGACCGGTCAAAGGGAGTCACTTATAACTGATGTGTCCCAGACATACCGTATACCCCAGTTTAAACACTTCCCCTCCAATAAAAGCCTGATGTTGTGATGGCTGAAGATACAACAATATTTGCTATCAGGGGACTGCAGACTGAAGGTGATCAAGGTGATGATGACCTTCACCTGTTGAACTGTGCTGTCGGAAGAAGTAAATAACACTTGGTAACATTAGTAGTGTCATTTTCTGTATGACACAGGAAGCAAGAACTTGACTTTTTAAGTGTTGTCTGTTGTTGACAAGATCATTTTATACTATTAAAGAATACTAAAGACAATTAATGCGGGACAGACTGTCAGTGACTATTGCACACTCAAAAGAATGTTATCCGCAAAATAGTTCACATTATCTATAATCAAGTCGGGTAAAGAACAAGATATGTTGCAGAACATAAGATTCCGCTGCTTACAGTTGAAAGTTTTTTTTTTGTTTTAAATGTAAATCGAAGTTCAATATGTTAATATATGAATAAAGAACGGCTTTTGACTGTTTTGTGTTGAACCCTCGATATATGAAAATTCTAAAGCTGAAAAGATTTTGGATTGAATCTTTTGAATGTACCTTTATCGCTTTTGTTAAGACTTGCATTATTTCACATAAAACCCTTAGAAAGATGCAGACAGTGCTGTATATATATATTTTATTGCAATTCTGCATTAATAACTTGTCCGCTGAGCATTCAGTGCATAATTCACAAAGATGTACGATAAGTCGTGCCTTCCTTTAATATTCCAGGGAAAATGTTGATTCTCTCATTGATTTCACATGTTGATTATCGTTTGATCTGGAATGAAGCAGATGCACATTGGAAATTTTCTTCATTGAAAGCAGTTGTTATTGTTTTGTTGCATTTGTCCGACATTCACTCTTAGGGGCTATTAAGCCCCACAATCAGTACTGCAAGGCGTGTTTGGTTCGTAATGAATGATTCATAATACCTTTTAAGTACCCAGTAAATTGATACTGAAGCTTGTTATTTTATACCATAAAGCCTGAATGCAGTACGTCCTGTCCTGTCCGAGTAGTAGTTATTTCCTTTATTTGCATACGTTTCATGTTTTACTAGCATTTCATTGTTTTCAGCCATTACGAAATACAGTGATAACTGATGCAAAATGGTAAAATTGAATATTCTCATTGCAAAGTTTTAAATAAAATCAATATGAAATACAGTTAGACCTGTTGTAAGCATCCAGTGCAGGGATGCATAAAAAATGGACAATTAAAGGAAGTAGCTGCTTAACACATTGTATTTAAGTAAAGAAAATGTAACATGCAAAATGGCGTAATGAATTTACATAATGCAATTTCACAGAGTAACAAACATGAGTAAAGACTTTTTGAAAAGGAGAGCAGTAATCATTAAGCTCAGTGATGGCTGTACAAAGAATTGCCATGGGAACATGAAAGAGAGTTCTACTGTCATCAGATTATAACAGATTGAACTGTATTGATTGCAGTAATCATTCCAATAAGATAAGATACAGTGAAACCTATGTTAGGCAGCCAGACAAGGGACCATTCAAAGAAGGTGGTGTACAGTCCAGCCTCCTGTAATGACACCATCTTAGAGCAACAACCTCCCTCAAAAGACACACATTTTCTTTCCCATTGTATGAATGATAATTAGGAAGTGACCTCTCCAGAACAACAAACATATTTCTGTGTTCCCGAAGGTGTTCGCTTATGAGAGGTTGCACTGTATTTATTAGATTGCTTTTAGTTGAACAACATTGTAAATTACATTGCCTGTAAGAAGGATAGTACTAAATCAAGCTGACCGTTTTTAGAGATTTAGTTGTATCTCACTCTGTATCAGTTAGAGGCTTGATTGGGGTCTAAGGCCTCTAAAAGGTAAGGAATAGACATGGATTGGGCAGCTTTCTGGCTAATGCTTCAGCCTGTGATAAAATTTAAGAGGTTAAAAAGAATCATGACTTGATGACTTTAATTTTCCCTTTAATTTAAGCTTTAATCTGGCTGTACAAAGTGTAGGTTGTACTGTAACATTGACTGAGACATAGGAAACAGTTTATCTCCAAGGATCAATATTAATGCACAGAGTCATGGACAGTTTGAGATGACCAGGTCTCTGTGGTATTTGCATGTCATTATGTGTAATCTTATACTGTCCAGCTGTTGTCAGAAGGTAATTACAGGATCTCCAGAGGGTTGGAAGAACATGATTAGTGAAATCAATCTTCTGGGATGTCTTTAAGTACATTTTCTGTTATGGTATTCTTTTGTTATAGATATCAGTCTAAATGTAAATGTTTCAGATATACATTGCACAAAAACAACATTGAAAGTGACAGATGTTTAGTCTGCTGAAGTTAATTTATTATTCTCAACTGATGTTTATCTGCTGCCTGTATTTAACCTAATCCATCTACTGTTTTATCTATTGCTGATCCACTGTTTTTCTGTTGCTGATCAACTGTTTTATCTATTGCTGATCCATTGTTTATATGTTGCTTATCCACTGTATTAACTGTTGCTGATCCACTATTTTGTCTGTTTCTGATCCACTGTTTTATCTATTGCTTATCCACTGCTTACAATTGTTGCTGATCCACTGTTTTATCTGTTGCTGATCTGCTGTTTCATCTTTTGCTGGTCCACTGTTTTATGTTTTGCTGATCCCCTGTTTTATCTGTTGCTGGTCCACTGTGTTATCTGTTGCTAGTCCACTGTTTTATCTGTTGCTGATCCACTGTTTTATCTGTTGCTGATCCACTATTTTATCTGTTGCTGATCCACTGTTTTATCTTTTGCTGATCAGCTGTTTTATCTGTTGTGATCGTGCTGGTCCCGGTCGTAGTCCACGTTTTATCTGTTGCTGATCCACTGTTTTTGCTGACCACTATTTACGCGATCCACTGTTTCTTTTGCGATCAGCGTTATTGTTGCTGATCCACTATTTTATCTGTTGCTGGTCCACTGTGTTATCTGTTGCTAGTCCACTGTTTTACCTGTTGCTGATCCACTGTTTTATCTGTTGCTGATCCACTGTTTTATCTTTTGCTGATCAGCTGTTTTATCTGTTGCTGATCCACTATTTTATCTGTTGCTGATCCACTGTTTTATCTGTTGCTAGTCCACTGTTTTATCTGTTGCTGATCCATTATTTTATCAATTGCTAGTCCACTGTTTTATCTGTTGCTAGTCCTCGATTATATCTGTTGCTGATCCACTGTTTTATCTGTTGCTTATCCACTGTTTTATCTGTTGCCTATCCACTGTTATATCTGTTCCTGATTCACTGTTTTAGCTGTCTCTGGTCTTCTGTTGTATCTGTTGCTGGTCCACTGTTGTATCTGTTGCTGGTCCACTGTTGAATCTGTTGCTTGTCCACTGTTGTATCTGTTGTTGATCCACTGTTTTATCTGTTGCTGGTCCACTGTTGTATCTGTTTCTGATCCACTGGATTATCTGTTGTTGATCCACTGTTGTATCTGTTGCTGGTCCACTGTTTTTTGTTGCTTATCCACTGTTTTATCTGTTGCTGATCCACTGGTCTATCTGTTTAAATCTTGACAGCACTGTTGTTCTATTTACTGACAATGTCAACCATTTAATCTGCTGCTGATCCTGACAGCAGCTGTTCCCTTTGCTAGCAGCCAACTGTCAGACTTCAACAACAACTGTTCTATTTGAGTGTATCTAAAATAGCAGCAAGTGTTTCATTAGCTGCTTAAATTGACAGCAACTGTTTTTATCTGCTACTGATGTTAACAGCCGCCTTTAGTTTATGTTGACAGCTTATACTTTTTTTAGTGATGTTGACAGCTTCTTTATTGTATATTGACAGTTGGTGTTTCTTTTACTGTTGATGTATACAGCAGTGTTTGAGCAACTGTTCTTGATCATGATATAACAGTTTTGTGAACATTTGACACTGAAGGTTCAGTACATTACACTAGATGGTTGCATGTTTGTAGCCACTTATCTAGTCTAGCAGCTTACATTTAATGATTCAAGTTTTGATGTTGTAAATAGATATAACCATTTACTTGTTATTATCTGATAAGTATCATGGGTGGGGTACATGTAGACCGAATAATCACTTCATTACAGAAGGGTTGTGTATATTGAAGGAACAAATTGTCAGTATAATTTCAGTCTGTTGTATGCTCATATAAAAAGGTCCATCCGCCTGAAAGCACATTAGATGCTGGTACCCGGAATGTCCAAGTTGTGCCTTCACTCATACTGTACAGTGATTTTGTATTTGCTGGTGCAGATCATGATCAGCCTGCACATCCATGAAGTCTGATCATGATCTGCACTGTTTGCCATTCTGAGTCAGTAAATACCTTAAGTGATCATCCCGTTAAACAATTAATGGCACTGTCAAAGTTCAAAGATAGATAAGAGTAGTTTGGAAATAAGAGGGTCAGGGTTGTTGTTGTTTAGTTTATCTATAGTCCTGGGACTAGGGTCAGAGTTGAATACATATTTCAACTTGCTTAGTACTTTTTGCAGCAGACAATGAGATCTTTACTGGTGGAAGAACACCCATACAGTCTTTGCCTCTCAGAGACCTAGTCTGCTTATAATGATATACCTGCAGAAAATAATGTGTGAAAATTATCATAGTTTTCAGTGAACCTGTTCACTGTGAGTGGCATGTTTCTGTACTTACTTTCTCCAAAGCTACCTTGATTTTTCTTTGTCTTCACCAAATTGTTTAAAAAGTTCGTAGAAATAGGTTAGGGCTAAAAGAAAGGAAACTGTTTATTTTTTTGTACCATATATCCCCTTTTAAATGCTCTTGGACGTACTGCAAATCTGTTACCAGGGAGCCATAACTATTTGGATGCAAAATATCTTATTTTTCATGGAGGCTGCCATATTTGAATTTTCCGTAACAACAAATATATGCAAAGGTAACCAAATGAGAATACCACTATTAGGGCAGGCGCGTCTATAAGGAATTAGTGTATGTGTATGTAGCTATGATTGAAACATGAAAAGAAACAGAGCATGTTGGACTGAAGGGCCAGCTGTTAAATGTTTTCCTGTAGTCAAGTGTTGACATGGATTCCTACACTTCCTTAGTGCTGAAGTGATTTCATTTTTACAGTATTATTGAACATAAATACATAAGTGTAACAAAAGATCAAAAGGTGATAATATTTACAGCATGTGTTCTGTGCATGTAGTTTGAAGGGTCTCATCTGTCCAGCTGTCAGTTAATACCATGGTCCTAGTTCTTCAGCAGAATTATGGGTAGTGGATGATAGGAAACCTGCAAGAAAAATTAATATTAATGACCACTAGTATAGTTTTTCTAGAAATTTTTGAAAAGTAAAAGTATTTCAGTAGCATCAGCAGTCAAAAATAGGGGTCTCCCTGCATGACTCATTAAGATGTTACTCAGTGTTGTAACTAAGCTCAATATGTCATGCAACATTAAAAGCTTCCTGAGTCTCGATGACCTGACTGATCATTACTTGAGCTGTAAAACAGGATTTTGAAGGTCTCGGTCAAATTTTGCTGATTGGGTTCAAACCTTCGCTTTTTACACAAGTTAAAGTCTTTAATAAGTAGTTAAGAGATGAATAAAATAAGAACTATATCTGTATTGTTACCTGTGTCATCTTCTTCATTAACTTACTTTGAAACAAGAGAAAAACAATTAATAATGCTGTCACCCCTGTTGTGCACTTGATGAAAATGCTATTGATTTACTTCTTCATAACTCCTGTTGGGAATGGTTCAGTAAATCAGCTTATTTCTGCATCAGAGAACTTTCAAGCCTAGTAAACCTGAGGCTCATATTATTCCAGAGTGCTTCTACTTGATTTATGCAAAAATCAGCAGTTTTTGTAATGAAGTAATTACATAATAGCCTAAGTATGCCAGTTGTGTACCAATTAGTGGCTTATTTGGCAGAATTTGTATTTTTTACTGTATAAGCTAGTTTAAATGATGGGTTAATTGAAAATGGCAGCGTAAGCTGTAGCAAGTACACATAGAGAAAAAAATTAAGTAAATATAAGTGCATATTCAGTTAAAAATAGATTAACTTCCACCTGTGGTCACCCGTTTGTTAAGCAGTCATCTACCTTTAACAGTCAATACTGATGTATTCGTCATTATGTATCAGATAAACTCTTATTAAAGAGCAATCTACTTTGGATGGTTGCTTAAAACAGGTTTGACTGTAGATATATGGACTCCTCCTAAACAATGTGTATAATTTTGTTTGAAATTCATAATTATGCTCACAATATCATATTAAAGGATCTTACAAGCCTTTGTTAGAGGACAGGGTTTTCCCAAAGATGGAAATTTAATGAATTCTTTTTGATAAGGTTCTTTCTTACCTAATTTACAAGGGACTCCCCCACCTCCCTTTAAAGTATATATAATGGAGAACTTAGTGTACTGGGATGTTAAACTGAAATGCATTAATTTATTACCTCCTATATATATTTATCTCTGGTCTGTCACATTGATTGTGATGTAGCCGTAAAATTTTCTTGTTAATTCCTTGTTTCTGGGAAGAACGATGGATTGCTACAGAATTAAGCATTAATGAAGAATATTGACCACTTTGTGTCACAGTCTGACATGGCCAGTGCATGGTGACCAATACCAGTCTGTACAGCTAAACAACTTCCTGCCACTCCGGAATTGATTTTCAGCATCCAAGTGTTCTTGTGATTGTCTCTTTAAGAGACTTGTTGATGAATATCTGATTAGTAATATTGTTAGTTACAGTTCATTTATGGTCATATGGCAGTGACTTGATTGATAAAACTCTTCACCAAAGTTTTACCACAACTTTGAATAAAAAGCTAGATCATGAGCGGTTAGAAAAGATGTAATCCTTCCAGTATTAAACGATTTTTGACCGTCTGCTCAGTAAAAAAGCTGTCACTGTCACAGTATCCTAAATGAACTGTAAATTATTTATTGTTTAGTACAGCAGTACTAAGATAAAGTAAAAATATTAACAAATGATAAAATGATAACAAGTTGACTTCACAAGGCCATATGGGGGCTATAATTGTCTTTCAACATTATCGTTATACATTATACCCTGCAAAATTCTGAATGAAACTGCCCATCTTTAAATTTAGACTGTACCATTTAGTGTTCAAAAGAAGCTTTACCCACTTAATAAAACAAACCTAGCAGGGGCTGAAGATATTTTGATGTTCTATTTTGGTGCACAGTCTTGTTCTTCAGTCAAATAAAAAATTGTTTGAAAATCTTTGACACTTGCCTTGTTGGCGACAAGTCTTAGTGATTTTAGTCACTTAATGTAGATCATGACCAGCTAGCTACACTACAATTGATACTGTTCTAATATTGTAAGATGGACAAGCTTAACAGGTTAAGAGTAAACAATATATAAAGCAATTCATTATATACCTGGCAATTGATGCATCATTGTGCAGATATTTTCAGCAGTGCTTGAAATGATGTACACGGCAGGCATGCACACATTTCCAGGAACAAACATTTTTTTGCTGAGCAACTGTTTTCAGGAATTAACTCAAACGGATTTCACACCTGGATGCAACTTATGCTTCCGGTGATGTAGAGCCTGCTATTTTTGTGAGTGATAAAAATTTAAACTGGGAATTTACATTAAAAAGTTGCAATTAGTATGTTTGGTATAAGAAACTTTCTGTTTTGAAATGAATGAAATAAATTCTATGGGCTATTGTCAGGGATGCTTGAAAAAAGAGATGAAATATTATTCTTATCAACCCATACTGGAAAACACAACCTTGCAAGAGGAATTGCTTTTACATGAATTTAACCTACCGTTGACCTCTCTTAGATGTTTTTGATGTGCTTAAAATACATGAGAGCCTGGCATAAAATAGCAGATTGCTGGTATGTTTTATGGCTCAGTCGGGAATAGTGCTCGGACATTGCTCATCTGATTGATCTACTGGGGCCACTAGCAGCAACACTTCACCTTCTCTAATATTCAACACAGTGTTGTTATTGACACGTTAATTATCTTGAAGGCCAAACAAACAAAACTCATAGTAGACAATCTGTTTGTGAGTTGTTCGCAATACTAGCTGCCTTGTTGTGAGAAAATTTTTATCTGGAATTTAAAAATGAAATAGTATGTCCCTGTATGCATCTTTTCACTTGATTCTGCAATTTTCAAACTACAGTCAAAATTTCAATCAAAGCAGTGAGTTTGTGAGAGAAAATTGCATGTCTGATATACTTGACAATTAGACAGATGAGTGTTTTAGTTTTGGTTTTTTTTTTTGGAAAAAATTTTTTTTTTTCCAAAACTAACATGATAGTTATGTTGTTCATATTTTTGAAATTTTTTTTTTAAAAATTAATGTTAGTTTTGTTGTTCTTTAGTAATGAAGGAGTTAGTACTGTGATCAACCATTAGTGAAAGGTCTGGTGATTTCAACCTTAGAAATCACTTGAAATTGCTTTAAAATAGAAAAATGACAATGACAACAACAACAACAATAACATTGTAGTGTCCTAACAATGAAATGTTCACCAGTATTGGATAAAAAGATCGGGGGGGGGGTTTTAAGTGGACAGTGGGAAGGGGGCGGGGGGTGGTTCGGAATTGGAAGTTCGAGTTTTGGAAGCAGTGGGTTGGGGGGGGTGGGGATTAAGACTGAAAAGGAGGGGGAGATAATCAAGGTCCATCTGGTTTGAAAAGTCCTTAGTTTTATGCATAGAAGTGATTGGAATTTAGATTCAGAAGACTGTTCTAAAAAAAAAAAAAAGGGGGGGTTTGGGGAAAAAAAAAAAAATTTTTTTTTTAAAAAAACAAGTTTTCAATCAATATCATGTCAAATAAATTTCAAAATTGAAGATTGGTTTTGGACCAGTTGAGACTCACATTGATCTTTAGCGATAATCAATTCTACGGCGAGCTGATCTTGGGCATATTTATTATCAAAATGATACAATTAAATAAAAGTCATAATTTATGATATTCTGTCAAAATTAATTTGTTCAATTTTCACAACCTATTTCAGAATTTGAAGTCGCGCCAGTTTGTGATGTGTTCGAAACAAAACCATTGGTCTGGTGTAATTTTATAAATAAATCATACTTTTAATAAAAACTTAATTAGAATTAATTGGGTTTTAAGATGTTAGTAAACATCAAACATTAAACCGCTGATCCTTTCTTCAATTCGCAATCATATCTAATACTTACAGTCTTATGTTAATATATAATCCTTTGATTGACAGTTGTGATTCTAACGCGCGCAACAATAAACGATAACAATTGGCCAAACAATGGAATCCTTTTTGGGGAACAATGAAATGTTCGGTTTTGATTTTGCCAATTTGTACTGAGATAAGTTAAAATTACGAAAAATCGATCTTTATATAAAATTAGAGGAGGAAATTTTCGACTTTAACTTGTCCACATTGCTTTCGGAAGTTCTGTATAACATATTACTGTATTGTCCACATGCTTGTTGGACCTTCATTTCTATACAAAGATTGTCTACCCTGACTCCAGATTTGGACTCGCCTATCTGACAGATCAAAACAGTGATACATACCATTTTGACAGGTCTGATAAATGACATATATTATTACATATTTATTTTCTCATTGACTGTTGGTGTATATAAAATATGATTGATACAGAGGTATAAGGAAGGACATTGAGCACTTGGATCATGTATCATACTTAATTCTTCCTGTCATAGTATTGTGTCCAGGACATGACCTTACATCAAGGTCAGGCTCGCATTTTGCAAAGTAGACAGGGGTTAGTTTATTACTGCTCAATTATATATGTTCTTTGTGTAAAGTTTTGCAGTTTAAGAATTTTTCTTCAGCTTTTTCCAAGTCATATATGAATAGTATTCATTGAACTTTTCAATCGTACTTTAAATGTGGCTGCTTAGAGTTACTGCCCTTTAATTTCATAAGTGTCATGTCCTAGCCATATTATTCCGATAATGTGATAGTTATTTGATAGAATTAAGCTGAGCCTAAATTGGATTGGTGAAATTGAACTTATGACCTGTTTTGTCAGCAATTTGGTCAGTTGGAATTTGATTGGATTTTGGAATATACATCACCAAAATGCAGTTATTGACCTTAAATAACATGCAAATAATATATAAACGTTAGATAGATAGGTCATTAGGGATAAGGATAGGGGTGCAATAGGGTTTGATCGGATAAATTGCGTTCAAACTTCTTAATATTTTGAATTAAGAAACAAGGGGCACCAAATTTTAAGTTCTCATTGCTTAAATGTGATTCTACTGCCAGAGAATGAGTTGATATGACCCATTTGCTGAGATTGGTTTTTGTTGAACCAACACAAGAAGATTTAGTTAAAGGTAATGGAAAAAACATGCATGCGTATTTGCTAAAGCACCAGAAAATAGATTTTTTGTAGAAGTCGATTTTTTTAGAGTCTTAAGATGAAAGATTAGGAGGATTTGGAATCCCTTCAAAACAATTTAGTTTTCTGGTTTGGCAGGTCGTGCATAAATGATTCCACAGCCCACAGTCTTCAATTCTTCCATTGTTATATTGCTCTCATGAAAGTATTTTTTCTCTGCAAGTTGCAATTCTGGTATGATTTTGATCATGAAAACAGCATAATAAAGTTTATATTCATTCTCTATGAATCATTACTTGTTTTTCTGGCACGAAATCTAAAGCGAAATTGTCAGTGCAAACAATAAAGAATTTGTTTACTTCTTTATTCACAGTTACTTGCTATGTTTAATGCCAGATGTACACCAGTTTATTGAGGAAATAAAATAAGAAAATAAGTCCCTTTTTCTATCACAGGTGTTCTCCACATGATGGTGGATATTTCTACTCATTGTTAGAAATACAAATTATGATTGTGCATTTTTTCTGCACATTGTTAGAATTAGTCTGTTGGTAATGATGTACTAAATTTCTAGCCCAATTTTTATATGTTGAAAGTGTTTTGCTCAGTTTGTGATTTTGGAGTACCCTTATGATCGATAATTTCATTTAGGAATAATTTTATGTAAGACAGATCTTTCCAACTCTTTAGTCATTTACTGTTCAGTATGAAACAAAAACACAAATCCAGACTCACTAGAAATCCGATAACAGCCAATTAATTAAATTTTCACTACTGTACACTGAAGATAATTATGTCTACCTGTGTTTTTAGGCCTTTATTACAACAATCACAGTGGGAGGTCATCAGTCAATTAGTTGCTGGTAGCTTCTGGCAAAATATTTGCTGTGAAACCTTTGGAACTAGTCAAACTACTAAAGTCCGATTTCCAGGACTGAGTCGGGAATATGTTATAGCTTAGGCCAGAGTTTTTTTATTGTTTTACGGGAATTTTTCCAAAATAAGCGCCAGGAGGAGGGAATAAAAATAAGAAAAAGATGTCGAAAAAGAGCGTCGAGAAAAAAGAATAAAAATAAGATGGATTTTCCATATTTTTTTTTTTTTGGAAACTTTTAGAATGTATGTTTTGAAGTTGTGCACACTTGTTTTGTACTCCATACTGCCTGTTGTACAATAGTTCTGTATTATAAAAGGCAAAACAAGCTGTCATTTTCACAAGGTGATTATTAGTGACATGGTTGAGTGTGAGCTTGTCATGCCAAAGGTACTGGGTTCAATTCTCGGTTTGGCCTAAAGGTTGTTCTCCTCTCGGTTACTTCAGTGGCTGGACGAGGATAAGTTCTGATAACTCGGTGACTGGGAATAGGCCACCAGGGGAGCAATAAGGGCTAAAAACTGCAAGGCTGCACAGTTGATGTCCGGCGCCATAACATAAGGAGGGGAAGAGTGTAAGTGATATAGGCCACTTCAAACAGCCTCGCTGTTGGGATACCTCTTTAGCGACATGACTGTGTGTGCACCTTTCATGCCAAAGATACTGGGTTTCAATCCCCGGTTTGGTCTAACGATTTTATGCCCCGAAAGGGTGGCATATAAAAATCGCACCGTCCGTCTGTCTGTCCGTCCGTCTGTGCGTCCCCACTTACAAATTCTTGTCCAGACTGTAACTCTGTCATGCATAGAAGGATCTTAAAATAACTTGGCACAAATGTCTAGCACATCAAGACGACGTGTCGCGTGCAAGACCCACGCGCCTACCTCAAAGGTCAAGGTCACACTTAGAGTTTGAAGGTAATGGAATCCTGTATATATGCACACATTCGTGTCCGGACTGTAACTTTGTCATGCATTGAAGGATCTTAAAATAACTTGGCACAAAGTCTAGCACATCAAGCCGATGTGTCGCATGGATTTTAAAATTACATACCACAATTATTGAGCACATGGAGAGGACAAAGACGTGAGACACCTCTTTCGGGGCATTCGTCACTTGTGAGGGACAGCTCTTGTTTTTCTCTTGGTTACTTTAGACATATTATTTTCGACCAAAAAGTGTAAAGGCTAAAAAAAACATATGTGTGGTTCAGGTAACATTGGTCAAAGAAATAGGGTAGGTAGGTCGTTTTTTTTCCAGACGCAAGTTGTTACAGACGTACAGTACAGGCCTGGAGGATTATGCAAAAGCGAACTCCACACTTCTCGGGAGTAATGTAACACGGAGAAATATCACGTCACTTCGCGAGTAAAATGCATCACTTCGCGTGATTTTACAGGTGAATGAACGGGTTTACGGGACATAAAAATCAAATTTATTATAGCCGGTAGAAATGTGTCTACACGTGAAAGTTTTTGAGTTCTATGCATGTAACATTCAAAAATATTTGCCGACCGACGCACATTTGTATAAGCGTGTTCAATATATTTTATCAACAAAAATAAAACTTACTCATAACATTATCTATTCCAAACTATTATTTCTATAATCCAAAAATTATCAGACTATTGTCAAGAATACTTTTTCAAGTCTCAAACTGTCAAAATCTCGATCTGTTTGATGCCACGTGCTTCACTAAGATCAAACAAACTCGCATGTACAATGTGCGTCGGCGTTTGTTCTTTGATCTCGCGACACCTGCGGCTTTATCTTTATGAATAAAAAGAGGCTGCAGTAAAAATAAATATTTTGGCAAAAGTTATTCATTAAAATAAATAGAAAGAAAATTGTTACTGGAAAAGTGTTGGCATTGACAGTTGATGAAACAATTAATGACAAAAAAAAACGGACACGCTGGAACGCCACGATTTTCTTTAAAACAGAACGTTTTGATTTAAATAAATAAATTTTAAATACAGAACAATTGGAAATGTAAATTGATAAATACTTTGTGCATTCACAACTCAGTCAGCGGTGTCACACAGCTTGGATTTGCCAACAATTTCATAATTGACTGGATTAGTACGACAGGCCATATTCTTCACACCTATCGCGAGTGACAATGCTAAGGGACAGCGGATTTTTAACGGAAATAAATAATTTTAAATCAACATAAAGGTGATGAATATTTTAGGTTCTGACAAAGAAATAACTCAATACTTTTTGAAACAATAAAAAAAAACAACATAACGCTGTGATAGTATACAGTAGCGGGCAGGGTCGACGGCGATGTCTGATTCGATCTTTGTGATTCAATGGATCTAAAATCAACAGGTTGCTTTTACAGGTGTGTTTTACCAATATTTTAATTAATAAATACTTCACGCAAGTCACTCCAAAATACTCGGAGAAACGCTGTTGTGAAATTAGCGTTAGGTTAAATAACACTAAATTTTATTTTCTTTCGGAGATAGAAGCAACGGGCGGCGGAAAAAATAAAAATAAAGTTAAGAATTCGAATCTTTTTCTTATTTGGGTTTTGCAATATTTAGGTACGGCGCTCCCGTAAAACGAAAAATAAAAAAACTCTGGCCTTATTGTAAAATAATGGTAAAAAACAAGGAAATGTAAAGGTCGTAGCTCAAGGGTCAAACTCAAAATTGTAGCTTTGATTTATTTGATGGCCCGTTATAGAAACAAACATGAAGTTTGACAGTCACTGGTCCGTTGATATCTACCTTACATCTGCCATTGCCTTGTGGTTGCATGTTCTTCTCAGGATCCAAGTGACTGAGGCTTAAAGTTTAAAACAGAAATCTTAAATAAAGATCACAGGTCATCTTGAATTATCTGCCCTCAAAAATCAGAAAATATAACAAAAAGTGCTGTCACATTTAGTTATACTATTACTAAAAAGATGTATATAAGGTGGCAACTTTTAGGGAAAATGTTGCAATAAGTTTATGGTGGCCTAAAAGTGTGCTAGGTCTACATTATATCTTGGTGTAAGGGGAAAGCTTGTTGCAGATAGCAAAGGGTTTGTATACAAAGAGATGAAAAAACTTTGCTAATGAATATGAAAAAAAATGTCATAAATGTAAAATTGTCTCAGTGAGTGTCCTCTCCAAGTGATCACTTTATAACAAATCAGGACTGCCATATATATTACCATTCCTGAATGTCACAGACCTAAATGGGCATGCCCTACTTTCAGAGACAGCTACAGTAATTTTGTCCTAAAAAGGTTTGCTTCCGATGTTTCATTGAGGATTTGACAGTAAGATAAATGGAATCCATTGGTATAAAAGGTCTTCTTAATAGCAATGGGACTGAGAAAGTGAATGGGTGCGGAAACGACATTAGTGAAACTGCATTGCCAAAGGGAATGGGGGATGAGGGCAGAGATAAGTATACCGCTGAAGCTGTAATAAGAAGTATACTACTGAAGCTGTTATAAAGCAGTGTACTGCTGAAGCTTTTGCAAGAAGTATACTGCTGAAGCTGTTAAAAACAGGAAATTTAGGAAGGAAGGTTAATATTTTTATGGTAATTGTTTGATTAAGAAGTTAAGCGAAGGTATTAGGACTTCGATTTTCCGCTGAAAAGGCACTAAGACACACTGGATACTAGTTTAATTATGTCGTCAAGTCACGAGGCTTAACATTTCATTATTGGTTATGGTAAATAGCAGTGCGACATACGTAGATCCTTGAGAACTGGAGATGTAATAAGTGCAAAGAAGTAACAGTTAAGTGCACTTTATAGCACTTCAGCGGGCAGCTTCTTTTGTCATCCGATGAAATTACATTATTTTCTGTAGAACCGTACAGATAAACACTAACATATACTTGTATTCAAAAAGATTCTGATTATAAATTTTTGAAGTGGCTTATAAGTATGGATGTTATGATGCAAAGGCGATGCAAATCTTTTCCCATCTGTGGTACTTTTTACCTGGAAATGATTTAACTTGACTGTAATCATATAGTATTTCATAAAACGCACAAAGTGCAGCATCCATTATAAGACAGTTCTTATTACTGTTTGTAAATGACTTTCCCGATTGTCACTGTCAAACCTATATAGAGTGTGCATTTGATACCAACAATCTGTCCGGAAAGCTGAGAAAGTGCATTCTCTGTTGCAGTAAATAACAATTGCAGCTTGACAATATTGATTAAAGATTAATACGAGATTGGAGATTGGATTGACAACTTCTGCAGCAAAAATCAGATTATTCTTTGCATGTGTACATTATTGTTCAGACACGCAGGACAGATTGGTCTGTAGGTGGAATTGCTTGACCTGTCCATGTAGGGTCATTGTCGATACATTTTACGCAGAAATATTTCTGTGAGAGCCACGTCTTTACATGATTATACCGAGGGCTTTCGGCGTAAACATGACAGGAGTTCTTAATGTCTAAAATGGACCTGTCTCTCTTTCAGTTTATACTTTGTGACTAGTCATTGAAATTGGTGCTCACTGTAACAGTTGATGGTGTAGATCATGATTAGACTGCATGGATATGCGGTCTGGTCATGATCTGCACTTTTGGCATAGGCGGAATCACTTGCTACAAGCAAGTACAACATTTAAAACATTTCAAAAAGTTTTGATAGAAACGTCTCTTGAAACGTTTATAATGCGTAAAATTTGCAATTGCAGCATTGAGTAGGTAGTTTAATAAAATAGCCAGGGACTACTTTCGGATGTGATATACCTTTTTTCCCCCAGAAAAAAACGCAACATTTACATATTAAACAAACTATATCCCTTTCTCATTCATCATATCAAAATATGCTAACAAATGAGTTGACATTCAGGATGTTAGTTTTCAATATTTCTTGGCATAAAAGTGTTCTATTTTGCTTCAATCCATCATTATTATGTAATTAGCTGATAGTTTGTCATGTGTTGGCAGTTTCCTGAACAGGTCCTCCCAGTTCTTAGTTTTCCTGTGTGATTGATTGAGATCAGTGTGGTCCTAGCAGCCAACATTGCCAGGAAATCTCTGCCATAAAGGGTGTGTCTATATTATATAGAATTCTCAAAAGATGGCTACTGTTCAATAAGGATAATGTGACAGTGACATGATAGATATTTGTGAACATAAAGGTTGACACTGATTGCATAAAAAAGGTAGATCATGTCAATCCGTATATTATCCTATGAATTGTTCACAGTCATATTGGACACTTCTACTACATCACTTTAACATTGTCCTAAATAAACTATATGCTGTTAATACAGTCAAACCTATGTTTATGGTCACCTCAGTTAACCAGTCACTTTCTGTTAGTAGCTATAGTACTGATGTTTCGCTGTTTGATGTTTTTATATAAGCATACCTATATTAAGCAACTATCTTCCTTGTCTGGCTGCTTAAGACATTGAAGTGAAAGATAGCATAAACGGCGATCTTCATTGGCTGTGTTAGATATAACAGTAATGACTGCTGAAAGCAAGAGGCTATTTTAATCCAGGCGGCCACTTTTTACCTGCTCAAGACTTACAACAGTATGTTTTGGGTTTGAGATGGGTCCAGTCACCTGGCTGGCAAGTTAGTCTGTTTCACTGCTTGTGTAGATCATGATCAGCCTGCATTCTGATGATGATCATCACTGTTTTGCTATTTACTCTTTGCAACAAATTGCAGTGAGCACCCCTGTGAATAAGTTAAGGTAATGTCCAAATTTGAAGGACTGACAAGTGCACTTTGGCAATTTAGCGGTGTAAGGTGTTATAAAACCTGCTGCACATTTTTACAGCCGCTTTGTGCACTTTGCATATGAACATGTAGCGGATTTGGGTCACATCGTCAATCATTCTACCTGCAAGGTCTGAAATCTAATACTGACACACATACAAACTGTTATATCTGATTTCTGATGTCAAAATAGATAAAAGCTGTTATATAAATCAATTATAACCAGGTTAATACTGCTTAAAGTGTCTTTATACTTGTTCAAATGGTTTTGCTTTTATCAGCAATTTTCTTTTCGCAACATGCAAATGTATGGAACACCTTAGCTGCCTTGTGATAGTACTGTCACGAGACAGCTATGGCATTCCATAGTTTTTCATTTTACCCAGTTTCTTATTCTGTACTGCGAATCTTTGCAAGTATTTAGCAACTTCCTCACTTGTGAAAGTGTTGGTTGAAGAATCACTTTGGTGAAGCATTGATCTATAAGTCAGAATGAGGCCTTGCTGTTGCCTTGGTACAAAATATGTCATCAGCTCAAAATAGATTTATTTGGATATGTTTTGTGAAGATCCACTACAGAAAGGTATTTGGATATATTTTGGGAATATCCACTGTCCATTCAATTCTAAGCCAGTCCTACTGCCAAGACTTTTCCACCCTTGTATATAGAAGTGTAAATCCTTGTTATTGTATAGAAGGTCAGTAAACTGGAAGTCAAATCAACCTATTTACATAATTATTCTTACCTACAGGGAATAATTGAAAAGTTTTATCAGATGTATGCAAAAAATGACAGTAATAACTACCTGATAAAACAGGGTACAATTATTTTGTCAACTTTTAACAGTTCTGAACTAAATGTGGACCATATCAGACTTCATTTAAAGAGAGCTTGCACTTATTTATAGCAGATTTCAAACATAGGGGAGTAGGGCTTAAACTATATCAAAGGACTTTTTTCAAAGAAATTTTGTGTTTATTTTTGGTTGAAATTAGCTTACTTAAATGTTGGATCTTTTATGTTTGGTTTTATCTAACATCTGCGAAAAGAATAAAAAACAAACACATACATTGAAGTGTGCTATATCAGTTTTAAGTGCATGGTTTAGGCACCTGAACTTTATTTTCCTTGCTATTTATTATAAATTTGTAAACTTATAAAGTTTTTGTGTTGAATTTGTCACTGAATAGTTGAAACATAAAAGTAAAATAAATTCACTGGTGTGAATGAGATTTTAGATTGCATTTTGGTCTTATTCATCAAAAGCAGTCTTCAACAAAGATTGTTTTTACAGTTTTAAAGTGCATCTGCATTTGCGTTTGAAATGCCATTTTCTTGACTTGACTTCCAAGATTGACGGACAGTTCCCACAAAGGTTGGCCACCCACTAATAACTCTTATTCAATCATCACCAAACATAGTCAAATCAGATCCTGATCAGAATGCACAGGTTGTTGGGGTGATCATGATCTGCACTTGTCACAAACAAAGAGTCACCTGCTGCCAGCAGGGTAAGAGTTGAATATGTTAGAGCATTGGAAAATTAGACATGGGTGTAATACTTTTTACTATGTGATTTAAAGTCTAAAAAGCAGTGTTATATGTATTTTCAGGGGCAACAAAAGAGTTGGGGACCGCCTTGACAAGACTCTGCATGAGACATAAAGCTATAGAAGCCAAGCTGAAGAAGTTTACAGGGTAAGTAACATGACATTGACCACTTCGAAAAGAAGTTCAGCTACTGTGCCACTGAGGCAGTTCAGACTCTCAGGAGGGGGTTGAGGTCGACTATTGGGTGCCCTCGGAACTTCCACAAACCCTGCTTCTGCCTCAGCTAAAGATCTTTGACACTGATTGAGGGTTATGGGTTCGACCTGTGCTACAGACTTTACTCTAAATATGAGAAAGTTGGCAGTCTCTGATGATTGATTGAAAGAAGGAAATATTAGTGTTTGTAATATTTGCTTACTTAAGCGATATTTTCCCTTAAATGGTGATTTTACATAATCATTAGTATCGAATGAAATTGAGCTGCATCTAAAAGGTTGCTGATGGTTTTATATGAAGAAGGTTAAAAATGAAACGATTGTTAATGCCACATATTAATTTCCCATTACAACTTTTTCTGTATTAATTTCCCATTTAGGTGAAGGTAGTCTGCATCTTATGTTACAGAAATGAGCATTTTTTGACACAGAAATAAACCCTGGGGGTCGACCAAATGTTCATAGCTGTAAAAATACTGACTGAAATTTTTGTCTTGGTGATTGTGTTGCGATTGGTGATAAAATCTGGGGGGGAGTAATGTAACAGTTTCTGTAATGTGGTATTAAATATTTTACTGTCTACAAATTCCTGCAAACTTTTGTAGGGATGCTTCCCCTTGGAAGGAACCAATTCATCAATGACTTTGACATTAACGCTGTCGTTTTTCTCCATTGGATTGTTAGTTTTAGTAAACATTATGATTGCAATTAATGATACTGTATTCTGCCTCCCTTCTGCTGTCTTTTAAGGGTTTTCTGCTTTTTTTGGCCTGAAATGTAATTTAAACACGGGCAAGATTTCAAAGCTGCTATAAGTAATATACCTTTGTATGATCCAATACACAGCTTTGGCATGTCATGCTTCAATGAGGTCTTGTTTGGGCCACAGTAAGAAAACATGGAAATTGGGAAAGAATGAGTGTTAAACATGGAAATTGGGAAATGTGTAGTTTTTGACCATTTGTAGCAGAATGTTTTTTATGCCCCCGAAGGGAGGCATATTAAAATCGCACCGTCTGTCCGTCTGTCCGTCCGTCTGTCCCCACTTACAAATTCGTGTCCGGACTGTAACTCTGTCATGCATTGAAGGATTTTAAAATAACTTGGCACACATGTCTAGCACATCAAGACGACGTGTCGCGTGCAAGACCCACATCCCTACCTCAAAGGTGAAGGCACACTTGGGTATGAAGGTTATGGAATCCTCTAAATGCACACATTCGTGTCCGGACGTAACTTTGTCATGCATTGAAGGATTTTAAAATAACTAGGCACACAGTCTAGCACATCAAGACGATGTGTCGCGTGCAAGACCCACGTCCCTACCTCAAAGATCAAGGTCACACTTAGAGTTTGAAGGTAAGGATTCCTCTATATATGCATATATGCACGCATTCGTGTCCGGACGTAATTTTGGCATGCTTTGAAGGATTTTAAAAAATTTGGCACAAATGTCTAGCACATCAAGGCGACGTGTCACGTGCAAGACCCACATCCCTACCGCAAAGGTCAAGGTCACACTTAGAATTTATAGGTAATGGAATCCTGTATATAGCATACATTTGTGTCCGGACTATAACTTTATTATGCTTTGAAGGATTTTAAAATAACTTGGCAAAAATGTCTAGCACATCAAGCGGATGTGTCCAGGCAAGACCCAAGTCCCTACCTCAAAGGTCAAGGTCACACTTAGTGTTTAAAGTAATGGAATATTGTATGCATGATTACTCTGTCATGCATGGAAGGATTTTAAAATTACATAGCACATTTATTGAGCACATGGAGAGGACACAGACTGTGAGGCACCTCTTTCGGGGGCATTCGTCACTTGTGAGGGACAGCTCTTGTTTGTACCAGTGGAAAGAAGCAAAACAAAAAAATGGGTTAGGGGTAGGGCTTAGTAACAGCCAATGGAATGGTTCTTGCACTGCTGCCTGTAGATCTTGTTTTTGTGATGTTTAGCAGAAGTGGAGATATTTATTCTGAACCAGAATTGAAGCTGACACAAGAAAATAATTGCAGATTTTCAAATATCTTTACACTATCCTAAGATATTGATAAATTCAGATCCTGATCAGAACCAATATTGTAGAGGTAAAAGTAGAAATCCATGTTGTTAGAGACCTGAACAACATTGTAAATGTAGAATACAACAGCGGAGATGGCGGATACATATTAAAGAGGGCTAATTGTTTAAGTGTTGTATCTACATCATAAGATAAGGATGAGATATGGTAGTTTGACATCAAGTCTTTTAATAATTTTAATGTCTGCACATAAATGAACGAATTGCTAAACATCAGCTGATACTTTGACTGACTTCAGATACAATATAAAATTTCAGATGTAAGGACATGGTTGAGGTGTCTCGGTCATGCCTGGAATTGTAATGAGGCAGACATGTACTCTTGACAGCTGCTAGATGAATTTTAAATGGTTAATTCAACTTAAATGAGGAGGGAAGGGGTTTATTGAGGCTTCTTGTTTATGCTTAGAAGCAAAGCTTGGTGCTATGGGCAAGACATTACTAACATAGCTTTCTGAGATTTTGAGGGGAAGATATCTCTTAGGCCTTTTATTGCTGAAGTTAAACAAAGAAGATAGTGGACGTGGTGGGTGTGTGTGCGTTGGAGGATGGTGAGGGGGTCATGGGGGAGATTTGTGATACTTAATGCTGAAATTAAAGGGAAGAAATAGGGGTTCTTGTGACTTAGATTACAGGTGAAGGGGTTTTCTGGGACCGATGGTAATCGATATAATTTTTTAAGTGCTTGATCCCAAATGGCAGAAATGTTTGAAATAACAATAGCAACAAACTGAAATAAAACAACCTGTTTGATTGACAGAATAAATGTTTTTTTCTTTTGCAGAACCATCTTAGATAATCTAGTCAACCCACTCCAAGAGTGTTTTGATGATTGGAAGAAAACTGTGGTACAGCTGGACAAAGAACATGCCAAAGGTAATATTTCTTGACAAAGGTTGTGTATGAGGTAACATAGAAACTGGTCACTGCTACACTTTCTGAAGGTGGATGTGAATAGTTTTATACAATTTAAACTGTATCACAGATTGTCTGCTGAAGCAGCTATTTGCCTGAAGCAGTCAATGTTGTTAGACTCCAGACATTATTTTTGAATATAAATATACTGTACAATTAATTTTTTCACAGGGGTGTCCACCATTTTGAGAAACCAATAACTTTTTCAAAGGGATGTCAACAATTTTTAGAAACCAATGATTTTTTTCAATGGGCTGTCAACAATTTGGACTATACCAGGATGCACTGAAAACTCACTGACTTAATAGTGAACTGTGCAGAGCATGATTGGATGGCAAAACATGCCAGATACCGTAACAGTCTCACATTTTTCCTGCATGCATAACAGAATTTAAAACACATTTACATTCTAAGTGTTGCCACTTTGGCTAATCTATTTTAGTCTGTTTCTTTAATATATATGGGTCAACTCGTGACATTGGTGAAAGTCAAGTTTACTACTTTTAGAGTACTTTTCAAAGTAGGAATATTTTTTGGTTTCTGGAGACATTTGGAAGTCTAAAATAATCTCAACTCTCAAGTATTCAAGACTGTTCTCAATCACCATATCCTCTGGTTTACAATTTCCGACTGGCATTGCGAAGTCATTTATTGGTATTCCACATTCGAACAGCTACTTCAGCTTATTTTGTATACGTCCCATGTGTAAACAGTTGATGGAAAACCTGCTATTTTCAACATACCAACGGAGCTTCAAATGTTTTGCATTTTCTCTTTGTGGTAGATCTGTTTAATTAGCCATTGTTTGTTGGGTAAGGCGTATGCTTTTTCTGAACTTTGGGATATATTAATGTTCATCTGTATTATTTTTCATCTTGGCCCACTGCATTTGTCTATTTGGTTCAGATAATAGTACATACATTTAAAATATAATGACCGCCCAAACAAACAATGCTGATAGAAATTGAAAAAGGGACAAGACTTCTTTAGTCTGTTGAAGAAATTAAGCACAATAGAGTTTAAACAGTTTTACTGCTGACCCTTTCTGTATGTCTTTGTACGTTCATAAGGGCATAGGTGACAGTATGGATAAATTCAGCATAAACTCTACCCCTTATTAATTGATGGAACTGCTTTATATAAATATGATTGGGGTTGTAGAAGGCATGCTGTAGACTTGTGTGAATAAAGGGTAAAACCTCAGAGAAGGAAAAGTTAGGAAACTTGTACAAGATCAGCGTATTTTGTAGGAAAACATCAGAGAAATGATAGGGGTTTTTGGTTGTTTCTTTGGGGATTTTGCAAGACTTACTGTTGTTATGGTAAAATACATTATATTTTATATTCCAGAATACAAACGAGCGAAGCAAGACATCAAGAAGTGCGCAGCAGACACACTCCGTCTTCAAAAGAAGGTTAAGAAAGGTATGCCTAGTCCATAAATTATATTTTGTTTGATTCTTTTTATTCCAAGTTGATCAGACTTCATGGTGCACACACTGTTCCTTAATGTAATGAAATTAATGTTGTCCATTAGCTGCAGAATGTGAATTCCTTCTACCAGAAAATTCTGTATATCTGGTGTAAGGCTAACTGAAAGCCGTAATTTGTTTGGATTTCTTGCGTATAACAGGCAGGCTAGGCTGTCCACAGTTACTTTCTGATATGCCGAAAGTGCAAATAATTTTCATTTGTTGTTCAACACTGTTCATTGTAAAACGCATTACCTATAAAAATCAGTGAACTATGGAGTTTTCTGGATAGACCATGACATGAAAAAGCAATCACTTACTAGAGTGGGGGAACCTATGCTGGAGGTATTTTGAATGTATATCAGCAGTTCAGAAAGCAGGAAATCCTAACCATTTTGATTTGCCTCAGCGGAAACATAAGTTATCCCTGCTAAATCGAAACAAGACGTGAGTGCTTCATCACTAGACTAGTCGTTCTGGGAGCTATTGACACGACACATGTCAAAACTTGAAATTTCACCCGAGGGGGCCAGTGCTGGCGGTTGTATTTTGACAACCAACGGTGGGGAAAAAATTTTTAGAGCCTAAATATTAACTAACAAGATATAACAGTTTCCACAGAATATATATTTTTATACAAAAAGAAATAAGTTTTATCAAAAAGCTAACTTTAACTGGGTGATTTTGATGTCTGTATTTTAGAAATTTTCTGGGGGGGGGGGGGGGGGGGGGAGTTGTGTGGGGGGGGGGGGGATGGGGGGGGGGGGGACAGTTGTTAGCTGCAGGTGACTACGCGGTGCTGTAGGGGGGGGGGGGGCCTACGTTTGCTGTATAAATATTTCATCAACGTCAATGCGAAGACCCTGAAGGAATTTTTGTTCACCTGCTTTTCTGTAAATAGCCGTTTTTCAGAGATACCACCAGCATAGGGATACCGCCAGCATTGGTTCCACCACTCTAGAAGAGTTTCAAACATCTCCTGTGTTTTTTGTAACAAATCTATATGAAATGAATAAAATATTGTGAAAATAGTTAATAGAAGATGAAAAACAAAAACTTGTTTGATGTCGATTTTATGTAAATCCAGTTCTTCAGTTTTTGTATCCTTTGTACTTATGAACTCATATCTATGGAAATCAGTCATACACAAGTCAAAATGTCCTTTTAGGACAAAAGTTGATGATTTAAAACAAACTTATATGTTATTTGAAAGGTCAAGATTATTTAACAATTGTTAAGAGCACCGTGGATGGAAAGAACAAAGTTTTTTATTAGAGATTTTATCTTCAACCTTACTAGATGTCGGTTAAAATTTTGCTTTGTTTTGTCGGAGAAAAAAAAAATCTCGGAATTGAACTTAAACATATTAACACGCTTTTGTATATTATCATGATTTTGTATACTATGTTATCATTCAAATATCCTGTTTTGTTTTTATTTGTTTTGAAGCGCTATGTTAAGTTTGCTTAAATTGTAAAGATATAAACCGTGTAGTACGAGTACCGTACAGTGTCTTTTCCAATGTTGTGTATGGTATAGATTTTGTTTAGTTGTTACCTTTAAGTTTGATTTTCTTTTGCACCTCAGTTGGCTGTACCTATGTTTTTGACTATTAAAGATGTTTATGAAATGTTGGGCGTCTAATACATTAGAGTTATAATTTGTATGAAGTGATGAAAGGCGTACGATTGCTTAAGCTTTGAAACCGCAATTAGTTAAAGTATATCATTTCAAAAAAGGTGTGTGTGTGTTCAACATTTATTTTTTTCTTTGAAAAAAAAATATTAGAAAAAAATAATGTAGTGTTATTTCCTGAAAGCAATTAATGTGTAGTATGATTTTAGTCTCAAGAACAATTAATATAAGTTGTTAGAGCTTGTTTCACAGTCAAGATGAGATAAATTAGTAAAATTTATTAAAAAAAAGAAGCTAAGCAGGTATAGTCAGTTTTTCAAACAATTTTTTGCAAAGAATTTACATCAGTTACCAATTTTAAACATGAAATTACTTTTCGATTTTGAATCTCGATAACATATTGAATAATTTTATTTGAGGTTTCAAAAGTGCACTTTCTATTGCGTAGTTAATAATGTATTTTGTGCAAAATACTGCGGTAAGATAACTATATTAAAGTAAATATTTTCACGCCTAAATTGTTTGCAACAGTCTGCCCAAACTAAAGGAGTGTATTAAATCTTTATTTCCTGCTTTAAGAAATCTAATGAATGTATCCACCTACGATAGAGACGATTATACATTATTAAGACTCATAAGTGACTTAGCTAAAATACCGAAAACGCCAACTTAGTTTGAGTGCATGTACGTAATGTTTTAATGGTTAGAAATGATAGAATTTTCAGTTTTCTTTTAATCATTTAGATCTAGCATTAAACATTTTACAGGTGGTTTTTTATTTGGCTTTTTTCTTCCTTTTTCCTGCTTAGGAAGTAATCAAATAGTCAGTATGTTGAACTAATATTGTTACA
Source organism: Saxidomus purpurata (assembly GCA_022818135.1). Lineage (NCBI taxonomy): Eukaryota > Metazoa > Mollusca > Bivalvia > Venerida > Veneridae > Saxidomus > Saxidomus purpurata. The sequence goes on from JAFMSR010000012.1 coordinate 24,229,234, forward strand.
CAGGTTTCCATGCACTTGCCACCTTATCTCACATAAAACATATCCATTTTTTTGCCTCTTTGGTATTTAGACAGTGTTTATTGAATGTTATACAACATAAACTTGTGTTGATGTAACACAGGGATAGCACTTGTCAGTGATATATTATTACTGCCCAGGTTTTATTCCTTCATTCCTTTCCACTGGAGAAGAACTTTTCATGTGAAAATCTCTAAAATATTATAGATGTATAAGATACGATAAAGTTACCCTTTTTCCTTGCAGCATTTTCTAATTCTGATGAAACTTACTTCAAAATGTTTTATACCCCTACACTGTTAAAATTTCTAATATGGACTTGCCCATCTTTCAATTTGAACAGAAGCATTAATAGTTCAAACAGGTGCTCAGTGAATACTTATTAAGGTAATAGTCAGTTAGTGCACAGGCTGATCATGGTGAACTTGTCACAAAGACAGAATCACTAACAGTAGTATCATGTGTAAAAGGTTTTTGCCACCGTGGTATTAGTAGGGATCAAACCCTGGACCAAATGATCATGATGAAAACGGTTTACCATTGCGCCACAGCAGGTCCTTTGCCCAGCATATAATGCACTGTGCACTCAGTCAATAAATATTTGTGGGGAAAAGATTTGTGGGATAATGTTTTTTCTATTCTGAAGTTTAACGCAGCCGATACCTTTTTCTAAAATCATGATAACGTAGAATGTCTGCTGTTGACAACATGGATTGTTCTTGGCATCGGACGTCTTCTGGTTCACATCATCTGTAGAGAATCAATACGCAACGTTGAGCATGGTTTCTGTAGAGCCCATAAAACTGTATGTAAGTATAGGTTATAGGTCCAAATGCAGCCACAAAATCAGAAAATTAATACTTTAAATCAGCAGAATCGACATACTTCAGTGCCACGTAGCATTTACTGATTGAAATTAATATGTATTCTGGATGATATCACAATGTAATTTAGAAGTTTTCAACTTCCAAGCAATTTTAGTGAACTAAAATTTATTAGTTTTCATTGGCCAAGGAGTTTGGAGATATGACAGAAATTCAACAGTTGTCATTGGCCAAGTAGTTGGAATGAACTGAAATTCAACAGTTTTCTTTTTCCAAGCAGTTGGGGTGAACTGAAAGTCAACAGTTTTCATTCGCCAGACAGTGTGAACTGAAATTCAACAGTTATCATTGGCCAAGAACTTGGATGAACCAAAATCAAAGAGTTTTCATAGGCCAAGCAGTTGGGGTTAATAGAAATTTAACAGTTTTATTGGCCAAGCACTTTGGATGACCTGAAATTCAACAGTTTTCATTGGGCAAGCACTTTGGATGACCTGAAATTCAACAGTTTTCATTGGGCAAGCACTTTGGATGAGTTTTCATTGGTGAACCATGAAGTGGCCATAAAGGCAATTATAACAAATGAATTGAAAATGTGCACTATATGCTTAAGAGGCAGTAAACATGGGCAAGACATCAGTTTTCATGATGGGTTTCAGAAGTCAGTGCAGTTTTCCATCGTGAATTATAGACTTTTTAAAACTAAACTGCTGACTGATTTATGGTCATAAGTCCGAGACCTGCTGCCATCCTGACTCTTTATGTGTGGAAGTAATGGTAGACTCTTGCCGAGGAACAGAGCCTAAATTGTTTCTTCCTGCATATAACTGATATACTGTTGAAGTGAGTGTTAAACCCTAGAGGGAAAACGTGCATATCAAGCAGTATTTTACGAATTGTCCTCGGAGTTGGCAATACCTATTTATGTTTAACCAGAACATATCAGGAGTGTTTTGACTTCCCATAGGAAATCTGTTACAGCCAGAAGTATGACATGTAAACCAATATCTAACATAGCTGTTCACTTGTTTGACCTGCAGTAAGTGATTTTCTACTTTTTCATGCTTGTCTGTACCGAGAGATATATGGTCTGTCAAATATGCATTCTGAACCCTTGCCAGGAATCGATGAATTTGTCTTGTGCTTGGAACAGATATATTATCTGATTGCACAGCATGTATGGTAATGCGTCAAGAAGTTGGCAGAAAAAGTAAGCATTAGACGTGGGCCCTCTCAGATTGCAGGTTGCGAGTTTGATCCGTGTTCAGCCTCCAGCACTAATTTCAAAGAGATCGGGCAATGCTGGGATCCTTTCAGTTCTTTAACAAATACAGTAGGACCTGTTGTTAAAAAGTTGAAAAGTTTTTTAGTTTGACAGGGAATGTTGTATAGAATACAATGTAGGAATGATCAAGCTTGTGCAATATTTATCAACTTGTAACCTACTGATGGCATGTAAAGTGATCATGATCTGCACTATGTACTATTCAGTCTCATTTGAACACCCCTTCGAACAAGTAATGACTTTGTCCATATTAAGAGACATATAAGTTCATTTTAGAAATTGAGTGGATAAAGGATTCAAGAATTTCTTAAGTTTTCATTCACTCTTGTTGTAAGGAATAATAAACAAATTTATCCGCGTGCATGCTAAGTTATTAAATAACAGTAAAATTTTGCTTTTCATCCATTTCTCCTGCATATATTTCATTCTACCCATAAGGAGTGAATTAAAATAATTTTAAAAGTTTATTAAAATTTTGAAACTTGTGCTGAATGCAAAAGTGAATTTGAATCAAAAGCTTGAGGATGCTAAATCATGGTTTTCATTTCTTCTACTCTAACTTTTTCTTTCCTCCATTGAAATGAATGAGTTATTAATCTGAAGCTTAATGTGATTGTATCGTATAAATTCCAGCTGTATTTACCAGTGTCAAATGGAACATTTTTTGTTATCTTCAAGAGGAATCGATCATGGTGTATTGATTAATAATACATGATAACATTCTCTAATGAAATCAGTCCGGAGAAAATAACTTGTCGTTGATAAGTGGTACATTAATGATCGGCACTTGGACGTTACTCAGCTTCCGAGAGAAACATCTTAATTTTTGTTAAGCTCGGATATTTTACAGTTAAACCTGTGATAGTAGCTTTCTGTACTGTCAGGAGAATAAGATTATTTTGTTGTACCGTGGGGCGATCATAAAACTATTGTATCTGTATCTTTGTGTGTGAGCAGATGCATTAGTTTCATGATTAACCCTTAAATAATGCACCTGTGTAAAGCGTCTTTCTGCTTTAATTGGCCACTTTCGTTTAGGTCCCGTGAAAGGATGCTGAGCACTAGGTTGACTGTATATGAAATAGACATACCCGACTTATATGTAGTGCTCATAATACACTATATCTGTACTTTCAAGGTACACGTGACGGTATTACTTTATTTGTAATACGGATGAAAATTATTAGTATATGTAATTCAGGAGAAAAATAATTGATGAATGTTGGTGTGGTTGCACAGAGTTTACTGGTATTTGAATTATTTAAGTCCGACAACTTTTGTTACAGGTCAAGGGTTTGGGACCACCATGAAGCACACATCTAACTTTGCCTGCATTTCATAATAAATATAAACAGCTTATAACATTTCTTTTCTCAGTTTCTCATGGTTGCTTGCTTGGACTAATCTTGAAAATATGAAGTGTTTCATGCAGTTTGAAACAGTAAAAGTTACACATGAAATGTTTCATGTAGTTTGAAACAGTTAAAGTATACATGAAATGTTTCATGTAGATTGAAACTGGATTAGAACTGTGCAGAATGGGACATGGAGTGTTTGATGTAATTTGAAAAAAGTATAAGATAAACATACAATGAAAACTTGAAATGTTTAATGAAGTAAAACATTGAAGATTGGGGCTATAATCTAGATCTCTGCATAATAAAACATGAAATGTTTCTTGTAGTTGGAAATTGTGTAATGCAGTTTCAAACTTTAAAAAACACAGACTGACCTCAAATTCAACCAAATGAAAACATGAATGTTTCAGGCATTTTGAAACGGTAAAAGTTCTGTGTATTTTTTTCCACAGCTGCAGCGAACGGATCAGTACCAACATCACCCCTATGGTTTGACGAAGGCATGTTGTGACTATATATTTAAATTTAAATGTGATAAGATCGTACAGAAATTTTTTGTAATGTGTTAAAGTCCACAACTTGAAGGCAGTAAGGTGCCGAGACAAGACATTGGTTGAAGTAGAAATTTCAGGATAACAATACTTAGTGCTGTAGATTGGGTAATATTTGTGATGATTTGATCTTAGCTTATTGAAAAATCTTGCAACATAATCATTTCACATCAATTTGATGTAAGATGACTGTCTTTTCGTGAATATCGTGATATTTTCATCCGAAAAATTACTTAATTTACAGTATATGATGAATTTTTACCAGGGCTGCTGACTTCCTCTTAAGTTTAAGCCAGTCTGACTGTATATTATGTGAAAATGTTGGCAGCATGAATCCAGTACTTGGCCTTTCCAAGGCTTAGGAACGATGGCTAGGTAAGTTAAAGGGCTGCAGGACACGGAATTCCTAGCCATGATTTAGAATGGCAAATTGCAGTAATGGGAGGTAAAATATTACAGCAGGTACATGCCATACTTTTTTATCACATTAAAACTGCCTTCAAGTCTGGACATTTCTTTGAAAAAGAAAGTGTGTAAAAGAGAACTTATCAGTCATTGCTAACCAGGAGATCACTGCATGATTTAACAGATTGCACTATGTTTTGTATGTCTAAGTATTCCGGGAATTTTTTAGCAAAACTGAAAAAAAGAGCAAAAACAGCAGTACTGAAGAATAACCAACGATGAATTCTTCGAGAAAAAAGGGAATCTAAAGGGGGGGAATAAAGACTTTTGTTTCATCAATTTTCTTATGTTAGTCATTTCTATATTTACATAAATCTTTACATAGAGGTGGAACGTTTATGGTTATTGGGTCAAGAGAATTTTTTTTCTTGTTTCTTTTTTGTTTGCATGATGGAAGTTGTCGTCCATTTTGTTGGTTCCTAGTGGTATTTGTTTATCATGCTTACGTTTGTTTACTTGGCTTTTTTTCTACGCGTATTTTTTTTTTCTATGACCGCTTACAAGTGGCATTCAGTGCTTCTGTTTGTTGTAGACAGTTCCCAGCTTTTGTGTTTTGGGTTCACAAATAAAAACAAAGGACAAAGTAACCCATACTTTGCTAAAGTTCTGTAATGGACTAGTCCATCTTTCAGTATGGACTGTGCCAGTGTTTGTTCAAATGGGTGCATTCTAGAAATTTACTGACTGAACAAAAACGAATAGTGCAGATCATGATCAGACTATTTGGATGTACACTGGCTGATCATGATCTGCACTGGTCGCAAAGGCAAAATCTCCTGCCAGCAGGGTAAAGGTTAAATCCTATAGATTGAAAGAAGTTTTGATTGCAAATTTTAACAAAAGCCTTTCAGAAATACAATGTGTAATATGTCAATCATTTAGCTGAACTTCGGGGAAGGATATGTGAAGTGTGACAGTTAAAAGTGCAATAATCCTCCGTCACAAACGTTTTGTTGCATGCAACCTTATTAAAATGGCCACCACATTTATATACTATGTATTCATAAGCACCTTTTTAATGAATGATTCAACACTCTTTTTAATGAATGATTCAACACTCTTTAATGGATGATTCAACACACTTTTAAGTGAATGATATTAAAGCACCTTTTAATGACTGATTTTTTATTAATTTATGTTCAGATTTTCCCATGATTGTATATTAACCATATAAAGTTATCATATTTGTTTGCTATGGCATTTTCATAGCCAGTATTGTTAGAGGAAATTATATACCCTTTCTTATTTCTGTAGTGCTTTGTTTACTGTTTCTCTTTATTTGATAAGTCAGTTATCTTTGTTGTAGATATTTTAGTTGTATTGTTTAGTTGCTCTTTTGAAAATAAAAAATATTTAAATATTAAATGGCTGACAATTTACAATAGCAAAATGCTTTTAATGCTTTAGCATTGCATTAAATTACATTCTTGCATCATCTAATGACATCATATGTTAGGTGTGTCACAACAACATGGAGGGATATATGCCTGTGAAATGTGGGGATTTGTTGGTAAAATACTTTCTTGCACAAAAACCTTGTAATATACACAGTCATAGTGCTTTCCTTTTCAGAAATCATAATTATTGTATGGATGAAATCATTTAGCCTTTTCAAATTGTAAGGTCATAACACAAGGTCACTGTTTCTATTTTTAGGTAAACAAGATATGCAAAGTAAACTGGAGAGTGCAATGCATGAAGTGAATGATAAGTACATTCTCCTGGAGGACCAAGAGAAGAACTCAGTGAGAACGGCCCTCATAGAAGAGAGGGGAAGATTCTGCCATTTTGTTACTTGTCTGAAGCCATTTGTTGTATGTAGCCTTGGTTACTTAAAGCATTTTTTGTAAAAATATTTTGAACATTGAAATGTGAGCAGTAGAATAAGTTACAAATAGTTAAACATATTTTTCAAAAGTTTTTCCAGACTGCCATTTCCACTGTTTATTAGTATTATGTATGTGTTTTCTAGTACCTCATAAATTTTGGAATGTAATTGTCATGATTTTCTGCATCTTAGGATCAATCATACTTATTTACACCATTCAGTAGGTACATGACATAAAGAGGTGTACAATTATTCACATTTGAAAACAGCAAAGCTCGTAAGAACAGTATCATCAAATACATCATTAAACAGACAATTCCAATATACAGTATTATTATTAATTCTCACACTGCGGGAGAGTAACAATATATAATATAAACATACAATCCTACAGTGATTTATGTGAGATTAATATTTTGATATGGTTAAAATGTTTGTCTATTACCCTCATTAAGTTCTACATGTGTTAAATATACTGTTAACCTAACAATGTTTTTGATGATCATATTTCATGTGTTCTTTTAGACATTTTCTTAATGTATTCACGTTTCTGCATGAATCATAAAAATCACTATGTTATATAATATATTTATACATGTGCATTCTTCACTTTATTTCTGTAGGATGAAGAAGTGAATTTATTGACAGAGGTAACCCACTTGCAAGAGATTATGGACAATTTATGTCTGCAGGCAGACAGTCCTAATATTCTACCTGCCTCAAGTGAACAAGTCATAAGTGATCTCAAAGGTGAAGATGCGGGCTCATATAAATTCCAGGTATGAATCTGACCTTTTGAATAGTGTTAAGGTAAAGGTCATAGAGAATGATCATATTCAAAACAATCCATAAGTGGTCTTAAAGGTATAGATACATGCTGGCTAAATTTTAGATAATGAATCTGACCTTTTAAATTATGTCATGGTCAATGTCATAGAGAATGATTATATTTCAACCAACATGTAACAAACATTTTATTAGTGGTCACAAAGGTATGAAGGTGACCTTTTGAATTTAGTAAAGGTCAAGGTCATAGAAAATGATCATATACAATGGCAGCTTACAGACATGAAAGTGATAGCAGAGGTATGAATCTGACCTTTTAAATTGTGAAAAGGTCAAGGTCATAGACAATGATCATAGTCAAACCGGTGAGTTTTCTGTAAAGTTCAACAGTGAGCAGTGAGTAAAGATTCAAATGTTCTCTCACACATTTATCATTATATTCCACCAACATAAAATTGTCGACGCTGCACATTCTGAGGGGTGAATAGTTACATAAGTTGTGAATTCCAAATATTCTTATGTCCTTGTCATTTCTTTACAAGCAATCGTACATTTTGTACTTATGTTTAAGGTTAAGTCAGAGATAATGTTTATATATAGACAAGTCTGTGTAACAAAATACTATGCCATCAATTTAAGACACAAATGTTACCATCTCTTTTATGTTAAGGTCAAGGTTAGAGGAATGGTTGCACAAACCTAACCATTTTCCAAAATAATTTGCATTGATGTTAGAGAAATTAGTTGTAAATGGGATTTTGTCAATGGTTTATAACAGCCCATTTTATTGGGTTTTGATGAAATTCACAATTGCTCGATCATTTTACCTTTTGACCCATTGTGAACAAAGCCAAATAGTTTTGATGCTTTAAGACTTTGTCACAACTAGTTGGTACCAGACAGACATAGTTAGACCAACCACTGGTACTAGACTGACATAGTCAGGCCAGCAAGTTGGTATCAAAGTGACTTAATCAAAAGTGACTTAATCAGACCAACAATTTGGTACCAGGCTGACTTAGTCAGATGATTAGTTGGCACCAGACTGACTTAGTCAGACCGACCAGTTGACACCAAAGTGACTTAATCAGACCAGCCAGTTGGTAGCAGACTGACTAAGTCAGACTGACTTAATCAGACCAACCAGTTGGTACCAAACCGACTTAGTCAGACCAAATAGTTGCAATCAAAGTGACCTAATCAGACCAAACAGTTGGTACCAGAAAACTGTTCTAACGCCTTTGCTGATATGTTACCATTGTGTGTTTTACAGAAATATTTGTCCATTCCAAAGATACGTGTTTGGTCTAAGGTATTTCCATATGTATATCTTTTACACGAGTTTGCAAAATGATGGAAATCGCAAGTTGAATGTCATGAGATACAGGAGTTATAAAACAAATTATCTTCATTGAAATAAAGGGAATTTTGGACTGACATTTGTTGACATTTTTGAAATGAAGTTTCTTTCAAATTTAAATTCACTTCAGCTGAATTTGGAGTAAAATCAGTCGTTTGAAAACAGTTAAAACATTTAATGATCAGTACTCCTGATTATGTATTCATGTGCGCACATCAATATTGTCATTTTGCAAGCAAATTGCCCCATGTATTTGGAAAGCTTCCAATGCACCCTGTTACTTATTATGAACGTTTTGTTGTTTTTTTTGGCTAAGACGTTTTTTACAGTTTTTCGATAAATGCATTCAGACTTTTTGAAAATCGTTTTGTTTGCATACTGTATTGATAGGTAAAACTAGTGTGTTCCGTAGCTGTTTGTTTTTTTTTCCGACATATTACTTTTATCACTAATGTTGCATAAAAAATCATTACACTCATTAGTTTCTTATCATTTGAATATTCCATTCTTAAATTCACAGTGTTAAACTTAGCTCTTAAAAACACGTCCTGAACTCTGATTTTAGGATTTTGATTACAGCGTAAATAAGAAAAATTGCCATGTTGCTATGTACGAGTTGCCAAGTCAGACATGAGAAAGTCATTGTGTAGCGTGTATCTATCTAGAACCGAGTCTTTAATTGCTAGTGCACCAAAGCATAAATTGATTAAAGAGTATTTAATGGAATTACTAGTACATATATATCGCAGTTGTTCACAAAGTATACATTCCTTTTCCCATATTATCAAAATGATATACAGTACTCATTCATTCATTCATAAAAATTTACAAAAATTACGACCTCAAATTGCCTCGTACGCACAATTTTAGCACAAATCATTTCATTCATGCTTTTGCATGTTTCTTTATGCAAGGAATGATTCTCTTTGAATTTACGCAAAAATAACAGTAAATAGCACTGTTCAATTAATATGTTGACTTCACTGTTGATATAAATATGTATTTTAGTGTGGTTTTGCTATTTCCTTGTATTTTTGAGAGTCTAACAAAAATACGAATACGACAATTAGCGGAATACAAGGTTCAGCTGTGTTAATTCGATCAAAACTTCAAAGGATAATTAAGTGTCGTCATGCAAATGTTGGCGATATCAATGCCTTTGTTTTAATGTTCATGCCCATTGTTGAATGTAATGGGGAATTTTAAGAACTCACAGTGAGGTAATCCCAAAATAGAACGCAATTCTTTCAACTTTGATAGTGACTTTGCATAAATAGTGTTAAAATGTTTTGAAAATTTTGACTGATAGCGTGATAAGTATTTCAAAGTTAAACATGAAATAGATATCAGTAAATTATGTTTTTATGTTTGATTGATGTTTTGTTAAGAGTAGAAAATTGACGCTTGTGGGAGGAGCGGGGAGGGGGTGGGTGGGTACTAAGTGTGATGAATATAGTTCACCCTTAACCTCGATCAAACAGCCACTTTGTATTAAGCAAGTTAAAAAGTCAGTTAAGTGTAGTACATCTGTACTTAACAACCTCTTGCTTTGACTGGGCTCTTTCCACCGGATTCCATGGCCAAGTGGTTAAAGTCAGTGACTTGCAAACCACTTAACTCCCATTGATTGAGGGTCATGGGTTCAAGCTTGGCCTGATATTTTTAATGTGAGAAAGAAGATAGTAGGTAGTATAAACCTGCTTATTAGGTGCACTCACTTATAAGGTGCACCCCTTACAATAGCTTAGGATGGTGTTTTTTTTTGCTTTGACCCAGTATAGGTAAGTAACTGAAATACCATTGAAAGTGGCATTTAAACCTAAAAACTAGAAAATTAATAGGATTCTTAACGTGTATTCTTTAACTATTTGCTAAACACAGGTTGGACAGTATGTATGTTTAAGGCCTGTTTTTCACAGAATGTTCAAATTAGTATGTACTGTTGTGATGAACTGTCAAAAACATTTTGTACTGAGATTTAAATTTTTTGTATTTTTCAGACTCCGCCCAGCTCACCGAGCTCCCTTGGTTCACGTAAGTCGAGCATGTGCAGCATCAGCAGTATAGCAAGTTCGAGCAGCGGATCGGCACAGTCTCACAGTCCGTGCCATAGTAAAACTATACAACAGGTTAGTTTGTTAATAAAGTTTATGATTGGTACTCACCTTTGCTTCTAGTTTAGATTGCTGTCCTTGGGGTAAATAGAAAGAGACGTGAGATGCAGATTTAACATGTACTGTAAAATCAGAAATTTCTGCAAGGGTTGTATTTTAGTCTACATTATATGAGTTTTAAAATCAGATTTGTAAATGTTTTCTCAAGTAGATTTTGAAGCCAGCTATCTTATTGTTTATTTTACCACCATTGTCGGCATTTTGAGAAATTTTTCCCTCAGTGAAACAAGATTCAGTAAGATAAAAAAAGTACAAAGTCTAAAGTTTACTTATTTGGTACAGAACAAAACAGATAAACCAAAATTGATATAAATGTGTTTAAAACATTACAAATTTACCTATTCTGTGATTTTTTTGCTCCAAAAAAAGGCTGATTTTCCTGTAAATCACTGAATAGTCATTAATGGATGTGTTACGTGTTCTCATATAGAATTTTGTAACCATTGCTCACTGATTTTATATTGAAGTGGTTTGTGACATATTTGCACATCAGTTTTGAATTTTGGTAGATGTTTTGAATAAATAGATTTTATACAATGTCATGTCAAACATGTTTCGCAAGATGTAAGGTCAAAAAATTGCTCTCTAGACAGATTTAGTTGAAGTTTTTGTAACCTTTACTTATTTTCAATGCAGATTTTATAGGAAAACTGCTCCAGTATAACTATGTAGAGGACACATTTTTTAATAAAACTTTGGTTGCATTTTATAACAATTTGTTTAATTTTATACTCGTAAGCTTCAATGCATTAACATTAAAAAATTGGTTATAGTTTTGCCTTCTAGAAAGTTTTAAAATAGAAGCCAAGGATATTTAATGATTGTCTGTCCATGTTTTATTTATATGTATATACTCTAGACTGCATCACAGAATGATCTATTACCCATGTCTAACAGAACCTCTATAGTGATTTTTTGGTGCTTTCATTTCCAAAATGGATTGCTTTCTCTACGCCAGATTGGCATGCTCTATTCTGTTCATTATCATGCAAGATTGCAACACTGCATTAATGTGTTTTCTTTTCTATATTGGTAACTTTATTGCTACACCCCCACATTTCGCAGCCATAAGAAAAAAAACAACATTGAATGCAGTCATTGATATACTGTACATTTGTTTTATCTGCAGACTTTCATAAAAGTTTTATCTCATAGAAAGTGTAAAGCACCAGGGAATTGGAGATGCTGACAGTTTTGATTTGTGAACACCCAATTAAACAATGTCTAATACTGTTTTACTACTGTTGCAAGAAAAGTTGCATACTCATTGCAAAGTGATAAAAGATTTGATGTGTGCATTAAAGCTATGATTCATAATTTGTTGGAGTGAGTCTGGTTTTATGCGTTACCAAATAATTTGTAGACAGTCATCAATGCCTGCACAATAATGGAAAATTATAACATTTATAAAGTGGTTACCAACATTGCTGTACTGTAAGTTTCTTATACCCCAAATCGCTCTTTGCCCTTGATGCAAGTTCGATATCTGACTGCAAGAAGAGAATTTTGAAATTAAAGTAGGGTGTGACAACACTGTAACCTCTCATAGATTGAGGGTCATGGGTTTGAGCCAGGAAACTTGACAGTTTCTTACATTAAACTGCCAGCCTGTAAAAATGACCAAAAAATGGTTGATATGGGGGTTAGACCTGTACAACAACAACATTAATGGTGGTAGTATAAGACACAGTTCGTATTTTGTTTTAAGTTGTTTCATGCACAAGAGAATCATGTCTGTTCTCAAACTATAATCACATTTATATCGGATATTTATTTTCTATACTTTCTGTGTGAAATATCATCAACAAACTTAACCTTCTTTCAGTTTGTGTGTTACCATTGATTGTTAGTGGGGATGCTAATGATTTTACTAACATGATGTCTGCACTGGTGAAAAAGATGTTCCAAAGCATTAATATTTCTCAAAGCATCTAATACATTACTTGTTTCCATTGCTTAACCTTGAGCTACCTTCAACCTTTCATTTAATCTTAAGTTTTAGCTCCATTTTCATCTTTAATCTTAGTTACTTTACATAAATGCTTGAAGGGAAATTATTAATTTTATGTAACATGATATGTCCCTAAACATTACGTGAAAATCTTCTCGTATACCATCTTGATTTCATGTTACTTTTACTTTTGTTATGTAATTCCATTGCGTTCTGTGATGTTTATCTGTGAAGCAGTCTCTACATTAACAATTCCCCCACTGAATTTCTAAAATAGAATTGTCCTTCTGTTAGTCTGGACAGTGCCATTATTCTTGCGAAGGAGTACCAACTTAGAATTGACAGTCTGAATAGCGAACAGTGTAGATTCTGATCTGACTGCGTGGATGTGCAGGCTGATCAGGATCTGCACTGTTCGCAAAGGCAGAATTACTTGTTGCCAGCATCGTAGAGGTGAAAGAGCCTGACGTCAGTGTTGTCATGTAAATCCTAACATTCTGTGATATATTTCTGCAGCAACATGCCCAGTTGTTGGGATCGGGTGTACGCTTAACTAGCGTTTCATCACAGGACTCGGGATTTACATCACAAGATACTCTATTCCTGCGGCCGACCACACCCTCATCTCTCAGCTTACATACACAGGTAAACAAAATCTCAAGTGAGACTTATTTCTTGTTGCCAATAGTAAAGAATGTACATGCCGAGCCTGTCACGACATTTATTCGAAAGCCTTCCGGTAGTTCAGCTTATTCCCAATTTATTCCCGGCAAATATTACATGCATGGAAATGTATGCTTGAATTGAATAATGGATTGCCATAGAAACATCATCTCTCACCGTCTCATGTTAATGTACCAGATTAAAATTTCAGGTCTTCATTTTGTCATGATCTAACACTTAACAATGCTCACAGGTGGCTTTGGGATGCATTCATTGCACTCCTTTATTCTTTTCAGACGACTGTAGTTTTTCGCAATTTTTCAAGTTTTACGTAACTAACAAACAAGACTTCCATATACAAATAAAAGGATGAATACATGGAATAAAATGTCTTTGAACAATTTTGATTTGTGTGTAAAAATGCTTTTTTCTTGTTCTTAACATGTACCGCGAATTCATCGATTTTCGTGAGGCACTACTTTTTTTACAGATTTTGTGGAAGTTCACCAAAAAATGTTTAGATCCCTACAAACAGGATTCATTTTATTTGTTTAAACTACAAATTAGATTTCAGGAATTAATGTGCCAACGTACATGACATTTGTTCAAGAACAAGGAAATTTCATGCTCCTGAATATAAACCAGTATTTTGTTTAAAGAAATGATGCCCTGTCTGAGATTTGTATGACGGAAATATGCCATATTAAGAAAGACAATGTTGAGCATTAAATTGTTGAAGTACATGTAAGATTATGGCTCTCTGTTTCAGACTGCAGATAGTAACAGTCAAGATGCTGATACACCAGAAGTAGACTCAACGCCTTCAACTCCGTCGGAAAGCTACCCCAATACACCGTCGGCCACTTCCACGTGGACGAATTGGCCGAATCCACCTAATGCGGGTAGCAAATCGGAACAAGGTCGACCTCACACGATATCTTCAGCATACGAGAAATCCCATCATTCTAGACCAGCCTTATCCTCACAGTTATTCGAGCCACCAAAACAGGGTGCTACGGAGGGCTCAAAAACAGAGGATAAACACGATACAACTGTGATCAAACGGGAGAGGCCACATAGCACGATGTCTGCGCCGTACTCAAGACAGTCGGCGTCTATCAACAAGATGCAGCCCGTGCTACCACCTCTCGGTCCCAAGCCCAAATCAAGGGCCGTAGCACCACCTAAAGTACCTCCGTCTACTGGTAAGTAATGGTATTAGTAGCGCGAAAAGTTACAATAAGTTATTAAATACAGGTCCTTGAAGAGCTCTTAACCATGTTTATTACCCATTTATGTATATTCTTGGCGTTTATTTAGCTTCAGCAATATATAATGTAAAAATGACAGAATTTTATTTCTCTTTTGACATACTTACATAATTTGAGATTAAAATGTTGCGAGTTAAGATAGAGATGAGTTGACGACTGTTTAATGCTGAACCATAATATAGTATACTGTCAAACAAGTGTAAAGCAGTGGATGAGTAGATACAATAAAAAACAGTCACTTAATGCAGGTACTTTTGCCATATAACTTTTATTTGTTTATTTAGTAAAGAAGACCTGCAGTGCAAGGCAATAGGGCATTGCATTAAACACCACTCGCACATTGCATGGTTTTGACGAGAACTCGTGGTACTGAATGCCATTGTTTATGTGATTCGAGGGTTGACTGCGAAATTGCTCTAAGTTTTAAAAAAAAAAAAAGGTGCAATTAGGGGAAGTTTGGCGGTAAGTCTGCAAATTGCTGACCCAGTATTGTTCTATTTAAGGCGGTGAACAACCTGTTTATGCAAATCTGAATGAACTGAATATACAAGTTTCGAGTCAAGGCGGAGAAAGTGATACGGACAAGACCCCTACGACTCGAGATCCTCCTTTCGTGCCAAATGAATCAAATCCCAAGGTAAGGGGGGAAGAAAGGTTGTAGAAAAAGGGGAAATCAGGCAAACATTTAAACCTGGTCCTTTTATTTTGTTTAGGATGATCCACCAATGAAACGCTAGGGTTATAAATAGGCTGTAAAACATTGAAAGCCTGTAAATTGGGAAATTTTGGAAAACCCTTTATTTTCACATTTTCTTGAAAGCAAGACATTTTGCAAGATAGTGATTGAAAATTTAAGATGATAAGAATATTAAGTGCTAAACTCAGTACATATGTATTAAGAGGTATTTTCTCTGAACAGTTTGAATTCATTAGACATTTTTATTGCTAAATTGGCAGATGTTAAAAAAGTCACATATATTTCCCAGTTTACAGATGATAGCTTCTTTAGATAATGAATATACATTTTTTGTGGTTTAGAGTGCAGCACCTTACAGAGAGGTCAGATATATTGCACATTGTATTGAACTTTAAAACTTTTAACATACAATGCTCCATAGTTTCATCAATGCATCTAATATTAGAACTAATGATTTTATTGTTTAATATATATTACTGACATAGACTATGATTATATTTGCTTGATGGCATGACTTAAAACCCTTTTGTGTGCTCTGCATTCTAGTCTTTATTGTGTATGTAATTCGTAGCTTGCTGTCATTTACAGCTGGTATTTTGATCAAAGTGGGACCCAGGCTGAAATCTTTGGCTTTTGATTGGCTACAGATGTGCTCACTTTTTCAGCTGACCAATCAGAAGCCAGGGATTTTAGACTGGTATCAGAAATAAGTTTTTCAGTACCTTTGGGCCTGGTCAACTTCTTTAGGACATCTTTATAATTTTGTGTATTTACATGTGCATAATACTGTTTGCAAATAGAGAAATTAAAATTCATATGAAAAAAGTGTTTCAGCTGTAAACGTTAGCTTTGAAATTTTACAGTTTTGCATGTACGCCCTTGTTTGATCAAAAGTCATGCCTCACCTAATGTTTCATCAAAACTTATGTCTGACCTTCTGTTGTTTGCTTTTTCACCCTTGGCACACAGTATGATGGATTGGACTTAACTGAGGCTATACGCGACCTAGATAATTGTACAGCTGCTCTGCACGGCGATTTCACTCCTGGCGATCGGAAATCTAAGGCAAGAAACACGCTTTCTTATATGATATCAGCACAACACACTGAAAGGATCTTTAACAACCCAACCCTGTATTGTGAATCACTTTAAAATGGACGACTACATAAGTGTTGGTGAATTTGATATATAAAATGCTAGGATCTTCAGGGGGTTATTTGTAGAATGTACAAGTGTTAAAACAGAATATCGCCCTGTTATAAACACCCTCTTTGATACAAAGTTATTTTGTCTTTCTAAAGTTTCAGGCCTGCAGAAAGCCAGTTATGTTGGCCTTCAATTTAACTAAATTTGTAACATGAAAGCAAATCTCAAACGTAAGAGCATTTCTCTGCTGTTTTTGGTTGAGCACATTTCATGGGGAATAAATATAATTATAGAAATGGGAATTAGAAACTCACAAATTCTACATTATGCCTTACAAACTGTATTTTAACTCATACACAGCTTGTGGAAAAATATTCTTCCTTTGTGACCAGTGCAGATCATGATCAGCCTGTAAATCCATGCAGTGCGATCATGATCTACACTGTTTGCCAGGCAGCCAGTAAATTTACAGAGAGCACCCCTTTGAGCAATAAATGGTACGGTCCAAATTGAAAAAATGGACAAGTCCATTTTAGAAGTTCAGCAGGGTAAAGGTGGGAAAGTTAGAAAAACAACATTTACATAGTCTTCCTGAAGAGTGATTACATAATAAATGTTGTGTAATGTTCATTCTGTGTGTCTTGTACCTTTGAAATTCTGTCATCCTCTCTTTAGAAATAGACTGACAATAGAAAAATTGTGAATGTTGTAAAAACACTATAAATGTTTTATTGACAGGATCCTTTCTGAGGTGCAACTCTGTTTTCATGGAAACGCTATAACTAATATTAATCATATGCACTTAAGCTTCTAAGAGCTTCTAATGTACGGAGTAATAACAAGCTATTATTTCTCTGTTAGTGAATTACTCAGATTATGAGATGTAACACATCATTTTAACATTGTACCTTTTGTTATTGTTGTGGGTGTTTTGGATAAGCTGCAGATTTGCAGGCGTAATAAACATGTTAAAGTAAACATTTTTTTTTTAATTTTAAAGTTTTTTGACACCAAAATTTGGTCTTCTTTTCCCTTACCCTGCGGGCTGCAAATGATTCTGCCCTGGTGACCAGTGCAGATCATGATCAGCCTGCACATCAATGCATTCAGGTCATGATCTGTACTGCTAGCTATTCTATTAGTAATTTTTTAGGGACAATCCCTTAGAACAACTAATGTTCCTGTTCGGATTTAAAGATAAACAATCTATCAGGGTAAGGGTTAAGGGATTTTTTATCATGTGACTCACAAACGGGTCTCGGCTTTCTTAGGGGTAAGTTAATTATTTTGTCCAGTTCTGTGGATTTTTCAAAATTTCTTAAATATTTATTTATAAAAAAAACACTTTGATATAGCATTAATTGTTGAGTGTTGCCTCTGTAAAAACTCCCTTTGTGCGTGTAGTTAGTGTTGTCATTGAAAAAAATCTGTCAGAATTGTTATGCAGTGAATATTGAGCAAATCAGCCTTACCCCACACAACCTTATGGAGGGGTCAGGGTGATATTGGAGGAACAGCGCCATCTGTAGCATAGTTAATATTGTTGTTCCTTGACAAAGTGGAAGTACCAGTATGAGTACGAGTCCAGCATTTGCTTTTTTGAATACTTAGTATTATAGAACATGTATCAGTATTTACCACATGTATACAGTAAGAAGATAACGTTTGTTTGTCTGTTCACAGAAATCCTACATTGGATATACAGTAGTGAGCATGTCTGTTGTTGTTGTAGTACTGTAATGATCGCATTCTTTATACCTCATTTTGCTTATACCAGCTGTAAAACTATACTTCATCTTCTTGCTAGTGAATAAGGAAGTACATTAGTACAGAAACGTACATATTAGTGCTGTTTTAGAACCTCTGTAGCCAGAGATCATGAGTTTGAATCTTGTACTATTTCTGCCATCTCTGTTGAAGTTGGTCAGTGCTGAAATTCAAGATGCGGTTAAGACATAAGCACTCACATATACACATCATAAGCATGAATTTCACAGAAAGTGCAAAGTGAAGAAAAACATATTTACATATAAACCTGTTTTAAAGACCGCCCCTGAACACAGACTACCGAGTGAATAAATAAGGAGGGAACTGTGCTCTATTCATCTATTGGAGAAGCATCTCTGAATAAAGACCACCTGTCAAAAGCTTCTGTCTGTGGCCTTTTTTCACAAATATCTTAAGTATTATCTCTACAGAAAAAGCTAAATATGAGATCGTTAGTTGAGAAAAAGATTGGGGACTTTTCTCTTAAGATAAAATCTCTGTATAAAAAGGTTTTGCTTTGTACGAGTCATGTTTTGTTGAATAAGGTAGTAAATAGTTAATTTCAACGTCTGACCGCAAAAGTGTATATCGAGGGTTCAATGCAAAACAGTAGTAAGTTGTGTGAAATAAAGAAGGACTTATGACTGTTTTGCGATGAACCATCAATATTGAACTATTTTGTGGTTGAATCTTAAATAATATATGTCTAGGACTTCTTTTTCTAATTCTTACATTTTACTATGTCGTAAATTTGATTTATTGTAGACTATTTCAGTTCTTTGTCTTCATTTTAAGTTGTTCTTTCTGTCTATCTGTGAGCCTTATTTTCATCTTGTTGTTGACTTTTCTCAGTTTTGACTGTGACATTGTCCTTTTTATGTCCAGAATCTTTTCATATGCTATGTTGTTGATGTGACAACGTCTTTATTTTAAAGTCCCATTGTCACTTTAAATGCTCATATATAGAAGAAACAATTTAGCGATAGAACAATGATAGAACTGTTTATTCTAAAACAATGTTGACTTTCACCTTTCTTCTTCATGAAAAAGTGTTGTCAGAAATCGGTTAATATCTTTTTGTAATATCATTGAAAAAAATACTGCGCTGCATTTAAAGCCTGCACTTTCAACTTAAAATACAAATTGGAATGTGTTTTGTTCAAATATTGACTAGTTTCGCCATTAAGAAATCTGTCTGTGTAGTATAAGAGCTACAAATGATTTAAAATCCAAAGTGCTACTGGGACTTTAAATACCATTATTAGTTAAGAAAGGAGACATTGCACCGCGGGGGGGCGTCGGCGTCGGCGTCGGCGTTGGTTAAAGTTTTTCATAAAGTCAAATATCTTGAATACTATCAAAGGTATTGACTTGAAACTCAAACTATATGTTTACCATCAACATCTTCACCTGAGGAAACAACCCCATAACTCGTTTTGATTTTTGACAGATTTATGCCCCTTTTTAACTTAAAATTTTGGTTAAAGTTTTTATAAAGTCAAATATCTTGAATACTATCAAAGGTATTGACTTGAAACTCAAAGTATGTGTCTACCATCAACATCTTCACCTGAGGAAACAATCCCCATAACTCTGTTTTGATTTTGACAGATTTATGCCCCTTTTAACTTAGAATTTTTGGTTAAAGTTTTTATAAATTCAAATATCTTGAATACTATCAAAGGTATTGACTTGAAACTCAAAGTATGTGTCTACCATCAACATCTACACCTGAGAAACAATCCCTATAACTCTGTTTTGATTTTTGACAGATTGATGCCCCTTTTAACTTAAATTTTTGGTTAAAGTTTTTTTTAAATTCAAATATCTTGAATACTATCAAAGGTATTGACTTGAAACTCAAAGTATGTGTCTACCATCAACATATACACCTGAGGAAACAATTCCCATAACTCTGTTTTGATTTTTGACAGATTTATGCCCCTTTTTAACTTAGAAGTTTTGGTATTTTTTTTTGTAAATTCAAATATCTTGAATACTATATAAGGTATTGACTTGAAATTCAAAGTAGTGTCTACCATCAACATTATACACCTGAGGAAACAATTCCCATAACTCTGTTTTGATTTGACAGATTTATGCCCCTTTTTAACTTAGAAGTTTTGGTTTTTTTTTTTTGTAAATTCACATATCTTGAATACTATATAAGGTATTGACTTGAAACTCAAAATATATGTTTACCATCAACATCTACACCTGAGAAAACAATCCCCATAACTCTGTTTTGATTTTTGATAATTTGTGTCCCTTTTTAATTTTGAATGTTTTGTTAAAAGATAGAATACTATCGAACGTATTTACTGTCAACATCTTCACCAATTTTTTGATTTTTGACATATTTATGCCCTTTTTAACTTAGAATTTTGTCACAGTTTTTCCAGACTAAAATGGAAATACTCAAAATGGCTTTCTTTTGAAATGTCATAGAATAATTATGCAGCATGAAGCGGTCAGTTTTTTAATTCTATACATATCAATTTTTGAAAAAGTTACAAAATATTCATTATCAAATATACAAGGTCATGTATTTCTTTGAAATTATCCCCCCATCCTCCCTCCAGTTGGCTTGCAGAATCCAGAGTAAGGCCTTGAATGCAATGTACATTTACAAAAGGTCTTTGAACAAGTTTCATATCTTTGACCTTAATTCTTATAGACAATTACACAATACTCCTGTTCTTAGACAAAAACCCCATTTTACCAACAAGCTTTCGAATAGTCGAGCGTGCTGTCATGTGACAGCTCTTGTATGTTTTCTTTTTCTGTATGCTATAATATGAAGGTTATACCATAATTTTTCACATAATTTTTTTCTTCGAAGATTATATTAAATATCTAATACGTACCTTCAAGCTTTGCTCACATTTTTGACTTGACCAATGCATGTTTTGCATTTTCTGCTTCATTTACAATAATATAGACATCACACATTCATACATAATTTTTATGAACACTTGTATGTAATAATAAAACAAACTCTCAACGCAAAAGCAAAAATGTTTCACTAAGATAAAGTACACTGTAAAAAGTAGATTGTAATGGTAAGAACTAAGTGCAAAAGAATGCAAATTTAATATAAGCAGTTTGGTATAAATACATACATGTATTATGATATTTTTTTGTCAAATTTTATCAATTTTCTATTCATAGAGATGGCAAACAGTGACAGAAAAATTATATCTATTTCAACAAGTTTCTTTGAAACTGGTTTTAACTGTTACTACTGGTTTATTCGGGAATCTCGGAAATTGAGCTCTTTAAAGACGAAGTAGTTCTTTCAGTGCTTTGATTTGTTTATTTGTTATTTTTAGATCCAACAGAATTCGTTAGAACTCGCAGCAGCTATCAAGGAGTTAGAAGCAAGCACTGCGGCTCTAGAATGCTCGTACTCCGACAATACCCAGGCCAGTCAATCCTCTCTCAATAGCTCTAGCGGGTATGGTACAATGAACAGTACTCCGGCAGTGTCCGAAGACACAATAGCAAGCGGTGGTAAGTTGACAGTAAATGTGTTTATTCTTACCCTGCTGGTTGCATGTGATTGTGCATTTGCAAACAGTGTAGATCATGATCAGTTTACATGTCTGTTCGATTTGATCATGATCTGCACTCTTTGCTAATCAGTCCTTTAATTGTCAGTGGGTACCCAGATGAACAATTTATGATGCTATTGACATTGAAATATGGGCATGTCCATCAGAGAAAGATAGCAGGGTAAGAGTAGGGTTTTCAAACTTGTATCTTGTCATATAGCTTAACACATTGCAGTGCATCTTCCTGAAATCTCACAATTTTTTTAACCCATTGAAGTAATGAGTTATCAGTTTATAAAGAAGAAAAAAGAAATGTTTTTTGCCTGTGATAATTTATGTTTCATTTGACATTCTTTAACTGTAAAAATGAATAGTCTTTTGCGTGACTGGTTTGAATGAAATGTTTTGGAGAATGCCCCATTCATGTAATGTCTTGTCATAAGACAAGAATTTGAAGACAAATGATACTCTTGTGAGCAGTCTGGGTCAAAAGATTACAACTATTAACTGATAACCAGTCTAGAATCTCTACTTTCTGATTGGCTTGAAGTCAGCTGAGTTTTAAATCTTAACCAGTCAGAAGCTAAAGAGTTTAGACTGGTCGAGGTTTGAAGCTGTAGAATATTAAGACCCAGGTTACTTATTTTGAATGCTTTTATTTTGATTTGTTCAGTTTAATGTGTTTTGTAATATTTAGTATGCATGCACTTAGTTTTGAGTGGGGTAAAGGCAGAACTATACTATATGTTTCTTTTCCATGTATGTCATAGAATAGTTTAGCCTTAACCCATTGGTTTTGCCAGCATGCCTGTGCTTTTTTATCCCTCTGACTTCAATATCACATCCTGATCTGTCATGATGGATTAAAAATCTATCATGTTCAATAAAATAAAGGCTTTTTGAAACTGGCGAGCTCTGGGCCGCCTTGACCCTTGCACTGAAAATATAGTGACTTCTATTTGTCTTCGAGGGGTTAAGGTTACAATGGACCTGACTGAGTTTGTGAGAAAGTTGGCAATTTCTTACAGAGGATGAGAAAATGGTACTGGTTGTTCCAAGGGAAGATGGTTAGGTTACCTGCCCGCCTGCATATAACTGAAATACTGTTGAAACATGCATTAAACTTCAACAGAAGGAAGTACAAAACATTTTTGGAAAAATTGGGGTGAAGGCGTGTGCATTTGGTGATGATACAATTGTAATGAGGGAATTGAAAAATCTTTTGTACATAAATGTTGTAAATATATTTCCTTACAGATTATTTTGACACAGGTCAGTCCGACTATGGTAGACAAGAGCAGGAGAAATATTTCACAATCCCTAGAAATAGCCCCGTGATAAAGGCTGCATTCCAGTTTAAACGCCCAGCTTCTACTGCAGGCATGTGTTTGAGTTGATTTTTTGTTGCTCAGTACTGTGTAACTTTATAATATTGAGCCTCTATGTGCATAAACCAACAGTTTTACGTTTAGAATTGTTATTAAAAGATGAAAAGAATTAGCATCATTGTTGAACATAACTAAAATTCAAATTTTCTGAATGTTTCTGTCGCTTGCTTCTTTGTAAGGCAAAATGTCTCTAAAATTCAGAATCAGCTTGAATCCCCACTGTTCACTAAAGGCCTTATGTTGGTTTTTGCACAATGTTGTCCATATACTTTTATGCATGTTGTAAAAAAATACATGTAATTAGGAAAAACTCGCATTTAGTCTTCTTCTGTTGTTTCTTAGTACTTAACTTTTGTTTTTAAATACATTGTATAATGAAATATAGTCCATCATGTAAATTTGTCATGAATAACCTGAAAGGACATATTTAACAGTGGGTTCCCACCTGTAAGAAACATTGCCTAGACTGATGCATTATGGGGTGTTAATGTTTATATAGAAATCTGTCATACAAAAAATGACCACTTGACAGTAAACTAGTCAGTTTTCAAATTTTGGTCATTGTTCCCAAGATATTGAGTTTGCCATATAATTATTACATTTGATCTTGTGAAAGTACTGCTACTGACAGTCTTTATCTTTATTTGAAAAAAGATGACAGTTTCTGACAGAGGATACGAGTCTAGTACTGGTTCTTCCCAGGAAACTGCTAGCCTGTTAATATTTACAGAAATACGGTTTGAATGGGCGTATAACTCAAACAACAACAGTAACATACTAGATACCTGATTTCTTGTTACAAAATCTTGTTTTATGTAATTACCAATTGTTCAATATTTTGCCATCATAAGCACTTAGAAATCATGCCAAAACAATTCTCTTTTTCAAAACAAGATTATCTTTCCCCTAAATTATTCATTTCTATTGCTGCTTGCCCTTAGATGTACATGAATTAGATCAGCCTTTCACCTAACTGTAGCAGTTAGCTACTTAACTAAAAAAACACCAAAGTCATAGGTCTTTTGTGTAAATATTATAACAGAATGCATGTTAGCCCGAAACTTCAAATGTTTATGGCCCCCTTTATGTATGTTATAGTTGATTTGTTGTACTCTATAATGCTCTGGCATGTGTTATGTCGTAGTATTCTGACTGTTTTTGTTTTACCTAGTAGACAGTTTAAGAATGACCTGTTAATAAACTTGGTGGCTACTTGAAATTTGACTGAGACATATTACATTTGTATTTGCAGCATGCTTGCCTTTGTAGTGAGAGCTTTTTCAAACCTTGCTGTGTTTTTTGCGTTTTTCAAATATTACTTTGAAAACATATTGAAGAATAAACATTGAAAATAAGTATGAAGCATTGAAACCTGGATAAGAAGGAAAGGGAAATGTAAACTAATGCATCAGTTACCAATTTCAGGTATTCCAGTATCTGCTCAAGGGGGACAACTTACCCGTCGAAGTTCACTAAACGCACCGAAACCTCCGCCTCCTGTGAGACGATCTTCTTCCATCACTAGTGCCCCTAATTCTTCAGTATTACAGAAGTTTAGAAACTCTCCGCCCCGCCAACTTAATACCCAGTCAGGTGCTCAACACCCACCACAAGTTAGTGCGAAACCGGTTATTCCGCAAAACCATCGGCGAAGTCGAAGCGCTAGTGGATCATCAAATCCTGAGCATGCTTATGCTGAATTAACAGAAATTCAGCAGAGCATCCAGGCTCGACAGCAGCAAGAAATGCAAAGACAAAGTCAGGGGGGACAATTTGGTGCATTGTCGGCCCCTGTGACACCCCAGTATGCTCAGCCTGTAACTACTCCGAACTATCCAATAGGGAATAGTAATGTCGTCAATAGTTTAAATGCCAGATTCGCTTCAGCAAATAGTCAGCAGTCACAAAATAGTCAGTCAGTAACACAATGTAGTAGTAGTGGAAGTCAGATGAACTGTGCAAATGTTAAGCAGTCAGCTGCGGGAACTAGTGCGGGTGATTTTCCGGATCTCCCACCTCCACCGTCAGATGCGGAGCTAAGAGAAATGGAACAAGTTTACAGTGTGCCAAACCAAAACATACAACAGACACAAGCGTACAATGTACAGACTTCACAGAATGTGCAACTGCGAAATCAGACTCAAGGTGTAAATCCAGTAAAAGGAATAGACATGCGGCAGTCGTTAATTTCGGAAATGAAAGCTGGAAATAAGTTTCGAAAAGTGTCCTCGAGTGAAAGTGAATCATCGTGCTGATAGTGTTTGAAGTGTTTGTGTTAGTAGTTGATTTGTCTAGGATACAGTTGTATAGTGTTTAGGTTTGGAGGTTGTAAATCTGAAATCACATTTCATCCCTTTAGCGTTACAAGGTCATAGAAAATGAAAATGCCTTAGTTACACTGAAGGGACAAAATTCTCAGGGCTATGAGCATGTCAGTTTAACTGAATGAATGATGAGACCTGCAGAGCAGTTTGTCCAAATTACTAACCACGTGATTAAAGCAGAGTAATACAAATGAGAGGACTATCTCACTTTCAGAGAGTATTCAAGTGAGATAAGTCAGTAAAGTACTCATTTGTTTTATTTCAGAGGTGGTAAAAATTAAGACTTCCCTGGTCCATAGTTTGATGATGCATTTTTGGGAACATGTATTTCAGACTTTGACACCCTCCAAAGTCAGACACTATGCAATTAATAGCAAATAGATGTGCTTTTATGAAAATTCACTGCTTATATGCTGAAAGGGTAGATTACTGGATATATATTTAATAACGGTAGCTCGCTAACAGACTTTTAAGTAGATAGTGTAAAAGACAGTTTGACGTTTTAAAACTGTGTCAGTCCCGTCAGTGAGCATGATCGGTGATATATTTGTAAATGTTTTAGTTTGTTAACAAATATGTGTAAATATGTTTTTAGCTCTTATGAAAAGGAGACAAGAATGTGGATTATTTTAAACGAGCTTTATATTTAATATCATTTTAGACTGATATTTTATGGCTCCATACGAGCAATGCACTTTTAAGTACCAAATATTATTTATTATTATTTTTATTACTGTATATATCTAGAGTAATCCACGAAATCCAACTGTTTTATTATGTTACTTCACTTGTTTACAACGTCTTACATTTTCCTTAATTTTTATAACATCAGTAAAAACTTCTATTTTGAAATTTAAATCACCAAGGCTCTTAGACGGCACTCTGTGAGTGATGAGAAATCTTGTTTAAAACCAGTCAAAATATGCCACTGAATCATGGCGGCAGCTTGGTTTTGTCAATTTTATTTAAAATTAATTGATGACTACTTGAAAATATTGCTGGAAACTACTTATGTTGGTGCCTATGCATTTATACAGAAGTTGGAAATTTATGAAGTTTCTCCACTTTTGCAGATAGCAAGAAAAAAGTTAAAAGTGTCGTAAATATGAAAACATGTGAGGATTTCTTGTTAAACTGTTGTAGCTACAAATAAAGATAGTTGGAGATGCTTCAGTTTGACACTTGTAGTTTGATAATATCAAAGCAAATATGAATAAATGAGATTTTATCAAAATGCACAAAATTTGCAGTTGAGAAATCTGGCTTTGTTGTCTTTACTGCTGTATTGGCACCAAAAGCTTAATTCATGCTCAGTAGGAAAAAATTTGGATAACTTCTAATCTATGGATTTTCTCAGTATATCGGTAGCTACAAATTGTTTTGTTGAAACTATTGAGGAAAATGTAAGATATGTGGTCTATCAGTGATTAACTTGAAATTTTAAGTTGATCGAATACGCCTCGTTTATGATGATGACTGATTCGAAATGTTTTAAGAAATGATCCTCAGAAGTTTTAAACGGAATCTCAAAAATATTATTCAAGCATTGATCATGTTAAACAGGTTTCATCCATTGTTTTGTTTGACTTGTATTTTTTTATTCTCACATTTTGTCATTTTTTCTGCCTCTAAAATCTTACGTTAAACATTCTCCTGTCATTGCTTTTCCATATTTGAAACAGACGTGATGTTTTTTAAAAGTAAATGGCGTTTATTGCAAAGGTTTTAATTTTATCAAAATGCAGTTAACAGAAATTCTGTGAATAGAGATTGACTTGTAAGATTACTGTAAAGTGAGAGTTTCACAGGCTCTCTAGCTTTCATGATCTGTGATGTTGACAGTTATTTATAATGTGAAAAATTGGCAAATAGAATCTATTATGATTTAGTTGCTGTGAGCTATATTTAAGACGCGAATGTTACAAAGTTCTAGGATTTGTAATACTGTGCAAGGTTTTTATTTTCACTAATGAAGCAATTCGTAAATTCATCAAACTCACTGATTATATATAAAGTAGTGCTCGCTCACAAATTAAAAAGTTCGCGAATAAGTAGAAAATTAAATAATTGCAAAATGAACAACAAGGGAATATAAAGACTTTTACAGTAATGTTAGTACCACTCTCTATCTAAAAAAGTGAGTGGCTCTATCATATGTGGCGTCTCAAGAGCATTTAGGGGAGAGAACTTTGTTTATATCAAACTTAACATTAAGTACATGTATTTCAGCATAGCAAAATGCAGAAGTTTTATTTCTTTAGAATATTTTCACATTTACAGTAACACTAGAGTAAGATAATTCTGTAGAAGAAAGATTGTCATGTGCCATATTTCCTGAAAGTTTTAGTTATAACAGGATTTGAATTTTACACTTGCAGATTCTGTACTTTAAACCTTTACCCTGCTTGCGGCAAATGTATCTACCTTGACAACCTGTGCAGATCTTGATCAGTGTGCACAACGGTGCAGTCTGATCATAATATGCACTGTTTACTTTTCAGTTGCCACCCCTTTAAACTCAGTGGTACTGCCCAAATTATAATGGTACTGCCCAAATCTAAGGATGGACAAGTCCAATTTAGAAATCTAGCAGGGTAAGGTTTTATTTGGACTGCTTTTATGAATACACATTTTTACATTTTTCTCTTGCCAACTATTAGTAGATAAAGTTATGCGTCATTGCTTGCTGTCAAAATGGCAAACATGCGTACATTCATACACTTACAGCAGTATTTCTCTCGATTATGCACATATCTTTTATTTTAACAAATTCCAGATATATTTTTGTCTTTATCCCAAACGAAGTTTAGGGGGGTATATAGGAGTCACCCGGTGGTTGGTCGGTCGGTCGGTCGGTCGGTCGGTCGGTCGGTCGGTCGGTCGGTCGGTCGGGCGGTCTGTTGCATTTTCCTTGTCCGAGCATAACTTGAAAACTACTAGTTGGAATTCAATACAACTTCATACAAGGTCAAGCACATTGAGAGGAAGTGCAGTGCACAAGAACTATAACTCCATCTTCACTAATTACAGAGTTATTGCCCTTTGTTACTTTTCCTTGTCCGGAGCATAACTTGAAAACTACTAGTTGGAATTCAAACAACTTCATACAATGATCCAGCACACTCAGAGGAAGTGCAGTGTACAAGAACTATAACTCTATCTTGAGTATTTACTGAGTTATTGCCCTTTGTTACTTTTACTGTCCGGAGCATAACTGAAAACTACTGGTTGGAATTCAATACAACTTCATACAATGGTCAAGCACATTGAGAGGAAGTGCAGTGCACAAGAACTATAACCCATCTTGACTAATTACAGAGTAATTGCCCTTTGTTACTTTTCCTTGTCCGGAGCATAACTTGAAAACTACTAGTTGGAATTCAATACAACTTCATACAATGATCAAGCACACTCAGAGGAAGTGCAGTGTACAAGAACTATAACTCTATCTTGAGTATTTACTGAGTTATTGCCCTTTGTTACTTTTACTTGTCCGGAGCATAACTTGAAAACTACTGGTTGGAATTCAATACAACCTCATACAATGGTCAAGTACATTTAGAGGAAGTGCAGTGCACAGGAACCATAACTCCATCTTGACTCATTACAGAGTTATTACCCTTTGTTACTTTTCCTTGTCCGGAGCATAACTTGAAAACTTCTGGTTTGAATTGAATACAACTTCATACAATGGTCAAGCACAGTGAGAGGGAGTGCAGTGCACAGGAACCATAACCCATCTTGACTAATTACAGTGTTATTGCCCGTTACTTTTCCCGTCTGGAGCATTTTTCGAAACTCCAAGTTGGAATTCAATACAACTTCATACAATGGTCAAGCACAATGAGAGGAACTTCTAAGAACAATATCTCTTTTTAGTTTGTTTGCAAGGTATTATGTTACTACGAACTTCTTCAGTTTATAAAGCAATCCTTTTGGGGGTATTAATCACATTTAGTGATAGCTCTAGTTTAATTTTTCTTTCGTTTTTATAAAATTATTAGGACCAAATATCTTCAGTTTTTTACATACATTTGGCAGAACATGTATATGTATTTGCTATTGTCTTTTATGTTGATTTTATTTTTCAACTTTTCCATCAAAATCAACGTTCTCATTTCTCATGAAATAGAAAAATATGCTTGTAAACAAATTAAAATGCAGAGATTTTATTTCTGCTGATGTTAAAATAATTTACTGTCTTTTGCTTACAAATTGTATATAATTTTCTAGTCATTTCATATCATAATATAGGATCATATTCAGAATCAAACATCTGTAATTTCTAAAAAATAGCACTTAGTATTACACTGCTTCTCAAAATAGCATATCTTGCAATGTTTCTAAAAATAGCACTGTGTGATTTTCATGTTTATTTCAAGTAACCATTAAAATATTGATTTATATTCATTGACATTACTATAATTTAAGTGACTTAAATATTGAAATGTACCTGCCTCACCTCATTTATTTTCATTTCCAGTCTTCACTTTCACAGGTCTCAGTCAAATATTTATATAACTTTGCTTATAGTGACATGCCTGTGCAGCGAATGCAGAACACAAGCAGTCTTAAGAAGAAATTTAGCAGAGTGTGGTTTATAAATGATTTTCAGATTGACAGGAAATACAATGAAAGCTAGATATAATTCGACTTTTCAAGAGTTCAAGTCAAAATGATCGTTTGTAAATTATGATTGAATTGGTTTGAGCCATTAAATGTCATCTGGAATTACTAACCTCTTTTAATTGAAGCACAGTGAATATCATCAGTATATGTAGGCAATATGTCATACTAGATCCATATTTGCAAGGTCCAGTCACTGCACTACCTAGGTTTCTGAATTAAGGTGAAACAAGACCATGTGTACAGTCACTGTACAAAGTACGTTTCTGAATTAAGGTGGTGCAACCTCTGTGTGTGTGCAATGATTATTTGTTATTGGATGTATTATTTATGCTAGTGTATCATTTACTAGTTACACTGTGCAATGTACTTGCTTCTTTAACATTTATTTTAAACTTGAATCAACTTAAGGACAGCAAAAACATATTCGTATTTCACATCCAAAGCTCATTTTAAAGTTAATTAACTTTGTTTTCTTTTAGGGTTAAACGAAATAGAGAGAATACAATGTGTTCCCCCTGAACATACCAACAGCTTTACAGATTCACACATGTGACCTGTTTTATGCAATGTAATTATGTATTAGGTGTATCATAGCATACTTCCATCCACTCTTACAAGCTGCGTCAACACAAACCTTAATACTCCCACTCAACATCACATAGAAATCTGGTGCATTAGAAATTGTTTTATTTAGTTGACTATGTAGGAAATAACTTGTATTTTATATAGTTACAGACTGTTGCATATGTTTTCGGCTTTTAAAAACCTGCAGCTCCAAGATTGTTGCAGGCCTCTTTAGCTGATGACATATACACGGCTTTACAGTTTCAAACAGGGCTGTTTCCTGACTATTTTCATCGATTTTTATTGAGTAAATGTTACTAGCTACTTCTCACTATATGTAACTTTTACGTAAAATGCCCGATATATGGTCAGGTTTAGCAACTGATTCAATGTTTGTGGTCGAATTGCATATCGTTAGAAAACTAAAATCGTAAGCTTTCCAATGATGTATTTATTGTGACAATATCTCGAGCAACCATGTCAGACAGACAGTTTACAAATAGCTTAATTATAAGCGTAATAAATTCAGTTTACTCGAAATTCAAGGGAGATAAGTCAAATTCACTTGATATGCTTCAGATATCTACGTTGTACAGTCTCAAAACTGTAAATCCGTGTATTCCCTCCAAAGTCTAAAGAGAGTATTTCTGCAAATTTATACTAATGCAAAGAAAGAAGATATTAATAGGGATTATCTAGAATTTTATAATCAATAATCCTTCTTAAACACTTCATCTGGCGGGTGGGTTAGTGCACCTTGAGATCGGCATGGGCCATTAATGGAAGAAATAAGTTTATGCTAATGTAAAAAAGAGAGTATTAATAGAACAGACAGGTTTATGCTAATGTAAGAGCCGTACTAAGTATGCTTAATAATTATTAATGCATAAATGTATATCAGATAGAGTTGTATATATTGTGAAGGTTGCTTTTCGAATGATGAGTCAGTTTGTTGATTCTGATTTCGATCTCAAGAACGGTAGAGTGATGCACTAGACAGAGTGATCACACAGATGATGAAATGATGTTTGAAAACATTTAAAATGTGGATTGTGGGAAAGGGAAAGAGGATTGTGTTTCATGGTAGACTTATGAATTAAGTAATCTTGCAAACTTACAAATAAAAATATTTTTTGTTTAATACAGTTTTTCCTAGGTCAGTGGGTAATCATTTGATTTTACAAAATGTATACTGAAAGCCTGCTTTCAATTTTTATTTATTTATTAACAATACTGGGAAATGATTGCTGAAAATAACTTAGTATTCACACTGAAAATGTCCACCGATGTTGATCATTGCATGGTAGTTAATGCTTTAAAGCTATGTATATAACTTACAATATTGTCTCTAGATATATAAAATACTCATCTGTTACCATGGAAACTACACAGATATCATTTGAAACGCAGGAGAGTCTTGTGTGAAAGGCAGTTATGTTGGGATACAGCAAAAATGGTCACTGTAAGAATGTGGTTGCTTAGTATAGGTGTATTCAGCTTAAAAGTGATTGTTTAGCATTTAGAAAAACCTACTGCCTCAAAGAAAGTGACTGGTTTAGTCAGGTGAATGTTTACACAGGGACAGCTGTACTTGGGAGTGTATGTAGAAGTGACAGAGATGTGATTGGCGTGCAGTGTTGTTAGGATAAAGTCCTTGTTATTCTAAAAAGATTCATGTGATTGAGATATGGTCACCGAATTGTAATCACTAAAAGCTCTCTCTCTTTGAGAGCCATGGGTTTTTAAACTTTGCTTACAACCTGACTACATGAGAAAGCATTTTTTTACGGAAGATGTGAGTGTAGGGTCTGGTCATTCCCAGGAAGACGTGGAGATAAATTGAATAATTGAAATACTTCTGAAAAGGGTGTTTAACAACAAGAAAAGCAGATTTGGCCACATAGGTCTTATCCTTCACATAGATTTTAAATTACAATAGCAATTTTCGCGCACCACCTAACATGTTTGGATAATGACTGCAGATTAAGTTAAGACTGTTAATTGGAGGGATCAAATAGCAATGATTTATAACTTTATGTATGATGTAAAACATTTTTTGCAATTTCCAGTACTTTATTCACGTTTTGCTTACCGAATGTTCGATCGAGTTACCGGTTACTTGCTGCTATCCCTAATTATAATGCTTACCAGTGACTCCAAACACTTGCGAAATTCATTATTTCCTATATCTTGCCTTTGCTTTATTAATGATTATGACTTGTACATTATCATATTCTTTTCTCATAACACATTAAACTCCGCTTGAGCATCAAATGTTACAAGTTATCATAGAATTATCTGTTAAATGTTAGAGGATTATCATTTAATGTATTGAGTGTATGTTACAGTTATCATAATATTAGCATGAAATATCCCATCTTGGTACAAGACCCATAGTAAGTAGAATTAAACAGATGTATCGTCT
This sequence comes from Saxidomus purpurata, assembly GCA_022818135.1. Taxonomy (NCBI): domain Eukaryota; kingdom Metazoa; phylum Mollusca; class Bivalvia; order Venerida; family Veneridae; genus Saxidomus; species Saxidomus purpurata. The sequence continues at coordinate 24,262,262 of JAFMSR010000012.1, forward strand.
TAGTTACACCAGACTTATGGTATTGAAGACTAACTGAGAGTAACGAGGAAAGATTTTTATTACTCAAACGAGGGCTTATGCAATGAATCAATTTTCATCATTATTGACTAATATGGAGAATAGGGTGGGTTTATATAGAGAAAAATAATTTGTGCACTAGCTATAGAACTCGTCTTATAATTTGTGAACAAAATGAATAATTATGATATATTTGATGTCCTAATCTACTTGGAATCTTCTTGGAATTAGTTCAGTATTTCTCTAGTTTATTTACCATACATATAAATGATCATGATCTACAGTGTTCACTACTGTCATTAAGTTTCAATTTAAACATCCCTTTAAACAAAAAGTGGTACTGTCCAAATTTGAAAGATGGGCAAGTCCATTTTATAAATTCAGTGGGATAAAGGTCAAACCAGGTTTAAGGTACTTTCAGTACTTTGATTTGTACTGCAAAGGTATATTGCTGTTAGTTAATGAGGTACTGTTCCAAGATGGCAGGATGCAGATATAAACATATTACTTGTCTGTTTAGAAATTAATGAGTATGTAAGTTAAGAGAGTATGAAATAAAGACTTTGGTATCTATATGATATGTGCTGTTGTCAAAATTTGTTTGTGAAATAAAGGTGTTTCTATTTCCTGTAAGAAATGCATACAGAATGTTTATATGTTTAGATAGTAAATTTGCATATTTCACAGACATATATATGCACTACTGTGCACTGCAGTTTATTTAGTATCTCGGCAGACGGAAGTTACTCCTCTGTGGAGGATCTTTCTGCTGTTCACAATTTACATTTTTAACAAGATCAGATTTTATATCAAGACATGAAGTAGACATAATTATATAGACAACATATTAAGCTCTGATGAGCTTTTATGAGCGTCTATATGGACATTTTCCATGTTTTCAGCCATAATCAAACCATAATTGTGTAAGAAAGCAATAAAGTGAAGTACCTTACTCATAATTGCCTCTCTTCTTACAGATGGAAGATTCTGTTACAAAGGCAGACTATATTAACTTAATTTGCTGTATTTCTTGACATTTAGATAAATGTCTATGTGCAAATGGTATATAAGAACAATTACCTTCTGCTTGATTGGTGTTGGTGCATATAAGGCTATTCATGCCCTCATGTATTTTCTTTTACAAAATATTTTCACATACTAAATCAAACTTTCAGATGCAACACTAAGTTGAGAACTCAAATAAATTTTGACAACATGCTTATAGAAAGTGACACGCAGCCCAAGTAACAGCTATGTATGTTTCGCTTTTTGTGTTTATACCGGTATATATCTATGTCTCAAAAGAAATTAATATAGTATCTAGGACTGAAAATATTTGATATTTTTCTGTATTTATAACTCTTAATAACATCTGCATATTCCTGACCCATAGGAATGATCATTGTAAATAAATACACAAAAAAATCTTCATAGTTCGTTTATTACCATGATACTTTCCTGAACCCTACCCTGCTGGCGGCAAGGTTCTGCCTATATGACCCGTGTAGATAGATCATGGTCAGTCTGTACATCCATGCAGTCTGATCACGTTGATCATGTTCTACACAGTTGACAATTCAGTCGATTTAATTTCAGTGAGCATCGCTTTGTATCTAATACTAGTACTGCAGAAATGGGTGTTTAGCTTGGTTAATTGTAATTTGGTGTAAGCAATTGTACTCGTCCTGGTGTTGGCATTGGGCACACCTTGGTTAAAAATTCACATTATAATTGACTAAGGAACGGTATCTCAGTAAACAACACATTACTGGATTGAAACTTCGCTAAAGTCTTTGGGAGTGCAAGACCATCATGTCAGATAACTCTTCATGGAATTGAATTCAAGTTGCAGCCCTGTTTGACTTGGAAATGTTTGATTCAATTTTTGCCATCAAGCTACTGTCATATCTATGTCTCAATCAATTTTTGCGGTCAAGCTACTGTCATATCTATGTCTCGGACTGTTACTGAAACTATTTGAAATGCTATGAGATACCAAACAAAAACAAACTTACAGCATTAAAGGAAATTAGAGAAAGTTAAAGAGAAACTTACTAACACTAGATGCCACTCTTAATATCCAATCTTCATGAAGATTTGTCACAATACTTGTACCAAAGAGTTTTAGATAAAGATAGGAGTCACTTGGTTTGGGTTAGGTTACTAGATCAAATCAAATTAAAACCTTGTTAAAATGAGTGTCTTGATGATTTCTAGGTCAAGATTGAATGCGGATCACCTGGGATTAAAAATTAAGTCACCAGGCCAATTAAAAAAAAACAAAAAACTTTTTGATACTCTAGAAGTTGTATTTTATAGCCAATCATCATGTAAATTGGTCAAAAAGTTTGTCTAAAGAATTGTGAAGGTCAAACAGAATGTGTTTGTGATACATTGTTATAATTTAAGGTTGAAGTTTTGTCACATTGGGTTATAAAAAGGTCATATACTCGGGTGAGCGATATAGGGCCATCTTTGCCCTGTTGTTTTTCAGGTTAAATCTGATGTTGACAACAGGAATCAAACATTCGGTAAGATCATGCAGTGTTTTTACAAATGCCTGCTTGTTCTGTAACGACTATGAATTCAATATTTTGACACAAATGAAAATTATTTCTCTAGAAGACCATAGTTCAACATTGGCATAGAAGTATACTGTGTTATAACAACTCGTAGCTTTTGAACTTTTGAAAATAAATGGATCCTCAGTGAAGCCAAACTTTTCAATTCTTTTCCGCTTAATATCTTTACATCTGTATCACCCACAATCTTCAAACTTCATACGATGATTGGTCTTACTATGTAGATGATCCCTATTGATTTTGTGTCAAAGGTCAAGGTCACAGTGGCCTGTGTTAGTGTTTCCTTTATAAAACTCCACAGGTCACACATTTTATCGGACTTTCATGAAATTTGCTCAGTCGGTTGCATGTCACGTGTAATTTTTTTGGGGTCAAGGTCAAGATGAGAATGACCCGAACTTTGAAAATCATAATTATCCACTCAATATTTTCAGATCTGACCACCCTTTCGAGCAACTAATGGCACTGTCCAAATTGAAGGACAGACCAGTCCATTTTAGGAACATAGAGGAGCAAGGGTCACTTGCCATCAGTTCAGACAATTGCTATGCAGATTTTTCCACTTTGCCAACAATTGTTGTGCCTCTGTGGTCATGTGGTTAAGATCACTGACCTGTTACCACTAACCATCTTACTGATTTAGGGTAACAGGTTTAAGCTCTACTGCTGACCTGATAGTTTTCACTTTCTTATTCAAGATGGAACCCCAGTTCTGGTCCTTGGATGATTCGATTAACTGCCTGTCTGTGAATAACGGAAATACTTTTGAAAAGAGCTGAAAAATGAAAACCATTGTAAACTGGCAGTTTATATTTCTACTTGCTATGAAGGTAGATTACATTTAGGGGATTTAGACATTGTAACCAGAGGTAGACCATGACGAGTTGCATGATCACAGTCTACATGTTTCTGAATAGTTAAACGGCTGGGCAAGTCTTTTTAAGACATTTGGCATCATAGGAATCTTGGCAATTTGACTTGTGGCTTCCCTGGACTATAAACTGTAATGACGAGTATGGCATGATAATGGTTTAAATCAAATGCAACAAAAATGTAGTCACTTTTTATTTCTCAGCAATTGTTTTTCTGACAAAACATGCACTTAATAACAAACCATAAAACACAGCAGATATACATGCATTTAATCAAGGGCTTGCTGTCAAACTATTGTACTTATTGTATTGACTGATGTGGTTACCACAGTTTTCCACCAAGTCCATGAAATGTTTGGTCCTAATAGTTAAAACCTGATCTACATTGCACCAGAGTATGTCATATGAATCACAATAACACAATAAAAGAGATAAAGTCTATAAAAATGAGATAAAAATGGAATGTAAATGATATAAATTCATATGAAAAACACAATTTTATATCGTCTCTTTTCTTCAAAAATCTTTAACTTGGTTTTTATTGCAAAAATATTCATACGAGCATTGGCAAGATCATAAGGGTAAATTTTCTGGTAAAAATACCACCTGAAGTGACCAGTGAATAAACACGTGTGAGAACCTTGTATGTCCAAAACAACTGAGACACACAGTATTCTCAATGAATCATTTTCAATTTTCAGTTAAAGGCATAGCTATCATTTTCATTTTTGTATGTAAAATGGTTGTCTTGAAAAGTTACTAAAACTTTAGTCACACTGATTTTGAACAAAAGTGACGATATTAAAAAAACAGCAATACTTTCCTGATTAACACTGACAGCTATCTTAAGACACTAACTTTTTTCAGCCTTTTCAGCGACCTATATTATGCAGTCCATTGAGCAATTATATTGCATAGTATGCAATGTCTAACACATTCTTTCGTCCTTCAAGTAGGAAGTAGAAACTGAGTGAAGAAAACTCTGAAAAAATCTTTGGCATTGCATGGTAATTGATAATGCTGTTTCACCCTTTAAATCAATTCACAGTGGCCATTTGGCCAAACTACCAATAATAAAATAGATTATCCAGACTTTGACCAATACCTGAACTAATAATGGCAAAACTGGCCAATGACTGAACTAATTCAGATAGAACTCGCCAAATGCTTAACTAACTTGGCCAGAGTTGGACAATGATTTGTCTATTCTTGTTACAATTGGCTAATAACATGGCATATTTAGCTAAATTGGCAAATGACTGAACTAAATTGGCCTGGGTTGACCAGTAATAAAAGAACTGAAGTTGACTTTAGTCAACAGAAGAACTAATTTAGCCAAACTTGGCCAATTATCGAGCAAATCTTGCCAGACTTGGCCAAAAGTCAGAGTAATTTTGCAGACTTGGCCAAATGTAGGAGTAATTTTGCAGACTTGGCCAATAATTTGACTAATCTTGCCAGACCTGGCCAGTAACTGAACTGATTTCACCAGACCTGATATATTACTGCTCTTGGTTAATTACTGAACTGATTTAGCTAAACTATGCCACAGCTGAGTATGGTTATAGTATAAATTTTGATGGTATAAACATTGTATTATCTATTTGGATGAGGCTACATATTCTTGTGTAATACTGACTTTATAGCTAAAGACAGACAATAATATGACACAAATATTCAGATCTTTCAAACCACATTATTTGTGATCCCAGATTTCAACTGAAAGCATCATTTTTAAATGAAGCTTAGAAGAATACCATAATTTGAATTGCTTACAAGCTTTCTCCATTATCAAGTTCGTACGAAAAGTACCGAAAACGTGTGTGTGAAGCAACTCAATCCAGTGAAGTTACTATAACACATATCACATTGAACTCAGGTAGTTATGTAATGCATGATATTTAGGCCACATATCACAGTTTTTCACATCAAAGTGTTTGACCAATCATAAGCCAGGAAAATTCTACGCAGCAGAACAATACTACCCATATAAGGTGTTTTCGTCTTCAAAGCTTAAGCTATGTATCACTTCATTACAAATTCCTGATGATTCTAACAGTTTTTCAAACTTTATATCTGCCAGTTTGTAATATAAATATAGTACTGTGAGGCAAGATTTCCATTTCAAACAATCAGTTCTCCCAGGGATGCCAGCTGGTCCATGTCAAGTGTTACAAGAAAAACCCATCTGCATTTGAAAGTACATGAAAACCTGTAATAGACAAAGGTAATACACATATGACAACATAATCCATGGAAACATTCAAAGACGTTTTCTAACTATTTTGTAATTATGATGTCATATGTAACATCATATGTTGATACAACAAAGTTTTTAAGGCTGATAATTATTGTACTAGAAAGAAATTAGATAAGAAAATGAAGATGCTAAACATTTTAGCATGTCATATACTGTACAAATAAAGTGTATACTAGTACAGTACTGCGTATAAAAACTTTATAAATGATGAAAGTTTACAGAATAAACATTTTCATTTTAGCTCATTCACTGCCTGAAAGTTTTAGAAGAGTGAAAATAAATAAAAACTGTTACAAATGTACTGATTTCAGTGATGATGATGATGGTGATGATGATGATGATGATGATGATGATGATGAAGAAGAAAATAATCATATAAAAAATATTGTAACAATTAATTATTTATAATAATAACAACAACAATAATAATAACGATAATAATAAAGTAGTATATTTGCAAGGAACACGCAATGTGCTACACAGACCTTTATTTCTTTGTCCTCAGAACCAGAAAAGAGGAAGTCCCCATGAACAAGCAACGTGTTCACACTCCCCTCATGCCTGTCTAATCTCTGAATTGGTAGCAGATTCTCTAAATTCCAGATCTGTAAGCAATTATGACTATTTAAAATATATTTTTTTCCAAAATTAAGACTTATGATCGTACATACAGATTTCAATAAAATATTTGAAAAGTAAATTATATTCTCCTATGGAAGAAAGAAATAAGAATTTAAAATACTGCTCCTAAGTTACTTTTAATCAGAGTAGTTTTGAATCAAATTTAGATCTACTACCGAATGAAACTAGACCATGGTTCCGTTCCAGTAATTCCGGAAGTCAAACTGGTTTTAACCGTAATTTCAAAATAAATGTGTTCTGTAAATTGGGTAATATATGCGATGATACAATTTTCGCTATTTTTGTGAATTTCCCACTTCACTCATTTAAAAATCTCACAAAAGATTCATTTCACATAGATTTACTATTATGAGAATTCTCCTTGCGTGAATTCAAAATTCAGGAATAAGTCTGTCTGCTCATAAATCGCGAAATTTTCATCACGCGGAAATAACCCAATTTACAGTATGTGGTACATCAGTATTGGCTGCAAAAGGCAGGAGGCTGGTTCACTGGAGTGACCTCTAACACATGTTCAACTGTATTACAAACACATTTAAAACATGCGAAACAGTAAGTACAATGTACAAAGAAAGCATGTAACCAAAAGTACCGGTAATTAAATATTCGAAAAGAATACATTTCATCTTGAAAATCAAGAAAAACTGGCATCTATTCTTACACCTTTATTCTGGATATAAATAACATTGACTCAACAGTTGCGATTGGGCCTCAATACCCTAGATGTTAGGTGTTAGTTTGAATCCCCAGCTGAAGCACAGGGTATGTCCTTGAGCAAAGACACGATATACATGTAAACATAAATAGGTAACAGTGGCTTCTCTCAAGCAAGAGTGATGTTCAGGAGTCATTCAATTAGCTCTATAGCTGTTCTAATACAAATTGTATAAAGTAATTGCCATCACCTGAATGGTTTTATCTACAGAAGCTGTGAACAGAAACCTTCCGGATATAGAGACGACTGCACTATGTATAACCCCAATATGACCCATCAGTTCCTGAACATGCTGGTAGGATTTCACGTCATACAAATGAAGGTTCTTATTGTAAGTCCCTACAAAAAGACAAAACAGTGTCATTGTTTTGATAAAGACCCAAGAGAGTCAAAAAGGCGACAAGTTAACCATCTGAGAACATCCCGTCACCTCAAAACTGATTAAATGACCAAGTTTTACCATATCAGAATAAAGATCAACTTCAAACTGTATTAAACCATTACCCCACTAAATTTCTAAAATGGACTTGTCCTTTCAATTTGGAAAGGTCCATTAGTTCATCAAAGGGGTGCCTCACTGATGATTTACTGACTGAACAGGAAACAGGGCAGATCATCATCTACACAGGTTTTCTTTTATCTATTTTAGCTATTTTTTTTCTACTTTTAATTTTGTTTAATTTTAACACTGTTTTCAACAAAAATATGGTACAATGTACATTATGAATTTTGAGCAAAATCTTATGTACCTCTGAGTGACCAGAAAAAATGACTAATGGCGAATCTATGTCCCTTGACCCTGTAAGAAACCTGTTTGATATAAATGACCTTGACTTTCTGTTTCTCTTGGTTTAATGCTTTATTCATTTCAATCTTAAAATGCTTTGGAGTTCCCTTTTGTAACATTAGCTCAGTAACTATATCCTGACAAAATTCTTAATTTGCACTCATATGCAAGGCCGGATTAACTTGATTTTCAACTTTCACAAACTAAAATTTAAATGCCTATTCATTTTAATCAAACTAGCCAAAAATTCAACAAATTTTGAAAATGAACAAATGAAACTCATATTCCTTGATTAGATGACAGAAAGGTCAATCACTTTTTGAACATTTTTTGATGTGGAATTAAGACTTTTTGGTACATGCTTTCTTTGTTTGTTTCTTGTGTCAACACAAGGTCACCTTGATTGTTCCATCTGATGAACTCGAGAAGCAGAATCCTTCACATTTTGAAACATCAATACTTGTAATGACCCCTATGTGACCTTTGAGAGCATTCAGGTACTCATAAGATGATACATTGTAAAGATGTATGTTTCTGTTATAGGTACCTGTTAATCAAAGAAAAATTATAGAAACTCTGACAGTTTTAAAGTTTGGCAGGGTCTGAGATCACTCATTTCAACGAAAATTTACCTTTTACCTGACTGGTGGCAACTGATTGTGCTTCTGCAACCAGTGTAGATCATGATCAAAGCTGTTTGCTACTTAGTCGGTAAATTTTAAGTGGGCACCTGCTTGAACAATAAATGGTACTGTCTATCTTGAAAGTCCATTTTATACTTTAGCTGTTGGTAAATGATTATTACTGAAGGGAAATCATTGAAGAATAGATAAAAGAAATCGGCCATCCAAGAAATAATATCCATTCAAGTATTGTAAAAATTAAATGGTTTATCTTTTATTATGTCATGTTGCACAAATGACATCATTTTTGACATCATAATGTCATATTGTCAGCCTGTGCCAAAATGTAGTTTACAGCAGAATTTACAATGCCTGATTTCCTTTTTTGATGGCCTTGCAAACATGCCAAACCAAGTCAGAATCAAAATTTGATCTCCTCTCTCCTGGGGTATACATGTAGACAGTTGGCTATTAAAGTTCTGTAAATAAAGAAATCTCACCTGCTATTATATATTTGGATGTTATGACAAGAGAGTATATGGATCCAAACTGATGGTCAACTTTTCCTTTCAAACTAAATGGTTCTGTTACACTCCAGATATCTATAGTGTTGTGTGACCCACTGTATAATTTGTCCTGTAAAATATTTAATCACTGTTAATAGATGTATCTTACAAAAGTATCAATGTCGATTTGAGGACTCTAAATAAGTTTAAACCTATTTATTAACATGCAGTTAATCTTTGTCAAACAGCTCTAGTTTTTTTCTCCACTTTTGAAGCTAAACCCTTGGAATGAGGAACTTAAACTAATCTCCGAGATCATAGCTTTAAAACATATTTCTTTCACATCTCTTTCTACTTCCCTGCAGTACTTTCACTGCTTTAATTTTTCACTGTCTTAAAAATACCTTCATTTATGCCATGAATTTTCCCTTACCATACCATACCTCTCAGGATTCAAGGCAAGTCTCTAACCCAGTGGCTATACATACCCTCTCTCAGGATTCAAGGCAAGTCTCTAACCCAGTGGCTATACATACCCTCTCTCAGGATTCAAGGCAAGTGCCCTAACCCAGTGGCTTCACAACCCCTCTAAGCATTCAAGGCAGGTGCACGTAACCAAGAGACAATATTTACCATCTTAGGATTCAAGGCAAGTGTCCAAACCCAGTACACTTAACCGATTTAGAAACGCAAAGATTTTCCCTGTTGAACATTTATATTTGAATGACGCTATTGTTTTTATTTCTATTTAAGTCATTTTTTTTGCGATGAATTATTGAAACTTTTACAAGAATTCAATTTTATATTGTTTTTGTTGTGTATGAAATTTGAATAAATTTGAAACACGATAACACTGTTAAAATAAATATTTTGCCAGTTTTGCGTTTGTAAACCGGTTGAGTGTACATACCCTCTCATGATTCAAGGCAGCTGCCCTTAACTAAGACAAGTGTTCTAACCTAATGACAATACATACCCTCTCAGGATTCAAGGCAAGTGCTCTAACCCAGTGATGAAGACCAGGTATTGTGTGCTTCTGTATCAAAGATTTTGCTTCCCATACCTGTAAACACATTTTCTCTGAATTTACTTTCAATATAATGATTTTTTTTCTCAGCTAAGTTAATTAACTTGTTAAAAAAATCTCTCGTTATATCTATATCAACTTTTATAAATTGTATTTTAGATACACAACATAATTACCGTCTTACAATACATGTTTGAAACCTCTTTTTGTTATGCATAAACAACAGGAATAAGTATTTATTCGCACATATTTTATCAATAAATTTATATGATGGCGCTCGTTTGATGTGTCTGATAAAGGTGTGTCAAAAACATGCAATTAAGTGCATCTAGACCAAGATTTAAAGGTAAAACAGGTTTCAATATGGTCAGTCCCTAATTACATGAAAAATATAGGGAAAAACAACAGAGCAGGAAAGTGTGTTGTTACGTCACAAATGTAACGATCAAGTGTTGTAATGGGCAAGTTGCACTGTATGTATAAACCTTGAATAAACATATGTACATACTTTGAATATATAGATGTACATATCTTGAACACATGTATGTACATACCTTGATTAATGAGAATGATGAGGTAAACAAAAAATCTCCTATCACAGCCATAGCACATATAATGTTGTCATGAGCATTCTGAAATAACAAGCACATGCTTATAGGCAGTGAAAGAAGAAAACCAGTTATAGTCACAAAATAAAATCAGAAAAGTAACCACTAAACACTGTTAAACACAGCACCTGCCAACAACCAGACTTATTAGCTGAAGAACAAATCTTCCAACTATTTGAGAAAAGGTAACGACATACCCTCTTCAGATACACCCCACTGTACACAGTATTCAAAAATGGACAACACATCCGTATGTAATAATTGAAACATGCCCTTTGATTAATTTGCATCTAATATGAAGTATAAATTTACTTAATGAATTTAAGCCAAGATATTGGCATTTAAAGTCACGGATATAAACAGTAAACAGACAGGGTGTCATGATTCATGGAATGCCATGTGAAGTTTTTTAGTAAGTTTTACGTCTGCTGTTGTATTAAATGCTAGATATTTATTTTGAGTAAAGAAAATCAATGAGGACCTCTGCGCCCCCGTATTTTGGATCGAAATGTTAGTCTCAGATTTTTAACAAAAAGAAAATCATTAACAAACATTGAATTTCCCCACCACCCTCCTTCCTGTGAACGCATTTCAACATATCAGGATAAAATCCTGCCTCTCTTCCACCTGCCTCCTTTCTTGTTTCATCGTACATTGTTAGCCAATGAAATACTTACCTCAAGACATTTAACAACGTTATAATCATCTAAGCTCCAGCAGTATATTGCATTGTCATGTCCTCCAGTATACAGAAAGTTCCCACCTATACACATACATTGTATCTGAAACAAATATTCAGATTACAAGACATACACTTTTCTACTCTGTATCCAAAGTATTTACAGTACACTTTTCTGCATTGTATCCCAGTATTTAATGTACACTTTTCCAATTGTACACTTTCCTCATTATCCCAGTATTTAAAGACACTTTTCTGCACGTATCCCAGTATTTAATGTACACTTTTCTACACTTTACCCTAAGTTAAAAGTAAACATGTATAAAAAGATGCATGAACAAAATATCATTTTTATCACAAAAAGTGATATTTAATTTGAATCCACTGTACTTACAAACAAAAAAGACATGTAAGCAAAATATCACAAGAACATAAACAGAGGCTAGACAGCACACCTCATGTGGGTGCTGAAAACAAAACTTGATCAGCAAAAGCAAAACAAAATTCGCGATTCTTTAAGTATAAACTAGAAAAGTTGAATCATAAAAAAGGTCAAAACTACACATAATATTTTGGAAATAATTGTTTGATACAAAATGTACCATTGAACACTATTGTTAAGTTGATATAACTACTATAAGTGGTTACTGAAGATGGCATGATAGACCTTGCATGCAAAACTAACTAAATTTTCAAAAGTCAAACAAGGGCCATAATGCACTAAATTTATACAATAGTTATCTAACTAACGTGGACACCCTAAAGACATAATTGAAGTTTCAAGTCAATATCATAAGTGGTTACTGAGATATGGCATGATAGCACCTAGCAGGCAAAACTTAACCAAATTTTCAAAGTCAAACAAGGACCATAATGTACAAATTATACAAGAGTACCTTAATGACTGGGACACCCAAATACATTAACGAAGTTTCAAGACGTTATCATAAGGGTTACTGAGATATGTGCATGATAGCACCTAGCAGGCAAAACTTAACCAAATTACAAAAGTCAAACAAGGGCCATAATTGTACTAAATTTGTACAAGAGTATCTGACTTGACTGTGTGACACCCCTTAAGACATTAACGAAGTTTCAAGTCAATACATGTATCATAAGTGGTTACTGAGATATGTGCACGATACATGTAGTACCTAGCAGGCAAAACTTTAACCAAAGCTGCAATGCCGACCCCGACGCACAAGTGACTGTAATAGCTCTCCATATTCTCCAAATAGTCGAGCTAAAAATTACCTTTAAACAAAACTGCTTAATTTCACACACACAAAATAACTCTAACAAAGCAAAATAGCTTAAATACTCTAACCCACTTTCACAAGCATTGTGAGTTGGCTGCTATGCAAGACCTAATCATGTGCCAGACATAACTTCGGTATACTGCCTTCCTATCTAATACTTACAGGCTTTGTATGTCCTTGTATAGTTTTGATGCATCCCCGCTGTAGATTTTCTAGGTCCCAGACCTTAATACAGCGATCTGACCCAGCAGTAAAAAGTTTCTTGTTTCTGGATGCCATACACCAAACCACATCCTGATGTCCTCTGAATGTGGCCTGGACCTGATCCACCTCAGTCATGCAGATCATGATTAGCATGCACATTATCGCAGTCTCATCATGATTTCCAATCTGTACATTTTCACAGAGCACCCCTTTGAAAAATTAATTGTATTGTCAGAATTTAAGATGGAAAAGAAACCCATGTTAGAAAATTTAGTGAGGTGAGGCTTAAGACATTATGTCAGGAACAGCATTTCATTTACCTAAATATCTAGTTCCAATACATTCAAACTGGAATGACATGTTTAGTTTATGCAAATTTATTTTAGTTTGATTATGAAGAAAGCCTGTAGCTTATTGAATCACTCTTGAACACACATTTTAGATGTCATGAAACTTGCACGGGAGAGGCAGGGAGTGTTTCATTTGCTGCTATCCATTTACAGCTTGACTGAGACATGTGTGACAGCACCCCTAACTTTCAACACATTTTACCTTACCTCAGACTTCCTTAACATTTAAACCAGAATGGCATATTTCGATTACCTTACCTCAAAGTTCCTATGCATTTAAACTGGAAAGGCATGTTCCATCTCTCAAATCTTGAGGTTGATGGTGGACTCCCTGACAGAGACTTCCTGATGGAACCTATAAATAACCACAGCTATTACATGTAGCCTTAAGTTCTAAATAACTACATGTATAACTAAAAACGATAAGTACTGTTACTTTGACTGACCAAACTGCCAGTCTAAAAATAGCCATGTATGTATGTTCATTTAACAGCTTTTAAAAATAGAGCCCATTGAAGTAGTGTTTGTAACCACTTGCATTTGTTTGATGAAGGTAAAAATATGTTATTTATGGACACTGCTTTTTTTGACATTGGCTATCAGTCAATTCCTTACAGAGCTTCAAATTTAAATAAACTGCTTCTATTGTTAAAAATAGAAAAAATGATACTATGGCACAGTTTTATGGGCTTTGTAAGTCGTGTATACATGTATACACATTCATGAAATCCATAAAAATTAGTGTAATATGAACATAAATGGCATCAAAACACAAGTAACAAGGTATAAACTATTTTCTTTCAGCTCAAAAGATTTTAGTCGTAGACAAACAAGTTAATTTTGAACACAGGTGAAGAAAATTGACAAAACATTATAGAATGCACAAACGGTTGGTTTATGAATATGTTATGTATATGTCATCTTGATATGTATTTTTTTAAATTATGATAATTATATTGTACATTCATATTACAGGAAGAAGATGCAGGCTTCCCATTCTAAATAAAAGCAAGAAAATAAGCAGATATCTCTACACTGCATTCAACAGACAAAAGTCTTACATAAATTACAGATGGAGTTTTAACTTATCTATTGTATATTGATTGTACTCCTATGGTCTTGTAACTGAAATCAAATACTCTCAATAACAGCTTCCTGAGTTTCTCACCAGTACTTGGGCCAAAAGGAAGAATTGTGTAGGTCCCAGACAGGATTCAAACCCACAACCTCTGGGTTTCGGGGTACCAAAGTTATACCCCTACATTATGGCACCTCCCTGGTCACCACGGTGCCTCACAGGCATTTCTGATTGTAGATAATGATTAGCATTAACATACATTCAATATGATCACAGTCTGCAGTGTTCCATATTCAATAGATACATGTATATACCTATAAATCACTCTATAAACAAGAAATGGTACTGTCCGAAATGAAAGACGGGCAAGTCTGTTGTAGAGATTTAGATGGGTAATATGTAAATACTGCATTCTTTGACACTTACTTGTAGTCTGTTGATACGATGCTACATAGAAGAAAAGTTATCTAACTTAACCAAATGCATCTGTCATTAAGAAATTATCAGCATGAAATATTCTCTGAAGTAACATAATTGTACAACAGAGATTATGATGCTAATGTCTTTTTTGGTGTAAGGAATACAATATGTCAACAAATAAATATATACATATAATATTGCTAAGTCCATTTTTACATATATACAAGCCTAGTTACTAATTATATGCATTTGTACAAGTTTCTAGCCAATCAAACTATTCTAACGATATGCTATTGTACAGAATACAGACAAATTTTGTCGGCTTGATTTGATTTGAAGCAAATTTTATAAAGGTCCATCCATGAGAGCATTTATAATAGCTTGTATTCGTGGATGAGACCTCGGCATGTCTCCTACCATGCCTAAACCTAGCAAAATGTGATTTGTCTGTGTCCAAATAAAGAGAGATTTACCTGACTGCAATTTTCAGTCAGTTTTAGCCAAAGATTGAATTTGATTGGATGACAAAAAGTAGGTCAATCGCAGTGACCAATGATATCTGTGAGTGCGATTGACCTAGTTTGTATGTCTGGATCATGGTAAATTTTGTCCGCTTAACCATTGCAGTAATAAATAACTTCTGTAATTAGCAAATCAGTTCAATTTTGTCCCAATCAATTTTCATGTTTTGTCCATGTAAGACATATTTGCTGATACATAATTTAATGTCTTTACACAAACAAAATGAAACTGCATGTGAAAATTTTATTTGTGAGGATCAGAAAAACTTATTCACGTATTAAAATATTGTACAAACTGGCTTTCCAAGAATATTGTGAAAATACGTTGTACATAAAAATGTGTTGGTTTACAGTTTGCCATTTCCAAAGGCTTTTACTCACTGTGATCACTCCTGTGCCAGTAAACTCATGATCTCTACATCTATGTCAGTAGACCCATCCATACATGTAACCTTTCTGCACTCTAAACAATTAATAGTACTTACTCTGTGATGATGACCTTGACCTAGGTTCACTTGTGTTACCGGGGGAACCGAATGACCGTCTGTTTCTAACTGACATCAACTGTTCCATGGTTGATACAAGACCATCATACTTCTGTTGCATATCTTTCATTGTTCTGTAAACAAACATTGTAACAGCTCATATCAACAAGTAACTCTATTCTCTTAGGAAATAGCTACTTAGGGAATAGCTACATAGGAAATAGCTATTTAGGGAAAAGCTACATAAAAGTCTATAACCTGCTATTTGAGTCAGGTGTGGACAGTAAGTGATATCGCAGATATACAAGTTCATAGTAAATTGTCAAAAATACTGAACAGTGTTGTACTACAAAACATATTCAAAATACTGAACACAATGAAACACTGAACACTGCTGTAACACTAATAAAATACTGAACACTTGTTAAATACTCAGGGCACTATTAAAAGTAGTTATACAACTAATTTCACAACATAAAAACTTTGTTTTTGATGTTTTTTAAGAAATTTGATAAAGGTTTATGCATTACACAAGACATTCTCTAAGCTGGCCAGTTAAGGACGTGTTCACTTCTTCCAGCTGACCAACTCGCATATTCAGTGTGGTAATATGTTTCTGTAGGTCTTTGTTACTCTCCTCGAGCTGAAGAGTCTAAAAGGGAGATAAAAAAACCACATATTAAAAAGAAAATGATATAGTTTAGTGGCTTATTTTAATGATGTCAAGTTGGCATTTCGAGAAAATGCTAAAAATAGATAGGATGATACTAAAATTAGAATTCTTCTCAGAATTGTTCAAAATGTCAGTGCAAGTCTAAATATGCATACAAAACAAGATTACCTTAAGATTTCGGAAAACTGTCCTATACAAATCGTCACCTAATTACTTTAATACTAAAATGTTAAAACAAACCTTCTGGTCTGTACCAGCAGACCCAAGTTTCTGTAGACCTCTGTAGCCGCAGACTTTCTCATGTTCTGTAACTTCATCTTGCTGACCTTGGAACTCGCAGCCTAGTAGTTGTACAACACATACACGTAGAGTGGCCAAAGAAATTTTATATTCGTGACAGAAGTTTTAAAGTCTCATTAGCAATTTGGTCGTAAAATTATTTGTAGCTCTTGTATTACCAAGAAAGGTATCTTACCAGAGAAACTGACCATAATTTGTTCAAAAACATTCCTAACATTGCTTTTTAAATGTCAGGCTATAAATATAACAGAGTACTTTTTTCAATGATATTGCAAAAAATAAGAAGCACTGTCTGACAACATTTTTTCACGAAGAAGTGACAAAAACATGAAAGGAAGGTAATTGTCAACATTCTTTTAGAATTCAAATCATAAATATCATTACCTTTGTCTTCCTGAACACATGTCAAGTACACACAAACTTTCTCATGTTCGGGCAGTTCACATTTTCTAAGTGACGCTGTACAGTTCCTGTTTGAGCATGTGACTGGTATGAAATCACAATTATTCTCATGACTAGATCTTGAACCTATAAAACCATAATGTATGTTGTAATATATTAATACTTGTTTTCCAATGAAAAGTTTTAGGAAATTAGAATGAAATATTTTACAACTAAGCATTAAAAAGACATGGTTTAGTAGCTGATAAGCAACACTTCAAATATTATTTCACTTCTAACATAACCAAAAATCGCAGATGTAGAAAGAAAAGTAATGCAAATCTGTTTTGCATGTATTTACTTCATCAAGCAACACAATTCAATATAATTTTTGACATCATAATCATGGTATTTCACTGGTCTGCGAGTCAAAATGTTCTCTATTACAGAAATTACAATGCTTCAGTTTCTTCTTGTTTAACTCACAAAGGAAAGCCATGTTAGAACATGATAACAGTGCAACAGTTATCTCTGTAATCTACCGTATGTCTTTGGTGTAAAAGCAATCTTTACCTAGATGAATTTTCTCTTGACAGCCAGTAGGGTCAGGGACATAAGTATCTTCCTGCTTTATCAAACCATACTTGCAGTAAATAAGCAAATCATCTATCTGTCCGACTACTAGTCTGTGAAAAAAGCAATTCTTATCACTAATCAAGTAGTCTTATCATCTTCACTTTAAAACTGTAACCCGAATTTGGTATACAGTTGTCATAAATACAAAATAAAAGCATGATTAGCATGTGTCTTTTAATGATCTACTAAAGAATTTTATGCTTTGAAAAACAAACTGAAAGCTGGAGAAAACAACATGAATACTGAAAATGTAAATTATTTATATAAGCCTGTATAAGAATTTATTTGAATGGGTGGTAGTCGAGTGATAGTTCTAGCTTCCAAACAAATGGTCTTTTTGGCAGTTGACCATATTTAATGAGAAATAGGAATACTAGCATCAAAGACCTTGAGCTAGTTGAGTGATGTCTCTTCAACATGTGCCGGTCAGGGGTCTTGGCAGTTTCACCTCAGCATACCTGTGAACCATTTTTGATAGAAATGAGTGAGATTTGTCCTAAAAATGAGGGAGGTTGGTCATTTTTGAGGGAGACTTTAACGCGTGCATGTGCTTCAAGCTAATCAAGTCACAAATGGCTTTGAAAAGCTGCTTTCATCATAGTGTTTTAAATTTCTTTCAAAAATTTTTATAATAAAAAAATAAATATTAAAAAAATGATACTGAAAATGGGGAAATAAAATAATCTACAATATTAGCCTGATTCTAATTGTGAATAGAAAATAAAATAATTTAGAAAGATGCCAGGTAATAGTTAATAAAATCTTATTTTCAAGCCTTTTTTGTACCTGTCCGATCTTTACACCTGATAATTAATTTTTGGACTAGGATTTAACATTCTGCCTACTTAGCCATAATCCATTACGTAAGACCTGGGTACAGACACCTAACAATTATCCCCA
Organism: Saxidomus purpurata; assembly: GCA_022818135.1. Taxonomy (NCBI): domain Eukaryota; kingdom Metazoa; phylum Mollusca; class Bivalvia; order Venerida; family Veneridae; genus Saxidomus; species Saxidomus purpurata. The sequence goes on from JAFMSR010000012.1 coordinate 24,280,788, forward strand.
TTAATGTGCGTGAATACTGTAGATCAGCTGGTTACAAATTGGAAAAAAGAAAAAAATTTTACATTTTGGGTTAAGGTCAATTTTTCAAATTACTAATTTCGGTAACAATGGCAGGGGGGAGATTTTTTTCTGAATTCGGTAGTTACCGAAGAGTCTGGGGGTTCACAGGTATGCCTCAGGAGCCTGGAGTCTGATGGGACTATAAACAATACATGTAATAAAAAGAAAAGAATCAAAAGTATTTACTTGTTAAACAGGAAACATTTATGTAATTAAAAGTAATATGAATTGAATTCATTGCAAAAGAGGCAGCTATGTCACAATCTGTGTTAACTGTGTAACTCAGCGTATTTTGGTGTTCTCCTGTGGCTGGATTTATCATTAATGTTTAATGTCGTTTTTTGGCACCTTATTTTATTGTGTCACATACCTGTTCACGACCATCTGTTCAGAGTTGCACGGATTTCCATCCACTGGACATGATTCGATGTTTTGTGAACACTTCTTGCAGAATGTATGTCCGCATCCAATATTTATGACTGGATCAACGTACAATTTCTGACAGGATGGACATTTGAAATGCTGACTGGGTTCCTGGTAAAACACTACAGGTGTATCTTCAAGGTTTTGTGACATTTTGCAATTCCAATCATAGACCAATGACAATGTCACACTTGTAGCTAATTTGGCAAACTTTCATCGTTGGCAATGATGTTTTACTAAGGATCACCATGAATTTTTAAATTGATCTGGGGACTTTAATCTCTCCAAACAGATAATTTCAGAGATTATTTTTTTGCAACTTCCTTGTTTACGTCTACTCTTCAATTGGAGGTAGTAAACAACCCGAGTTACGTCCCTTGCCCGGTGAGTGATGCAACGTGAGTGAAAGCAATTTACTAATTTCTCTGAATATTTACATCTATTTGGGTTCATATCAGTGCAAAAACAGGAAAAAGGAAAGGTATGTTTATTGTCCACATAAGATAGGAGGGTAACTTTTTCTCTGATATCAAATAAATTTTGACAGATTGGTAGCAAAAGTGTGGTAGTATCCGGGTAATCAGCAGTCGGTTGTGTAAGTGTTTTCGTGCCCATTAACCATGGATGCATACATAAAAATATTTAATTAGGCCACAAGCTTGCAAAAGTCTTTTGCCTCCCAGTCATCTAGATTAAACTATCCATTAAATTTAGGGGTGTCAGTAGATTTGGCTGCGACTTTTGTAAAAAAATGATTGAGTGTGAGGGGTGCATAAATGTCGTCCATATATTTATCAAGTCTATCTTTAAGAACTGTCACCCATACTGTTATCATCTTAAAATATCCAGCAACTGCAATACAGTAATGCAATTGTATTAAAGGTCATGTTTCTGATCTATATATGCCATTTGTATATTGTTTTTGCAGACTGAAATATTTTCAGCAAATAATTAGAGGTGTTAAATTGCATCAGACTATCAATGCATTGTGATTGTCATTCAATGAAACTAAATGCAAGGTACTTTGAGTGCTATACAGTATGTTATATAAATAGATAGTTTGAATTGCCCTCTTCAGGCTTTGGACCACCTTTCACCAAATTGTGTGCTATTATCGCATAGATCTACTTATGTCAAGATCAGCACTTTAATAGTGAGCCAGGAAGTTTACTAAAGACTCTTGAATAAGTAAAGGAACACAGGAGTATGTGTACTAAAATTCCCAAAACATACCATAGGATTACATGTATAACTGAAATCAGTTATGATAACCTTTTTCTGTTTTCTTTTAATTGACCAGACGCCAGGTGTCAACCAAGTGACTTCATTACCTATCAAAATTCGACTTTACCTACGACAAATAAATGCACATGGAAAAGGTTTGAATGGATTCTTTTGTTATAAATAATCCGACATCAACAAAGGGGTGGGTTTATAGCACCATTGGTGTCTGTGAATTATATTTTTTATTTACTGTAAATTTAAAACAGTTAAGCCCTGACTTTATATAAATTATCACAGGACGGGGATCATCTAGGAGACTAGGGAGATATAGTTTCAAAATATTTTCAGACTTAGCATATGATCTTTTTATACCCTCTAGGGGAAGTATTACAAAATGGAAGGGTGCAGGTCATCAGGCTGACTGTGAGAAGTTAGGTTTGAACTATCTGCACAATAACTCAAGAGTTGTTTGGGGTAGGCTTTTCAAATGTGCTATTGATCATGGTCAGTACATGTATAAGACTCTTATAAATTTGGTCTGTAGGTCAAAGGTCAAGGTCACACAGAGTACTGGTTGAAAAATGTTTCTACTCAATAATTAGTGAAGGCTTTGGCCTAGGATCTGCAATCATGTTAGTCATACTGCTAGTAGATAGTAGATGAACCCTGTAGACATGAAGATCTGTAGATTAAAGGTCAAGGTCACAGGGACCTTTGGTTGAAAAACAGTTTCTGCTCAATCACTAAAGAATACTTTGGCCTAGGATCTTTTATACTCTTAATGCTGCTCATGGTCAGAAGATGACAGACCACTATTGATTTTGAGGTCAGTAGGTCAAAGGTCATATGGACCTTTAGTTAAAAAATGTGGAGCCTTCATGGTGCAGTAGTAGCGTGTTTGCCTCAATCCAAGTCTAAGAACTTTGAAAATCTTTTCACTCAATATCTTGAACTTTATGTCACCCACAGCCTTTAACTTTCATAGGATAATTGTCTTACTAAGTAGATGATCCTGTCTGTTTTTGGGGTCAATGGGTCAAAGGTCAAAGTGACAGTGACCTCTATTAGGTTTTTCTTAATAACACTCGACAGGTCACAACTTTCATGAAACTTGCTGAGAAGGTTGCATGCAAGCTGTAGATGATGCCTATAGTTTTAAGGGTCAGTGGGTCAAAGTACAAGGTCACACTGACCCTACCTTTAAAATCATTTCCACTCAATATTTTTAGATGTAATTATCCACAATAGTCTTGAAACTTCATACAATGTTTAGTTTTACTGAGTAGATGAGCCCTACTGTTTTTGGGGGTCAGTTGGTCAGGATCAAGGTCACAGTCAACTCTGTTGCCTTTTCTTTGATAAAATTCCAAAAGATATTAACAAAACTTACTCAGAACAGTCCAGTAGAGCCATACTAGCCCTTTTGGGCTTCTTGTTTCCTGTTTAATGTGGTCTTGCAATGGTCTAGGATTAGCTTAATCTGTCTGCTCACTAATCATGAAATCTTTGTCACACAACAATAACCCAATTTACAGTAGCTGAAAAGGGAGGTAACTCTAGGGGAAATAAAAAAAAGGATGGTTTTCATGTATGCTGCAGTCAGGTTGAGTGGGGTTATCCTTTGATGTCAAATGTTAAACATAGCTTTATTGCATCCTTTACATCTATATACATGTGTCAATGTACATTAAAACTTCTTATTGTCACCTATTTATACTAAAATGTAACAATCTTCCCTGAGGCTAATGATAAAATGTTATTTGTTTTAGTTTGCTGAAGTTCCAGTTATTAATAAGTTATTTTACTTTATTTCTCAGAATTTAAGGTTATGAAAAATAGGCTGTTGTCTGTAATTTGAAAAGGTAGTTGTCACTAATACTTTACAGTTACCTGATGCCATGACTTACCAGTACTTATAAAGTCAAGAATTTGCATCCAGAAGGAATTAAAATGTAACGGAATATACATGTATTATCAAAACGATATTAGATTTCAACATCTTTGAAAACCAGCAAAACTTTTCCCAATATATATGCAAGCTTACATGCTAATATTTTTAATATGGTCAGATATCGACTGTTAGTCCAACCTCATCAGGTAGATATGTTTAAGTTTATCTTGGCCTTACCGTTGTGAATATTGTTATAAGGAGACTATTAAAGAAATGTGTGATGAAATAACATTCAACAAGTATGTTGACATATGTTTTCTTTCCTAAAATAGTAAACTGAGTCACCTTGAACACAGGTTCCTGCTTTTATGTTAGATGAATTATTCTTGAACTTCAAAAGTTTCAATGAAAAATCAAAGTCCTTTTCTTAGAACACAGAGTTTTGCTTTTGGCACATGTTTGACTTAAAAACAACATTATACATATTGATGTATGCTTAAGTGTTTTACAAAGGTTTCATGGATGTAATTGGAATGTAGGAATACAGTTTCAGGAACAATGTAAATACAGGTTAAAGTTATTTTCTGTAACAGTTTTCAAGACCATGATGAGCCAGAAGTGGCAACAAAAAATATGAAGTCACTTTAATTTAACTTTTGAAATTACAATACATAATGAAACAATGAAAAAATTACATGGCTAGAGACAAGGTACATGTAATGTTAGGTTTGAAGGCTGGTGATGAAAGAAAAAATTGAAAACTAAAAGCCTTCTTTTGCATTTCTTTTGTAACCAAACCTTCTATTTAATGTAGACAGGTACTGAGCGTGGATTTTCTAAACCCTGATTTTGGTCCAAAATTGTGACCCATTTCACATAATATTATGGAACTTTCAATTTTTCCAATAATCGATGTATCGGTACATTTTTCACATTAAACAAAGAAGGATAAAATCGGTTTAACCGTAATAACTTTTAAACGGAGTTATATTACCTTTAAGCGTTGATGACAAAGTTGGAAATTCTTTTATCTAAATTGATATAAATTTCAAAAATAGCTTAATTAAGGTAGTTCACCTACCCATTTTGGTTTAAAAATTATCAACCGTTTTCCCTATGAAATGCTTATGGCAGTCTTAAATTGGTTCATTTTTTCTGTTTGTTGAAAAATTTCGTCTTATATAGAGAGAAATAGCATTTAAAGGATCGCTTATACATCTATATAGCAAGTGAAATATATAAGGAATAAAATGTGCAAAAATTTTATTACATAGTTTCGTTTCACCTACCCATTAGATTTATAAACTGTTAAAATGTAAAGTCTGACGGATCGGGTGTCTCCGTGGTTTTCATGGCTAATTGTTTGGAAATCAAATAAATGGCTGTTAAATATTGATAAAGTTAGGGACCTGAATATAGATTTTTAAATTGTTTGTTTCAATTTAATAAAATAAATATGGTAGAGGGCCCACTTTATTTCTGATAATTGTGTATTTTGGTTTTATTTTCAATTGTCACAGTAAAATGTATATATTAAACTGGCTTTTGTCGAGGTGTATTTGCATTTTGACACTTAAAGGCCCAAAGATGCTGTCACCTGTACGTTTTTTTATAAGTCATGGCTTCTATCAATTGGACCCTCCACTTGTCAAAAAAGTGTGAATAGGTTAATTGCAAAAAGTGCAGACACAATGGTCCAATATCGTATTCATGTTATTAAAGTCAAAGAGAAATTTTGTACTTAAGTTTTTTGAAAACCAGCGATAAATTTATGTAAAATTATCTTTAAATACAAGCCACCGTGCTAAAATATTTTTTGATATCATGAATTATGAAATGAGCACATTCAGCAGGGAGAGAGACTGAAAAAAGAAATTTGTACTTATGTTTTTTAAAAAATATTTTCACTGTTAAGCTTTTGATTTTGAGATAAATTAAGTGTAAAATTATCTTTAAATTCAGCAGTGTCGAAAATATTTGTTATAAAAGTTTACTTTTCCATAAATATTTAATTATACTAGGATTTCAAGATTGCATTTTAATGTTGACAAAATAACCTGTTTTCTTTGTTATGTTAAAATAGATAATGGAATCTATAAATTTTCATCATCAGGTTCACCTGCTTTTATTGCTAGATAAATTGGTTTAAACCTGATAAGTTGATTATTGGGGAATAAAAGCCCCTCTTGTTCGATAATTTATTACCAGGTTTTGCCAATTTTGGCACATGTTTGAACTATGAACAATGACTAAACAACAGTTTTGTGTTAATAATAAAAAAATTAATCTAAGAGTTTCATTATGTCTTTATAGATTAACTAACTAATTGGAATTTAAGGAGTCAAACATCTAGACTATTTATGTAACTTAATGAAAATATTAGTTTAAAGTTCATTGTTGTTAAAATTTTCAAGAACATAAAAAGCCAGAATTTGCAACAAAAATATTTTAGGTCACTTTAATTTAACATTCCCCTCTTGATTTGCTTTTACAATATTCTTTATGAAACTAATGCAATAAATCAGTTAATCATGGCATTCAGAAAGTCAAGGTCGATCATTTTCGGTACAATGATTGTGAAGATTGTAAGTGTCCCAGTGATGAATACAATGAAATCGACGACTAACAGACTTCTATGACTTATCTTATTCTGAAACTTCCGATGGCAACCATCAATATTTAATGTAGACAGGATTATGAGCGATTTTCTTAACGCTGTTACTGCATCAGCTTTACGTGGTCCAAATTTGTTACCCATATCGTTGCAAAATTCAGCTTATTTTCCCAATTTAAAACCTAGTTTGCAGCAGTTGTAATTTTACCCCGGCCCAGACTGAGTGCTGTACTAGTCTGTCAGAATTTACTTTTAGTCTGATAAAATGGTATAAAAATTTTTGAGATTATAAATTGAAGGTTTTGTAACAGTCAATCTTAACTCTCCCAATTTTGACATTTTACTATCATTTTTCCCAATTGTAACGAACATTGGAACCAGTTCTGGAAAGACAAAACATCCCTGCTGAATGCTGGGATATTTGTATTCCACTAGTCTCTGACATAATGGACATGCTGGATGGAGACAAAGGAAGATATATGCAATGAGTATGTGTTTGTATGATCTGTATTTCAGTGGTTTAACTATGAAGCTGTACACAGACCCCGGAAACTTTCAGACACTGAAGTTACTAGTTGCTGCAGAGGTTGGCAAGGTAGCACTAGAGGTACAGGAAGTGACTACTGAAGGTAAGTACAGAGACTGGAGCTAGAGATACTAGGGGCGACCATTGAATGTTATTACAGAAATAAGGACATAGGTACCAGAGCATCAGGCAGTGATGAATGAAGATTTACTTTATCAGTTGAAACAACTTGAATAAATAAATGCACATCAAGAAGTGCTTATTATATTCTGAGGCCAGACAGTGTCGGAAAATACAAGGCAGAGATTGATTTAAACTGTCATGCCCTGGCAATATTTATCAGAGTTTATACTAAAAAAAGTAATGCATTAGAACGTAACGTCTGCACTCATCGAGTGTTCGGTTTAAACATACTTACTTCACATGGATATTAACTACTCTATGACTGCTTCCTTAACTTCAGACCAGTACTCACAAGGGATTGTGGAGGGAGAAGTCAAATGCCACTGTTAGGATTTAAATCCATGACCTACTTGAAAGGATTCTGATTCTCTACCCCAATGGCGCCTCATTGAGGGTTGTTTGAAAAGTAAAGGTTTCTTCATTGGACAATTAAGCATAATTTAAGTTGTATTTTGTTCAGTGGGAACTTACCTGATATTTTCAGATCATGTTGTACAATTCATGAGTGAACGTAAACTCCCTGTACTAGAAGTATATCCACAAAAGTTCCTGTTCTCTCCAAATGCGGCGGCAAGGTTTTTACTGTCAAAGGTTGTGACAGAGGAAAATGAATCCGCTGTAGATCAGTGGCTGGACTGGGAGAGCGCTTGTCTTTTTGTAAGTGCTGAAAGTTGATTATTGTTTTGTTTATTATTTACCCTGCTAAATTTCTAAAATCATGAAAATGGACTTGTTCTAACTTTTGATCATACCATTTATTTATCAAAGAGCTCAGTAAAAAATTGATGACTAAATAGTGACAGTGTCATGTCATATTGCGGGCATGGCAGACATGATTTGGATTGATGACAAGCAGTTTCATTCTGTCTTGCAGGCGATTGGTTGATCTCAACATTTCCCGTGTTTAGGTTAAAAGAATGTAGAATTTTAAAGCAGTGTTGAAAAATTTGCTTTTAAAAAATCCTGCTACTACCATTAACTGTGGAATTTGCTGTTGCTGAAGCCTGATTAGAATTATTGAATGTTCCCGTCTGGTGTGTAGATAGCAGTCATCATTTTTAATTTTTGAATTTTTTATTTACAGCCGTCAGTGTTTCCAATCTGTGTCACGTGTTGGTCAAAGTAAAGAGGATAGTTGTGCACAAGATGTAAAATCCCATCTTAAACATTGGACACAGAGCTAAAAGGAAAACAGTTTGTCACAGGGGTCAGTGCTTTTAAAGTCTTGACCATTGGGCTCTTGTAGAGCCCTTATATTTCAGGTATAATATGACAGCAGAAATTTAAGCCTTCGTGTCATGTTTAGTCAATATTTTTATTTACAGCCATCAGTGTTTTTTTTCCTTTATGCATCATTCTGTTAAAGGGTGGGGAATTAGGTCAAAGTTAAAGGATGCTAAACCCGGATAGTTAAGTGCCCTGACTTAGTGTACAATGTATAAATCCCGGGAAGGGTGGCATCTTCAAATCGCATCTGGACAGCAGAGCATAAAAGGATTTTAAAATAGCTTGTCACAGGGGTCAGGGTAGACACATCCTCTCAAAGGTTTCAATTTTGGTTATGGAATCCTTATGTAGATATGTCGTGTCCGGCTGTTACTTTATTATGCATTAAGGATTTTAAAAGAATATGGCAGAAAGTCTAAAATGACGACGTTTAAGACCTTCCTCAGTGGTTTAAGGTTGCTGACTTGAAGATTACTAAACCTCTCACTGATTGAGGGTCATGGGTTTCAGAGCCCTTAGAAAGGCAAGGTCACACTTAGGGTTTGAAGGTAACCTCAACTACATATGCATACCTGACATTTTTCATGTGAAGGATTTTAAAATAATTTGGCACAAGGTCTAGGACATCAAGAGCTGGTATGACATCATTCCCAGGAATTAAAGGGTTGGGTGACATACTTATCAGCTTTGAAGGATTTTAAAATAACTTGGCACAAATGTCTAGCATTGAAGCGGAGTATCGCGTAAACCCATGCCCCCCCCCAAAGGTCAAGGTCACATTTATATTTAAGTAATGGAAAACTGAAGGTTCAATGTGTTCTTCATGAAAACACTTTATTGGTGGATATTATGTATAACTTTTTTTTTAAACTGTTGCTTTTTATTGTGTTGTTAATTGTTCCATACATGATTGTACATGTCAATGATGTAATAGTTATGGGGGTATTTTTGCTGGCTGTTGTGATAAAATAGTTTGTATATTTTCAATTCTTATTTCAAGGGCCAGTTGACGGTTGCAGATGTAGCCATATGGGCAACTTTGTTTCCAGCGTTCTCAGGGAAATTAGTGATTAAAGGTAAACATTAAAAGATTAATAATGATTTCATGTTGTACTTAAGTGTTAATTAAAGGTCCATTTGCTAATATCACATGAAATATATCTTTTAAATCTGGACCATTACAGATTTTTCAGAAAAAAATGGTACTGAATCAATGTGGCTACTTCTTGAATTGAGTTTAAAAAAGGGTTCATAAAATATGTTTTACCTTTTCAAAAAGTAAGTGTCCAAATGGCAAACTCTATATAATTTTCCTTAAGTCTCAATAGAGGCTAAATAGGTTGTACATAAATAACAGCCTCTCTTGAAGGAATACTTACGAACTTTACTTCCAAGATGTGCAATGTTTTTACAACATTGTTAAACGAAAGTAGGAGAAAGACCACCCATGTTGTCTAAGGAAAGTACATAAACTTCACGTTCTTTTTGCAGCAGTATTTACATGTGTAATTCTTGACACATTGTAGTTTTAGGAAAAATTTCAAACTGTGTTCTTTTAACAATTGGAGGTGTTAAAGCATCGGTTGGGGTTGGTACTGTACCTTTAAGTATTTGCAGACATCGAGGTAAACATGGCACATTTCAGGACTATTTGCATGTAAAGGTTGATTCTCTTGAAAGTTCTTCCTCATGTCTTCATGGCAACTTTGTTTTCAAAGTTAAGTCACCTTTCATTCTGTATAACTTCAAACATTTTAATTTATTGACGCACAAAATATGTTTAGGCTGTGATAGTGAGTTTCCAGCAGTGCAGACATGGTTATCTGCCCTTACCTCAAAACCAGAGTTCAAGATGGCAGCACATGCAGTGTTCAAGGGAGGTGACTCTACAGCACTCAAACCATCACTGACATCACAACCATCACCATGGAGACACAAGGAAACAGATAAGAAGCCTGCAGTACAGAAACAGGCCAGCAAACAGAAGGAGGAGACAGCTGTTAGTGTATTATAGTGTTTTAAGTCAGTTCTACTATTACAGTAAAACCTGTGAACAACTGCCAGCCAAGGGATGTTATTAAAGTGGCCAATACAAACAGATGTCTGCTAAATATGGGTGTATTTACAAATAAGACTGTATTTGGTAATTTATTTTAAAGAATTGTGAAAGCGTGACATTGGTGAAGGGATCCATCCTGCTGTGGTGTGGTGGTAGTGCATTCACCTCGGGATCGGAAGGTCTCGGGTTTGATCCCCACCAGTGCCATGGCAGTAGTGTCCTTAGGCAAGAGTTATAAATTTCGCAATGCCTTTCTCTCCTTGAGGTTGATTGTATCTGGAGTGAGTCTCGAAAGTTATTAATCTAAACTTGTTTCGCAATCAAGAATAAGTAAATTTGTGTCAATTACATCCATCCCAGTTAGAAGTTTGAAGTGCACTGAAATTATTGTTAACCTTTTGAAATCATGTTATCGGTGCCTAATGTTGATTTTGAGACATATATTTCTAATGAACTCACAGGCACCTGCAGAAAAAGTTGTCGCCAGTCCTGAAGAGGTGACAGCAGCTACTGAGGCATGGCTGCATGGTAGAAAATTGTGTCCAAAACCCATGAAGAGACAGCATCCTATGTAAGCTTATTTCTGACTTTAGTGAGCAAATTTTGTTGTTCATACAGCAGTAGAGGCAGTTAGTATATATAAATATAATGTTTCTTTGTTCAAAAAATTATTCTTGGGCCAAAACTGGAAACAGTGATCGTGTGGTTGATATCCGTGGACCAGTTGAAAACAAAGAAAATTGAAATCAACCTAGAATTTGACTTAAACACTCTAAATTTATTTGTAAATATGCCGACAGGACCAGCAAATGACTGAGATTAGCTGGAGTGTGACTTAACAGAATTTGAGATAACAAGATAACTGTATTACAATTAACCCTCACTTTGCCGAGGACTATACATGCATCAGCCAGCTCATCATAGTATGCACTGAGCACCACTATCAGCAATAGGTGGTATAGTCCACAATGGCAGGCAGACGAGTCCTTTGTAGAAATTTAGCAAAAGCAAGGTCACTGCCAAACTTTGATTTGCATCTTGGATTTTGTAGTAAGAATTTCCTTTTTCTTTGCAGAAAAGCAGGTTTTCTGATCAACTACCTAATAATGAAATAAAGTAAATTCATTTGAAAAATGACATGACTTGAAACTCGGCCATGGTTTAAGTTATTGCTTTGGACATGTTCAAATGCTGTGGTAGAAGTTATTGTTTTCATCATGTTCAAATACTTGAACTGTACATTTCAGACTACCAGAGAAAGGCAGACGTAATATTATGATAACAAGTGCTCTACCGTATGTGAACAATGTACCTCATCTAGGCAACATCATTGGTTGTGTACTTAGTGCTGATGTATTCTCAAGGTATGTGATGTGTTACTTATTAAGTACAAATGTAATCAAGACCTCCCTATGTGTTATTGTCTGATATACCACTGTTCAGAATACAGGTTCACAGAAATTCAACCTCAGTTGTGTTAGATTGTGTTTTGTGCTTTCAAGGAAAGGGGAAGAACTTACTTTCTTGTTACCTTATGTGTGATCATCTATTATTAATGTGCCTATATACTTGTCTGTCAGTTTATGTTTGTCAGTATGTTTACAGTGTATAATATTATCAGTGTTCCCAGTTTGTAATGTTACCATATGTTCACAGACTGTAATGAGTTCTGTAATGAGATCAAATGTTCACAGACTGTAATGAGATTATATGTTTTTAGACTGTAATGATATCAAATGTTCACAGAAAATGAGATATGTTCACAGACTGTAATGAGATCATGTTCACATACTGCAATGCAACTCTATGTACACAGTGTATTATGCAGTCATATGTACACAGTATGTTATGCAGTCATATGTACACAGTGTGTTATGCAGTCATATGTACTCAGTGCATAATGCAGTCATGTGTACAGAGTGTGTAATATGGTCAAATTTTAACAGTCTATAATGTGTTCACAGTTTGTAATGTGATCATGTGTTCACAGTCACATTTTCATATGATCTGTAGGTATTGTCGGCTTAGAAACTATAACTCTGTCTACATATGCGGAACTGACGAGTATGGTACGGCAACTGAGACAAAAGCTATCGCAGAAGGCATGACACCACAGCAGATCTGTGATAAATACTCCGCCATACACAAACAGATATACGATTGGTTCAATATAGATTTTGACTACTTTGGTAGAACTACGACTAAACAGCAAACAAGGTTTGACACCTATTGTGACGTCTTAGATGACATAAAACTGTTAATTTATTCAAATCTGCAAGTGATACATCATTTTATAAAATGCAAAATTAAATCATTAGAAAGAAACATTTTCTGAGTATTTTAAAAACTCTTAAAACCTTATAGAATGAAGTCATTTTTTCTGTTCTACATATTTTTCATGCATGTGTAAACTTTTAGAAGATAACTCTGTTGATGTAAATTATGAAATTCTTTTTGATCCTTTAAAATTTATGATACCAGTACTAATTCCTGATGTTAAAAATTTTTCAGGTTAAATTTCTTGTTTGTTGCTATTTTTCAGTATTGCACAGGATATATTTTGGCACCTGTATAAGAAAGGCTTTATATTGAAAGACAGTGTGGAACAATTACACTGTAAAAACTGTGATAGGTAAGTGCTGAAAATAGACATCTGTAAATGCTTAAAATAAACATATGCTGCAATTTCTAGTAAGTGGCTAGTGCAGTGGAAATTTCAGAAACCCTTTTAAGTCTTTTCCCACCCATCTAGAAATGAACTGGTTAGAAACCCAGAGGATGTCTTGCATGTGTCTGTGCTACACACCTACCATGTAAAAGAACCAAGGGGTCTATTCGTAAAAGAGCTAGGTTCTGGTATGTGAATTCCCTTGTATTTGCACCTGTCATTTCAAACTGCGCCTATCAGGAGTCCTGGCAAGTTCATCAAGGCAGAAATTCCAGGGTTGGCCGGGACCATAAACAATCTTTATGAAGATGAAGAAACCCGACTCCTTCCTGCTGAAGCTGATAAATAGGATTGATTAGTTGTTTAAATTTGCCACAGAAATAGTTGAAGTGCGTAATTAAAATAAAGGAAATTGGATAGCCAATGTGCATGTATATACATTAGCCTTTTTCGAAATTGCCGTCATGGACTTTTGTAAAATCTTCAGGCACAAGTTTAAGTACAGTTCCTTCCAAGGAACTATAGTTAGGAAAACTGTCCACCTGTTTAAAGTTGAAATACTTTTCTAACAGGAATTACAACCTAAGAAACAAAAATGTTTACCATGATACTGAATATTGTTTTTTCAGATTCCTTGCCGACAGATTTGTAGAGGGTACATGTCCATTGTGTTCATTTGAAGATGCCAGGGGGGATCAGTGTGATGCTTGTGGAAAACTTATAAATGCCACAGAGCTGATAAAACCCAAGTGTAAACTGTGTAAAAATTGTCCCGAAGTTCGCACAAGCGAACACCTGTTTCTTGATCTACCCAAGGTAAAATTGTTTAAAATGTTAAAGTTCCATGATCACTTAAACTTTACTCATATTTGCTGTTAGAGTAATGAAAGAACTGTGTTCTATTTACTCTAAAACAATATTGACCAATGCCTTTCTATTCAATTTATGTGGTTTCCTTATGAAATGATGTTTTCAGAAGGCATTTCTAAATTTTTACAGTATCATTGAAAAAAATACTATAAAATGTACTTTCAATTTAAAAAGCTATGTTATAAAGGCTTAGTAATTAAGTAGAAAGGAATATAGAAAAATACAGTGTTAAGGATTCTGAGGTACGAATGATACCGAAAATACTTTGTAACTTATTGTGAAAGGATAGCACGTTGTTTTACACTGTATTTCCATGGACTATGACATGTTTTATGTAAACCCTGGGTTTATTAATAAAGCATAATTACTAAATCTTATCTCAGGGTTTATTCACTAATGCATATTCTTAACTGCGAGCCTGCTAATGGGAAGAGATTCTAAGTTTGCAACCAGTGCAGACTATGATCAATCTGCACATCCATGCAGTGACTGCAGTCTGATCATGATCTGTCTTGTTCACTATAAGTATATTTCTGGATAGCACCCCTCTGCACCTTTAATGGTACTGTCCAAATTGTAAGACGATGAAGTCCAAATTAGAAATTTAATAGGGTCAAGTATAATGTTTAGATTTTCACTTGCATATAGATTGAGCCGCAGCTTCAGTCCCATTTAACCGAAGTGTTCCAATCAGGTACCTGGACCAACAATGCCAAGGTCATCACTAACTCGTGGATCAGAGATGGGCTCAAACCTAGGTGCATCAGTCGGGATCTGAAGTGGGGAACACCTGTGCCGCTGGAGGGATACACTGATAAGGTACTGGGGGAGTTCTTTAAGTGTAAAGGCTAGTTTTTACTAACATGATGTTTGCTTTTCACTTTGGATTTTGGAATGTTTTCAGTTTTAAAAGTATGACTTTTAATTTGTGAATAAATCTGTCTGCTATCACATTGTAAAATATTTGTTACCCAGTATGCAAAATATAAGCATAAAATATTTACGGTAAATAAGAAATAATTCTATATTTATCCGTAGGTTTTCTATGTATGGTTTGATGCACCGATTGGTTACATCTCCATCACTGCCAACTACACGGAACACTGGGAGCACTGGTGGAAGAATCCTGGTAACATTCAAATGTACAACTTCCTCGGCAAGGATAACGTGCCCTTCCACAGCGTTATATTTCCCGCTACATTGCTCGGTGCCAACGATAACTACTCCATCGTGAATCATATGTCAGCCACAGGTAACCTTTAGTTTGTGTTTAATGTCTGGCTTTTTATAGACGTTGAAAAGTGTTAGAATATCAGTAAATCATTAGAAATTGCTAATAAAGGAAATATTAAATAGGAAAGTTTGTGTATTAAGACCACCATAACAGTAAATCTGTTCTTATTACTGAATGGGTCTTATTAGTGAGACCTTTTACCTATGAAATTGGTTATTTTATTCCAAAAGGTTTGGTTGAATATCAAGAACGGGCTAACTATCGATGCTCTTAATAGCGGAACTTAACCATAGTTTTCTTCCATTTCCTTATGAATTACTAGCAAACAAATTAAGGTTTTAAAGTAGTGGTGTACTGTAAACATGGAGAAGTGATACAGAGAACTTGTGGAACCTAGATTATTACATGAATTTTCTTTTGATAGAGTACCTGAATTATGAAGATGGTAAATTCTCCAAAAGCCGAGATACTGGTGTGTTTGGGGACCAGGCTAGGGACACTGGGATACCTGCAGATATATACAGATTCTATCTTCTTTATGTCAGACCGGAATCACAGGTACTGTACTGTACTGTCTTGTATCTCAGTTCTGGACTGGCCTTCTTGGAATAAGTGACTGACTTAACTAAAACCTGACTGATTTAGAATCACAGGTTTGAGCCCCTCTCAACGAAATCTTTGAGAAAGTTTTGCAGTTTTATGAAGAATTGTTATCTAGTACTGGTCCAATCCAGGAATGATGGTAAGGCAAACTGCCCTCTTTAAAATGGTGCTTAGCCCTGGTGTTAAGTGTTAAATAGGCATGTGCATATTTTGAAAAATCCAATTATGTGTTAAATTTCGTCTTGGTGTGTACATATTTAAATTGGTTGCATTAGCTGTCACTACTGTACGCAAATTCATACATAGCGAAATTATATATTTCTACACATATTAAAGAGTTTTGTTTTTTTGCATATAACCAATACAGAAATATATGTGTTGAAGCCAAATTTTTGCAAAACAGTTTATATTCAGGGATTATACCGGTATCAGTAATTATATTAACACAAATTTTAAGTTGGCCAGTAGCAAATCTTAGGGTCACATTTTACAGAAGCTTGCACTGCTGACGAGATATGGTAACTTTTGCTCTTTTTTTCAGGACAGCAGTTTTAGTTGGGATGATTTCTTATTGAAGAATAACAGTGAACTGTTGAACAATCTTGGCAACTTCATAAATAGGTAAGGAAAGGAGACTTGTTATTGTAGTGATAGAAATGGCTTCATAACTTTTGGCAGTTCTTGATTGGATTGTATGTATCCCATAGGAAGTAGTCAGTTTTCAAAGTCTGTCGCCGTGGTCAAGTGGTTAAGAGTCGCTGCTTGAAATCATTGTAACCACTCATAGATTTAGGGTTATGGGTTTGAGCTCTGCTTATGACCATGTCTCATTACTTGAAAAAGTTGGCATTTTCTTACGGAGGATAGTAGTCTAGTAATAGTTCTTCCTAGGAATGATGGTTAGGTAAACTCTCCATCTGTTAAAATGACTACAATATGATTGGAACTTACGTTATACACCTTATACAACACCAACAATCAGTTTTTAAGAAATAGTTGCTAGATTCTGATTTTTGCGATATTTGACACTAGTTGAGGGTCATGGGTTTGAGCCCCACTACTGGCATGACGCTTTATGGGAGAAAGTTGGCAGTTTGTTAAGGTGGGAGTCTAATACTAGATATGATGGTAAACATGTACATTGCTGAAATTCCGGTAAAACTGGCATTTGAACCCCAAGAAAAACAAATGGATGCTTGAAACAGATCGGACTGTATATCATAAACTCAAAAATATATTTAACACTTATTTGTTCTTGTGATTCAACAGGGCATTGATGTTTGTGAGTAACAGTTTTGGCGGGATTATACAGGAAATGGCCCCAAATGCAGACGACTATAACCTTCTGGCACTAGTGAACAGAGAGCTGAAGACGTACATAGACAACATGGAGTCTGCCAAGTAAGTTGAAGGTTTGGTGATTGTGGGAGAAAGTTGCTAGTGTAATGTTGATATATAATAATAATCTGAACATATGCATCACACCACTGAAAGGTGTACTCTTGAAGCATTACACCACTGAAAGAATGATGTACTCTGAAAAATGTTACTGGCCTCAAAGTTGACTGGGTGAGACTGTTGTAAGACATAAATACTGGTTTCCCAGGACAAAGGGGTCACTCAAAAAATTTACCTGACAATTTGGCTGAAACAAATTGAAATGGACTAGAGTTAAAAACTATAAAGCATGATAAAAGGAAACCTACTCCTTACTCGTGACTACAGATGGGGTTTGAACCCTAGTCTTAACCTCATCACTACATGTTTGATAGACTTGCTTTTAACTGTTTATAGCTTATCCCCTACCTTGCTGGAGGGACATGATTCTGTGTCTTTGACCTGTGCAGATCATGATCAGTCTGCACATCCTGCATTTTCTGTTAGTAAATGTTCAGTGGACACCCCTTTGGAAAAGTTATTGGACTGTCCCAAGTAAAAGATGGGACCTTTTAAAACTTTAGAAGGGACTAGATAAAACAGATCTTGTTGGATTTTTTTCAGGTTGAGAGATTCCATTAGAAATATTTTGAACATTTCTCGACTCGGCAATCAGTTCATGCAAGAAAACAAACCATGGGTGCTTGTGAAAGGCAGTGATTCTGATAGGTAAGTAAATGCTGCTGCTTGCCGATAAGTCAAAGTCGATGATATTCTAATAATATGATCGTTACAGAATAATTTAAAGTATCTGAGTTTAAAGTCCGCAAGGTACATGTGAGCCTTTGAACAAACTACATAGATGCTGGTGTATGGCGGCCTTACTATGGGAAAATGCCAGAAAACCTGGAGAAAATCCACCTACCCAATCTGGTGACCACCTACCATCTTGCTGGGATTGAACCAAGGGTCACATCAGAGAGAAGCCAGTGCGCTAACCCTGACCCCGAATAATAGAGTAAAAAGACATTCAGTTTTTGGGAATTTTGCTTAAACTGACTAGACTTTATTTGAAGATACTTCTGCAGGAACAACAAAAGACTTTGAGGTTAGCAGGAGTTCAAGATAATGATGGACGGCTATTTACCTTAAAGTTATACCAGGATTGCTGGAATATGAATGAAGCAACAAGATAGTAAAATATTACTAATATAAATGAATCATTATAGTATAGGGTAGCACATGCTGTTTAAGATGTAGCCAATAGCACAAAATGATAATTTTGACATACACCATCTGTGAACCCACTTCAGTGGGGAATCTTAGTTTAGTTATTCCACATTCTTTTTAAAGATATTGTTACCGGGTATATTGTTCTATTTATAGATCTAGAGCAGGGACAGTGGTAAGTTTGGCTGCTAATATTGCTTGCCTTCTGTCTGTGTTACTACAACCATACATGCCTCAGGTCAGTGCAACAATTCAGGGTCAGCTGAATGCTCCACCGGAGTGTAATGTCGTCTACCAGGATTTCGTTTGCCGTCTTGCCGCAGGACATAAAATTGGAACAGTAAGTAACTGAGTATTTCTATGCCGTATGAAACTTATAAAATCAATCAATTCAGTAGATCATTTGAATCAAGTGTTCTCCAATTTTCAACTTTAGAGATACAGACCCTACTCAGTGGTAGAGTGGTTTGTGTACTGCTCACTAGCCAAGCGTCATGGGTTAGAGCCTTGCTTCAGACCCGACTCTTTATGTGAGAAAGTTGGCAGTCTCTTACAATGGATTGGAATATAGTACTGGTCCATTCCAGGAACAATAATTGTTAGGTGATGTGCCCACTTATATTATTACTGAAATGCTGTTAAACAAAAAATATGAACCACAGGACATGGTTTTGTGGCAGGTATAACAGAATGTTTCTAAACAACATTTGCCTAACATGACTTCTTTAAGGGGAGAAAGTTGACAGTCACCTACAGAGAGTTTGACATTAATTTGTCAGAAACTCATGTAATACATTTAAGACCTTGCTTTCATGGTCAAATGGTCTAGCACACCGACTTGAAATCTGTGCATTCTGTTCATGATCTGCACTATTCTCAGTTTGGTGAGTAAATTTCCAGTAAGCATCGGTATGAGTAACTAATGGTACTACACAAAGTGAAAGATGAAAAAGTCGTTCAAGGGAAAGGGCTAAGATAGGTCACTTGCACTACATTATCATATACATTGACATAACTAATGATGTATTTTAGCCATCGCCGCTGTTCCAAAAGATTGAAGCCTCAACAATAGCTGACCTTAAGAAAAAATTTGCTGGACAGGGGCCAGTCACCACAGGGAAAACCAAGGTAACATTTCTCATAAATATTCCCACACTTCATGTTTTCCTGTTTTTTCTTAGCAGGTTCATAATTATATACTTAAACTTCCAACTTTCCAGTAAAGTAAGATAAGCATTCTTCTTCAAACAGCTTGAACTTGAAATCACCTCCATCTGACTTGGGGAATTTTATTAATGTAAGCCTGCAACTTCTAATCTTCCGATGAAGACCTGATTGAGACGAAACGTCGATCAAAATAAAAGACAGTTAAACTTATCCTGTTTTGTTCGTTTGTACCACTTGTGTTTATTTTTTTGTATAATTTATTTCTTGTATTAAATTTTGTTTTTTTGAACAGGGTAGGAAGGGTGGAGAGTCAGCAACAGGTGTGAAGGGAAGTCCTGAAGATATAGAGAAGCTACAAGCCTCAATTACACAACAGGTAATACAGAAGTTACAATATAAGAGTTATGATGTTGTTATTGA